>VXAZ01000779.1:0-132127 GCA_013399875.1 Gymnorhina tibicen | reverse complement strand
GGACCAGCACACGTGCCAGCCCCCATAGGCAGAGGGCTGGCACATGGCAGAAGCCCAGAGAGAGAGAAGCTGGTGGCTGGCAAACCCCAAGGCAAAGAGAGAGCGCACGTGATTTTAGGAGTCCCTATCTTGGGGAAGAGGGGGGCAGTACAAGGGCGGCGTTAGGATAACAGAGCCAATAGGGAGAACCTGAGGGAGTGGTTTGGACTAGAGATGGGAGAAGGGGAAAGCCACATGGAGAAGGCAGGCAGGGACATGGAATAGGGGTCCACAACAATAAGGTCTCCCCTGAGCCTCCTTTTCTCTGGGCTAAACAACCTCAGCTCCCTCAGCCACTGCTCACAAGACTTGTGTTCCAGACCCTTCACCAGCTCTGTTGCCCTTCTCCGGACTTGCTCCAGTACCTCAGTGTCTTTCTTGAACTGAGGGGCCCAGAAATGAACACAGGACTCAAGGTGAGGTGTCGCCAGTGCCGAGTACAGAGGGACAATCACTGTCCTGGTCCTGCTGGCAAAAATATTTCTGATACAAGCCAAGGTTGCCATTGGCCTTCTTGGCCACCTGGGCACATGCTGGCTCATGTTCAGCTGGCTGTTGACCAGCATCCCCAGGTCCTTTTCCGCTGGGCTATTTTCCAGCCGTTCTGCCCCTAGTCTGTAGCATTGCATGGGGTTGTGGCCAAAGTGCAGGACCTGGCACTTGACCTTCTTGAACCTCATGCTGTTGGCCCTGGCCCATTGATGCAGCCTGTCCAGATGCCACTGCAGAGCCTTCCTGCCCTCCAACAAAGTGACACTTCCCCCCAACTTGGTATCATAACAGTCCACCCATTGAATCCATTTCTCTACACTTTAGAAAAAAGGACGTTGTGGGGGACCATGTCAAAGGCTTTACAGAAGTACAGATAAATGACATCTGTAGCTCTTACCTTGTCCACTGAGGTAGTCACTCCATCCTAGAAGGCCACCAAGTTGGTGAGATGGGGCTTGCCCTGGGTGAAGCTGAGGCTGTATCAAATCACCTCCCTATCCTCCCTGTGCCTTAGCATGGGTTCTAGGAGGATCTGTTCCACGGTCTTCCCAGGCGCAGAGGTGAAACTGACAGGTCCCAGGGTCTTCCTTCCTACCCTTTTTAAAAATGGGTACAAAATTTCCCTTTTTCCAGTCTCCTGGGACTTCACCTGGTTACCGGGACTTTTCAAATATTATGGAGAGTGGCTTGGCAACTACATCAACCAATTCCCTCAGGACTCCAGGTCCCAAACACTTATGTAACTTCAGGTATCTTATGTAATCTTCAGGTGATCATGAGCCTGATTTTTACTTAGAGTGAGAAGTACCTTGCTCTTCCAACCCCCACCCTGCTCTCCATCCACTCAAGAAGTGTGGGAAGAGAAGTTGCCCTTGAAGACTGAGGCAAAAAATTTGTTGAGCACCTCAGCCATGTGATATTCAAATATTATTAAAATATATGTAACATTAACTGTTTGTGGTTTTTTCTTTCTTTTTCTTTTTTCATTTTTCCTTTTCTTTAACTGTAGAAAGAAACCAGTGTGGCAAGTAATGAACTCTGATCATGCTGATCAATGCAGTCAATCATCATGGGTTGATTGACTACCAAAAGACTTACCCTTTAAAGAAAAAAGATAAAAGTGCACACTACTAAAGCAGTTTACTTCCTTTGGTACTATATGATTGTATTTTCTTTCTTGCTCAGTCAAAGCTGCAGAAAACTATCACAGTACAACCAAAGTTTCAGTCCTGACATGATAATATTACCATGTTCTGCTACCTCTTGTAAATACAGAGTAGCAACAGTTCTTCGGCAAATTTACACTGGAGTTACACTGAGTCAATTTAGAATTTAGTTCCTGACCTACACTACTGACTCAGATCTCATTAGATCAATGAATCAATAAGATAGCCAGCTTTTCTGACTTAAAATCTTGTCTAGCTGGGAGGCAGAAGATGGATACTCCCTACCTCAGAGATAGAAACAAAGGAGACTCTCCAAAACACAGCTTGGAGATAAGATGCTTAGCTGGGTACAGAACTAGATTATACAGTGACACCATCAAGTAAGTCTAACCAGCCATGTGGCCACATTTCATTTCTTTACAGAGGCAAGGATTTATCCAGCAGATTATCTTTTTTTGTAACCTCACTATCAATCATGATTTAAGAGCAGTTACATCTGACCTACTTTTCCGTCATCACACAAACCACTGTGATAACTACATGTGAACAGTGGCTTAAAGTGTATGTTCATAGTGACATAAAATGCATGTTCAGCCTGTCTGCATTTCTTCAGTTTGCTGGGCTAAGCAGAATTGTTGCAAAGGTTAAGTACTCTACTCACCTTCCCTCGTCTTAACAAAAAAAACCAAACAAACTTGGAACAGATTTTTCAGAGGAAAACATCACACTCCTTGTCATAGGCATAAAAGAATTTGTAAGCATACTAAAAAGTTATGCACCACAAGCATTCTTTGAGTGTTAAATCTAGAAGTTCTCCTGTGGCTTTCTGGTCCTCTGCCAAACATTCTTTCATTTCAGGGCATGTCTCATACAGTGCAACAGGCAATGGTCTAAGCTTTGGGACTGTGGAGTATATGCCAGATAAACCATACTACCCCAGGAGGAATTAATTCAATTTGCCTTCATTTGATTCTAATCACACATTCATCTGTTAGTTGTGGCACTGAGTACCTGCAGCTTACATTTTTAATTAACAGCACTGTTGTAGCTGCAACTAGGGGAATATCAAAAGTGCATTCACAATTCAGTTGAACTTTATACCCTTTTTTAATTTTACAGAACACACTGTGCCACTCAGTTTTTATAGTACATGAATGTTATTCTCTACGTTTGCATCTTCAGCTAGATATAAACCATACCACTAAATAAAACTTATATACCACATAAGAATAGGGATATATTATATGAAGTTTAACAAGGTAAAATTCTGGATTCTGCACCTGGAATGGGGCAACCCTGGTTGTGTGTATAGACTAGAGAATGAGAGGCTGGAGAGCAACGCCATGGGAAGGGACCTGGGGGTCCTGGTCGATGAGAAGTTGAATCTGAGTCAGCAGTGCCCTGGCAGCCAAGAGGGCCAGCCCTGTCCTGGGGTGCATCAGTCACAGTATCGCCAGCTGGGAAAGGGAGGGGATTGTCCCACTCTGCTCTGCACTGGGGGGGGTCCTCACCTCGCGTGCTGGGGGCAGTTTTGAGTGCCATGATATAAGAAGATATTAAGGTCTAAGAGAGCATCCAAAGGAGGGCAATGAGGATGGCAAAGGGCCTTGAGGGGAAGCAGTATGAAGAGCAACTGAGGTCACTTGGTCTGTTCAGCCTCGAGAAGAGGAGACTGAGGGGAGACCTCATTGCTATCTGCAACTTCCTCATGAGGGGAAGAGGAGGGGCAGACACTGATCTCTTCAGTTCTATGGTGACCAGTGACAGGACCTGAGTCAATGGCCTGAAGTTGTGTCAGGGAAGGTTTAGGTTGGATATTACAAAAAGGTTCTTCCCCCAGAGGGTGGTTTGGCACTAGAACAGGCTCCCCAGGGACGTGGTCACAGCACCAAGCTGGACAGAGCTCAAGAAGTGTTTGGCCAACACTCTCAGGCACATGGTGTGATTCCTGGGGTGTCCTGCAGAGGGCCAGGAGCTGGACTTGATCCTGATGGGTCCCTCCCAACTCGGCATATTCTATGGTTCTATGAACTTTACCAAAACAAGATATACAAAATAAACCTGAAGTTTCAGATATGCCACAATACAAACTTAGCTGCATCTGGCTACTCTGAAAAAAGCAGTCTTATAAAATTATTTTGAATATGACATAAAATAATAACTTCATTCCAGAAACTTGCATTTCCTCAGAAGACTACCCCTTCTGAAGTAATCATTATTCCTCCTTTTAAGTCTGTTCTTCAACTACTCACCTCAAATTCTGCAGCAAAGTATTTCTCTGGGAAAAGTCAGAGCAAACCAGGAGGAGCTCAGAAGAACACTTTCTTATAGAGGACGAAAAGAAAACATTGTTTTGTTTCTACTCTACCCAGAAGATCAATTTTCCTTTGTTACATAACTGAAAGAGTCTCACTGATAAAATGCAATGTGTATTCTTAATAAACAACTTCTTGTTATTGAAAATGGTTTCTATTTGTAATGTAATCAACTATGGGTGGTTATGTCTCAGGAGGAAATACTACTGCTTGCATATTTTATGTATAAATATCTGTTACCATGGATTCTGAATATTGTTTCAGAATATTTTTTTTGATTAATTAAGAACAAAGCTCTAAAAGCTGTCCCTTTAAAATTAATGATGCAATACTACTGCAGGCAAAACATTCTGTTGTGATACTCCAATAAAAACCAGTAAGAGTTCATTTCTGACCTCTGAACAACAAAGAAAGAGTAATGTTTGTTAAGACAAGAAGGTAAGAAAAAATATCAAGCAGTCTGGGAATTAAACTAGTGAAAAACTATTAGTGATTGAGGTCAGGAAGTCATAGGTCAGGAAGTCATCTTTGTGGTATCATAAACACCTTTAATTTCAGTCTTTCAATTGCACTGACTTATTCAGCTACTTTTTCCCCCAAGGCAAGAAAGGGCATCCATGGAAATTCTGTGTGGATTCTTGATCAAACACATCACTGCCAGAAAACTAGTGTTTCTGGCTCTGCGGTTGTGGAGCAGTCACCTTTGCTGAGGCTGCAGCCTGGTTAGCCTAAAATGCAAAGGCCCACCTGTAACTGGGATTAGTGTAGAGAACTGCACTGCAGCTGGGCTCTGGAACCTTGTGATGGTTTAGGCCAAATTCAGGGAAATGTCCAAAAGGGACGTCTCCTCAAAGGAAGGCAGGTTACAAACCACCCCTTCCCCCAGTTGGGTTCGGGAAAAAACAAATTTTCCTCAGAGGAAAGTGAAGGAGAAAATAAAACTATTTATTTAACAAACACACAGGAAAACAATACTAATAATGCTAAATAATAAAATCTCTCGCTCTGGAGAGAAAACCTGAAAGATTTTAGAGTCCTTCTGTGGGTGTAGTTTCTCTCCTCCTCCTTGGAGCTGGGTTGGCGTGGGGGGCCCCCCCCTTCCAGGCCGGTGGAAGATCCCCCAGTGGGGTTCTGATGTTCTGGTGTTCTGAACAAGTCCAGAAGAGAAGAAGGGAAAAAAACGAAGTCCCAAGAGGAAAAAAAAAAAACCTCAACTCTCCGTCCCTCTCCGAAGAAACAGAGCTGAAGAAAACTGACCGAAAAGCCAGAAAAAAAAAGTGCTTCCTCTGCCCGCCGCAGAAGTAGCTAATCTCTGTGTCCTTGAAGCACAAACTGTTTTGAAAAGTTCGCTCAGTTTTTTTTTCCTCTGTCTCTTGCATCCAGTTTTAAAGGCATAGAAAGGCTCAGGAATCATGTCTGGGCATAGAGCAATGGTAGGGGATACAACAGCACAGTCACCCCAAGACAAACCTTTAGAAATGCCATCTGAAGTCACAGTTGCCTTAACACAGTGCAGGTGGTCAGTGGAGAGGCTGCCGCGTTATCCCAAAAGCATCCCAGCCAGGAATCGCTGCGGCAGTGCCGTTTGGCACGCTAGCAGGCCAACTTTCACACCTGTGCTGATGTAGGCACGAAAGCACACGCTCACACTCAAGCTGGATAGCTCATGTGTTACCAGAGGCAAAGAGTCGGGAGGGATTCTTCATATAGAGTTCTGGAGGGTTTATTGCAAAGCCACAACAAAGCCATGGACAAAGAACCCAAACTGAGAGCCGTGACAAACTTATATAGGGGTACAGAGGGGAGGCGGGCAGAGCACCAGTAACCAATGGTCTGAGGGTACAGGGGCGGAGAGAAGGTGGGGTAAAATAACAACAACCAATGGGGAGAAGGAAGGAGCAGAGTGGGGACTGGATTACAACCTTTTAAGGGGTAAAAGGGGCATATGGCAAATGGGCCAACCAGACTGACCAAATCTACAAAGAGCCACAAAGCCTGATGGGGGAGGCTTCTCACCCTGAGTCAGGGGGTGATCTTAAACTTCGGAGCTGGCCCACCAGCGGGCCTCTCCTGCTCCGGAGCTCTTTGGCCCCTCGGCCATCAGAGCTGCTAGCTCAACTGCTGCAACATTGCCTGGTCCTTGAGAATTTGTGGAGAACAACTGGAGTTTGGAGATGGGAAGTCCCAAGAAAACTGTTCCAATACCAGATCCCAGAGGTCCTTAACAGCATTGTACTGAGACATGACTCTTCTAGCACAACTGCTGATATTTAAGTATGCTACACTTTAAGGGACTAACAGCATCGCTCAGTGGTTAGCTGAAGTGGTGACCCCCTTAGAAAATTACACCTGTAATTTTGTATTGAATGTGGAGGCAGTCTAGTTCCACCAGAGGGGCTATTGATGGAAGAACTTTTATCTATCTTTATATGGCATATCCAAAATTACACAGAAAGCTTGTAGCAGAGAAAGAAATTGTGACAAAGATACCTGAATAGTTGCTTAGCACCAACAGAATTTTCCTTTCTAAAAGAGTATGGTACTTTTCTGGGAAGAAAAAACATTATTTTGCACCTTTCCCACATGCATTTCTTCAAAGGCTTTTTAGGAAGTGAATGAAGATGAAAATGTGTGCTTCACTACAACTTCATCAGCTTAACAGATCAAAATTACCTAATTTATGTCTAGTGTGTAAACACTGAAGTGTTTAAATATTGAAAAGGCATACTTTGTGATGCTAATTTAAATTCTATATTACTCAAATTTAAAATGCTATTTCAGCTTTTCCGTGTTCTGATCAAAGTTGTTGTGAAAAAATTTCATTAAAGGATATATGATAAATGCACCCTAGATATAATCTTTCATCTTTTTCATTAGAAAATATTAACCTTCTTTTCTCTCTGTTGCTGTGCTGTCCTTTACCCTATCAACAAGATTAAGGTGCCTTAAGACAGATGGCAAGCATTGATGGGGCAATTTTAAGAATTCAAGGGACACTAGGAAAGTAACATCCACACAATGATATTTCTCTGCCATAAGTGCATAATTTATAGAAACAATAATATTTCTGCTGCAGTTCCACAGCCTATGAAAAGGGAAAACTAGCTGCCTGTTCTTCTGGTCAACAGCACCCATTAAACAGTACCCATAAGAGAGTAAGCTCTTTGATTTCTCATGCTCGTTTGTTGTCTTATTCTACTTACAAAAAAACCCTACAAAACAATTTTATCGTGGCATCTTTATCCCAATCTCTTCTATGCATAAGATAAATACAGTAACAGTCAAATCCTACATGTATGAATATAGATTCATAAAATTAAAGAATATGCTGAGTTGGAAGGGACCCATCAGGATCATCCAAGTCCAACTCCTGGCCCTATGCGGGACACCCCAGGAATCACCCCACGTGCCTGAAAGCCTTGTCCAAACGCTTCTTGAGCTCTGTCTGGCATGGTGCTGTGACCACTTCCCTGGGGAGCCTGTTCCAGTGCTCAACCATCCTTTGGGGAAAAAACTTTTTCCTAATATCCAACCTAAACCTTCCCTGACTCAGCTTCATGCTGTTTTGTCAAGTGCTATCACGGGTCACAAGAGTGAAGAGATCAGTGTCTGCCCCTCTTATTCCTTTTGTGAGGATGTCAAAGACCACAATGAGGTCTCCCCTCAGTCTCCTCCAGGCTGAACCTCAAGTGATCTCATCCGCTCCTCACACGGCTTCTGCTCTAGACCCTTCAACATCCTTGTTGCCCTCCTTTGGACACCTTCCATTAGCTTAATGTCTTTTTTATATTGTGGCACCCAAAACCTCACACAGAACTCAAGGTGAGGCTGCCTCACTGCAAAGCAGAGCAGGACAATCCCCTCCCTTGCCCAGCTGGCAATGTGCCTGATGCCCCCCAGGACACAGTTGGCCCTCCTGGCTGCCAGGGGTATTATATATAATATAACTGATAATTATATTTAAAGTAATTTTGAAATTAGATCAAATGGAGTCTAATAATCTGAGTATGAAATGGTAAAGGCACTCATTCGGTTTATACTAAACTTATGTCTATGATACAGTTATGGTTTAAAAAATGATAATTTCTACTTTTGATAGTTTTGGATTGATTTGGTTTTTTACAGTTTTACTGTATAGATTAGATTTTTTCAGAAAAGTATAAGTCAAAAGGCAAACTAGGTTACCATTATTATATACTCAACGCTCTGCAAAATTTGGGGTTGGGGGTTCTATTCATTTAAAGTGTCTTTAGTTAAAACAAAAAAAATAATTCACAAAAGACAGTCCTGTGAACAGAAAAGACACTGTCATAAAACCTTCTTTATCTTCTGGCTTAGATTTCAACTAAATAATTCAAAATCCTCTGTATTTGAGGTTATGTTCAAGAGGGATTCTTTTATATAATGTTGCCATTTGCTTAATCTACAGCTTTTAAATATGATCTTGCATTGTCCTTGGTTTCTATGCTATGAGTCAGAAAGGTTATTTTTTTCTTAAAAGTAGTGTCAGTCCAGAACAGCTTTGACCTATCCCTGACTGTATTGAAGTGGTCTCACTCATGTGTCTGTGAGCTGAAACAGAAAGGCAAGCTCATGGGAAAAGCTGCTTGCTATATGTAAAAATTATATGGCTGCTGTTGAGTATCAAAGGCTTCTAAAAATGTGTGAGTCCAAAAATTATGTTAAAAGGATCTTTTGGGTGCTTCTGTCAGCCTGTGATTGCTACCAGGGTTCCTACTACCCATTTGCTGAGGCAGCTATTCATGTTTCTGGCATACGTCTCTTCATCTGAAGCCTTCTGGCATGTCTGTTTCCTCATCCTCATGCTCAGAGAGGTGATGGAAATGGCTTATAATATGAAGGAGTTTTCTGTAAGGGAAGGTATTTCAGAAACTCGGCTGGGTGGCACAGAAATCATGAGAAGCTACAGGCATTTAAAAACTGGCAGGGAAAACGAAAAGAAAACAGCAGTGTTGGAGAAAGACTAGGAGATGACACTGATCTTGAGATGACTTCAAGAGCTTGCCAGATTCCCAGGTTCATTAGAACTGCAGTACCTCTCTATGGTGTACAGTGTATCAGCCAGCATAGATGCTGTGGTGAGGGAATACACTGCCAGCATACCCGCAGTGATATGTAAGGCCTTGATGTCTTTATATTGTTGCTTCATGTGCCTGATGTGAGCTCACAGACTTTGTACTGAAGAAGCTGTGACTGTCATTGATGTGATCTTGAACTAAACAGCAGCATCTAAACCCAGTATTTTCTGTGGCAGAAAAGCAGCTGGATCAGTAGATCAGTTATTCAAAACAAGTGACTGTTGCTGCTTGAGGAAAAGATTACAGGTGGCTCGCAGGCCAGTGGGAAAGATCTGCTGATGGTGGTGTGAAGCAGCAACGTAATCCTAACTTTTGTTCTAGACCCTAACATATTACATAACCTAATAAATATATTGAAAAATAGATCAAGAGACAGTAAGACACAAAGCAGTAGCTTAGCAAGCTGTATAATAACTGAAGGCAGCATACTATCAATTTAATTTTAATTATGATAGTAGGAAGTAAGTGAATAGAAAACCTCAGAGAATTCCAGACTGGTTGATTATCTGTTTAACAGCTAAAAGAAATATCTATTAACAATATATACATAGTTATTGTATAACAGTAGATCCATGACAATAATTTTATATTTATGAAAACTGCACCCAGTACTCGAGGTGAGGCCACCTCAGTGTGGAGCAGAGTGGGACAATCCCCTCCCTTGCCCACCTGGCAATGTTGTGCCCCCAGGACAGGGCTGGCCCTCCTGGCTGCCAGGGCACTGCTGACTCAGATTCAACTTGCCATTGACCAGGACCCCCAGGTCCCTTTCTGCAGCATTCACCAGACTCTCGTTTCCCAATCTGTCCATACATTCAAGGTTCCCTGTTCCAGGTGCAGAATCTGACACTTACTCTTTTTAAACTTCCTGCGGTGGTTGCTGAACCCTCTAATTGGTTGAGGTCTCTGCAGGACCTCTCTGCCTTTGAGGGACTCAACAGCTCCTCCCAATTTATATTTTCAGCAAATTTTTTTAGTATTCATTTGAGTCCTGCATCCAAATCATTTATGAGGATGTTAAAGGGCACAGGGCCTAAAATAGAGCCCAGAGGAACCCCACTGACTGACTGCCAGACCTAATATAACCCCATTCACTATAACCCTTTGTGTTTCACCCATGAGCCAGTAGCTTACCCACCACATGATGTGTTTTTGCAGCTGTTTGCTGGACATTTTCTCTAGAAGGCTCCTGTGAGAGACAGTATCAAAAGCTTTGCTGAAATCCAAAAGGATTATGTCTTTCTTCTTTTCTATTTATCCACAGAGGTAGCAATCATTCAATTATGGTCATTGAGAGAACTCAGTATCAGTACAATTGGCAGTTTCCCAATTGGGCAACTCTTTTTAAACATCAGACTTCTTTCAAAAGAGATACGAACTGTTATCTTTTTAGAAAGTGTACTTAATGAGCTCTTAACGAGACAATAACCAGAAAGGAAAATTAATTTCTCAATACAAGTTGCAAGTTAGCACATCTGTAGAAGATTTTTAACAGAATTTCCATCCCTAGTAGTGATGAAGGTGACATTTTTCACATCTTGTCTATTTAGGCTTGATCTTTACTGGGTTTCCTGCTGTTCCATTAAGTGCACTCAATGCTATCATGTTCGTTTCACAATGCGCAGCTCAGCATTACCAGCATCCTGAAGATAAGAACTATACTTCAAAAAATAATAATGAAAAGTCTTAATGTTAATATATATATTTATAGTTTTTATTTTCATCCTATGCATGATAATCCTTAAAAGGGTAATGCAGGAATTACTGGTTCTAGGATACTATAATGAAAGTTCAGGAAATGGGAGAGTTTAACTGAGTCCAAATCATTGTTCCTCCACTTTTCTGTTGGATGACAGGGTTCTCTATGACACACCATAAACTATCAAGTAACATCCATTTCTTCTGTCTTTATTTGAATTAAAATGAAAACAGAGTAATGTCATATTTTGTGTCTGAACTACCCTGGGAGAGGAAAGTGGAAGAGATGAATAGTCAGTCTATCCTAAATAAGGAAAAAAGTCCAAGAAGCAACAGACATTGCAGTTTTGTCTTTTCAAAGCAATCACAGTAGCATAGGCAGATCCTTTGCTGAGTTTTCATACAAAGAACAACTGAAGTAGCAAGATTTCACTGTCTGTGCATTTCCTTTTCTCTATAAGATTGGAATTGCTATTCTCTTTAAACAAAATCAGTTCTCTTTATTACATGTGATGATATTATCACAAATATCTCATGAAAGACTGGGAACATCTATGCTCATTAACATGAAGGCTGTGATTTTCAAGGAATTCCCTGGGAGACACATTTCAAGGAAATCTTAGGAAACTCACTGTCTGAGGTGTTTTGCAAGTTCTGCTGACCTTCATGTGAGCTGTAGAATTACCTAGGTTCTCTAGAACCACAAAGGAATTATGTCCTGTTCTTTCAGCAGAACTGGCAGCTTTCACTCCCAAATGTTAAGTACTTTACAGCACAGATGAAAGCATGCTATTAGAGACAATTCTTACACCTTTCATTTTCTTAACACTTCAGTAGCAGACTGAAAAAAAAATGGTGTTTTGGCTCACTGAAAAATACTTATTTTATATCATCATGGGCATTTGTCCTCGGTAACCCCAAAAATGTATATTGTATTCTATATCTTTCCTGGGCTGACCTGCCCAAGATTACCACTGTGTCTTTCAGACCCAGAGGCCGAAAGCAGAACTGGAGTGTTTTACCCCAGGTTCATAGAGGTGGTTGGCCCAGGATCCCTTTAAAAGAGAGGGAACAGACACCCAGCAGGATCATCTGTTCTCCCCAGGGCTTCAGAGCAGAGGCTGCATTACATGCATAAATGCTGCATTAAAATAATATCGAAAGATGCCACACCTTTCCACTTAAAGTCATTGACAAAAACATCAGTTTCTCTATATATGGGTAATCTTTGTCTTAGCATGTGCTTTATAAGCACAGTGGGAGTTCACATTACTTCAGAACAACCAACAGCTGCCCAGTTCAGCTCTGTGCTTCAATGTCAGTTTACCTCTACTTAATCATTGTTCTTTAGAAAATGAAATCAGTGGAACAGCTTTGGTAGGAAGAATTAAAAACAAGGGCTGGTTTGTAATTAATTAATTACTGTTAATCATAATATAAATAACTATAAGATGATTCAGTGAAGATCAAAGATTAAAAAAAAGTAATAATTAACATTTCTTCTAATTCTGACAGTAGAACAGAAATTTATTCATTTATTTATTTTCATTAGCAGTATCTGCCTTCTTTTGCTTATAACTTATATGAGATATCAGCTTGAAAGAACTATGTAAAGTCTCACTCTATAGAGTGGACTTTCCTTAGCTTGTTTTAAACTTCCAAAGGTTTTGAAAAAACAAAAGGAAAAGGAAAAGAAGAAGAAAGTGAGGAATAAAAAGGGAAGAGGTAGAGGAATGAAAAAGAGGAGAAAAATGAAAGCAAAAGGGACAGGAATAAAACCTTAAAAAGAAAAATGTAGGTTTTCTAAAAGTAATCTAGAACTGTTTGTAGTAATACAAAATCAGAGCTTCAAATCCCTTAAGCAATACTCTGTCAGCATGGGTTTTCACTTCATGATTTTGCTACACTTTGATTTGTTCAGCCCAGAGACAGCTTAATATCCCTTAATGTTTTTCCTACTGCACCTTGACATTGCTATTAACTTCTCTATTTGTCTGCATTGTTTATAATCAGGAAAATAGAGTGACTCAAATGAACTCTTCTTGTCTTTCATTTACATTGTTCAAATATTAATTACTTGGTAAGAAAACCACATTTACTTGTGTTTGGATGATAGAGTTTTCCTCCTTGAAGCTTCATTATTCCTGTGCATATTAATAGTACTTCTGGTTTTACTCCTTTTTATCATGCAGAAGAAATATAAAAAAGTAAAGTAGTTCACCCCACATTAGACTTCGATATCAGCTTTGTTTCATGCAAAAAATCTTTCAGGTGGATCCAGTTACACCAGCTTGCTCACTAGTCTGTTGAAATACTCTAAAAAAGCAAGCTAAAGAACTTGGAAATTAGGCACCCCACGGAGTTTTAGTAATTCTCGTGGCCTTATAAATATTGATAATTACAAAACTGTTCAGTGAATGCATCTCTGTTGCAAAACATACCATGGGGAGCACTGAAGGAGATTTTCTCCATAAAAATAATAAAAAAGAAAAAGCGGAAAAAAAAAGAGAATCCTACAGAGATTATACTACCTTGCTGTGAAATCAAGAAATTTCACTGAATAGCTCCTTCAGGAAAAAAAAATGCAGAAATGTTCAAGGCACAGCTGGGTATTGGATGATAAAGAAAATTAAAGACTGAAATTACAGCTATATCTGTCTTTCAATGTGAAAATGAAAACACAGATTTTCATGAAGAAATTTAGGTGATCCCATCTATAATTGGGTATCAATGACAGGAGTTATACCAGGTAACATTTTGATCCCCTACCGTCCCATTTCCAGCTTTGATGATGTATCCATGGAAGCTTTTGAACTTGCATGGTAAAACTAGAACTAGGACCCCCGAGAGGGTGTTCAACAGGGACAGCCTGGGCTGGTGGTGTCTTCGCAACCGTGATAGAAGGTATCTGAACCATGCTACCTGGACTTTCAAAACAAGTGATGTTCAGTATTTGATTCCATACCAAAGGCCCGGGCTCAGATTCTGGCGAGGCGGCGCTGCCAGGGCTGCCGGGCCCGGCCCCGGGCGGTGCCAGCGGCTGCAGCGGCCCCAGCGCAGGGCTCGGCTGAGCCCCTCAGCCACGGGCGGGCGGGCGAGAGCCCCGGGGAAAGCCTGGGCAAGGGAGGGCAAAACGCTGCCCGGCAGCCTGGGCTGAGCGAGGGAACCGTGCGGGAAACAGCCCTGCGAGCCCCGAGGGGAGAGCGGGAGATGTCCCGGCAGAGGTGTTTCTGGGAGAGAAACTGCTGATGTGGTGAAGATATCTGATCATCTAATGGTCTGTAATCATCTAATCTAGTTTGTGAACCTTCTCAAACGAATAACAAGGAAGTTCTAGGCATGCATAAGATTTCTGCAATTTCTGCAAGATACCAACAATACTATTGAAGCAGAGTTTTTAAAAGATGCTGATATTCACATAGCAAATATGATCCTTGAGGAAACTCTACAAGTTCATCTACACTTAAAACAAAAACACAGTCAGAGGTTGCTACTTCTTGTGATAATTAAATGCATTGCTGTCACTGGAAGACAAAAGTAAATCAAAGTAGAGTAACATTCATTTCACTCTCATGAAATAGAGAATTTGCAAAATGGTATCTCAAATGCACGTGTGATTACATTTAAGCAATTTAAAAATATGTAAAGGTCCTTTTACTACTAACATATCTTACTTGTTCTACAACATAGAACTCTCTTTTCGCTGTGAGTATAGCCTAATTCAATATCCTTTGCTATGAAAACATAACTTGTAGAAAGAATTAAAATGAGTATTCAAAGGCCTTGAAGCATAGCAGCCTAACCCACTTTAAAGTTGGTGGTATGCTTTTCTTGGAGAACTGTGCTTTCATTTCACGCATTTCTAAATGAAACACAGCTCCACACTAGTTATTAGTTGAAATATAAGTTCCATGAGATTTATAAAAAATGACTTCACTAAAAACATTTATTGCAACACCAATTAAGTTGCATTTTTCTAGAGGAAGAATGATCTCAGTATCAACAAGAGAAAGTAATGTTGAGTTAAAACTACTAAGGAATTCTATGTATTTCACTATGATAATCTGCTATGAGTGTCTAAACAAAGACATTGCACAACTGTTTCTAAAAATAGTTCTGGGCAAGGTAATGGGGGCCCCTGTGTTCCCCCAAAGTTTCTCAGGTTCTCCTTAATTCAGGATTCCTTCCACAACCTCTCTCCCTGTAGTGTCCTTTAATTTTCTTTAGTTTCCCAAGTAATGGGGGGGAACGGGGATGAGAATATTTTGGTTGATGTTTGAGTCATTAGGAACCAACAGTCCAGTCTCTCACATGACTAATGTTTTCAGCTTGTGCTGTTGTGTTCTCATGTGCTGTTTCCATTGTCTGTACCATCATCAAGATGATCAGGACATTTCTGGTCGTGCTTAGACCTGAGGATTGGCAGGTAGTTTGTACAGCTCAGCTTTCTATTTTGTTGAATACACAAAAACTGTTTAAAGTTCATTCTGATGTCTCGTAAAAGGTGCTGGTCACATTTTGTCTCTTCTGCTTAAGAAAATGTTGTTTAGAACTCTGAGGTTTATGACAACACCTGTGCTAACTTGGCTCATGCAAAGGGCTACACAAATGCCCACCTTACCCTCCTTTCCCCAAATGGGTGTAGTCTCATCGTGTCCCAGCAAGTCCTGCTGAGCTGGGCCTAGAGTGGCCACAGGCCAGGAGAGGCAACAGCAATGAGGCAAGTCTTAAGGCAGCGTAGGTGATCGGGGCAGTAGGTTGGAAAAGCAAGGCTCAAAATCACAGCCTAGCTCAGTTCAAGAAAAAATCTGAGCACTTGATTGCATACAGATCCCATGAGATGGGGGCAAGTCTTTTATTCTCACAGCTCTTTCCCAGAAGTCAGACTCAGAGTCCAAGAGCTGCACCAGGTCAGAGCTAGCCTCAAACACAGGTGGCTAAATCCACAGTAGAGAAGGTCTGCAGAGCCTGTTGGCACTCCCAGGGCCCTGCCGCTAACTTTACTGGGGAGATAGCAAGAGAAAGTGTAGTCCGTGAGAGAGAGTTTCCCAAATCTCACACAGGAGAACAGAAACAGACATAGGTATCCTGTATCCTATACTGCCTTAAGTACTGTGATCCATGGTGAATCTGGTTTATGCTTCAACATATGAGACCAAAAAAATTTTAGATATGAAGGAAACCATATTTGGAGATGCAGTTAATATATAAAGATGATCACTCACTTCAGGAAACTTAATATACAAAAGCAAAATAATTCAACATAAGATAGCAGGAAATACAGCTTTCCAGAATTAGGGCTGAAGAAATTCCTATGGTGATGCTTTTAAAAGTTCAGTAATGTTATACAAATGTTTGTAGCACCTGTGGAAATACTATTTTCTGAGAATGAAGTTGCATATAAAATAAAAATTCTACCTGGTAACACGTTTTTTAAAAAGAAAATGGTTTTGATGCATATAATGATGGAAGACATTTCCCATGTGGGATCAGCACTGAGAAGCACTCAGCTCCCAGATGGGATCAAAACAGGAATATAAGCTTTAAACAAAAATATTTCATTTTGCATTTTCATTTACCACTGGAACAAATCTTTTCTTACATGCTCAACAAATCTTTTCTTATATTCTCTATGTGCATAAAGTTCTATAAGGCAACGGTAAGGATTCACTAGAACAATGCAGTAATTCTACCTGTAGAGAAGTAATTTACTGTGATGATGTTATCTGGCTCCTTCCCTCACTTACACCACCATGGCTGAGGAATGAATCACTATAAAGCTCAACATGCTACCCGGTAATTCAGACTTAATATGTTGAGTGCAAGACTGAAGGTCAACAGCTATGGCAGCATATAGGCATAAATTATTGCTCCATAAATTCACATCTAAGAGAATCTTATTGTATGGCATAAGACTGGGACATGGAAATTAAAAGACCTTTATTGGCACAAATTAGAATGACCACATTTCTTATAAATTAATGGAGAATTCTGACCTTTTAAAACCTCTATGAGAGCATAGTGAAGCATTTTTGGCTCTAAATTATGATGGCATGACTCTGGATTAATTACACCCTGCTGGAGTAGCACTGTGCTTAGTATAAGTTCTATATGCTGAGCAGTATCTGAAGAAAAATAAAAACCAGGAAACCAGATAAAATATTCAGAGCCGTCTGAAAATACTGCTCCCTACATACCAATTGGCATGTTTGGCCTTTCTCTAGAGTACTCCAACAAAGTGAAAAGTAAAATGAATCTCATATTGTTATAAAAACAGTATGATCAAAACCCCTTGACTTGTGCAAAGAGATTCAATTCAATAGTTTCAATTCATTTTAATATTTCCTGTGTCTATATTGCTAATATATATAATAGAACAATCTGTTGTAGTTTTATATCTATATAAGGTTTTTGTGAGTGTTGTGGCCTCTCTTTTTCTATTCCACTCTCTAGTATGTATACATCAGCAGGACTTGATTGTATTCACTTTCATGTTTTTAAATGAACTGCACTGAAAGCTGTTAGATAATAAAAAAATTTATGTACCAACTTATTTTTGCCAAGTAGGTTTTATACTCCTTTTCTTTGAAGAAGGTGCAGAAAATTTGTAAAAAAGTGTTTTTCTTAGGCAACAGATGATGCTTCAGTATTGACTGACTGCATCTGTGCTGAAAATGGCTGAAAAGTGCAGGTGTCTGCTGCCTTAGTCTCCTAGACAAGGAAGAAACACTACATATGAGAAGGTGTGGTTGTATAGCAGGGACGAGGAAATGAAACCACGCGTATCCAGAAGGAAAGTGTGATATTTAATTTATTAATTACTCACTTATATGTGTAATCACATAAGGAGATTGGTCAGTGACCATCCACCCCTTAGGGTGATTGGGTGAGGTCTTACAACACCCATAGCAATAACATTACCCCAGTGTATCATAAACAAAACTTAGACAAACACCAGGTGTCCAGATAGTTATACAAAAACATCTTATTGTTTTCATAGCTTGCATGAGAAAGGAAAGATTCACACAGAACACTGCAAGAAGCTGGAAGATCTTTCTAACAGCCCTTTCTGTATCCACAAGAAGGGACACAGGTACATTCAGTATTCATCTTTCCTTGAGCTTCTGAAGACAGTCTACAACATTCAAGCTGGGCCACTGTCTGAAAAAAAAGTCATCCAAAGCCTGAACTTCTGATATCAAACAGTGTCGTGTCTTTAGGCCTGGACTTGTTAGAGCCTTGCTTTACTTTTTTAATACTCCAACAGTAGCATGATATGTAGACCTTCAAAAAGTGACTAACATCTGGAATTTTTCTTCCTCTGGGAAAGAATCCGGCCAGTGGGCTAAGATGGCTACAAATGCACAACAGACTGAAGCATGAACCGCTAGAAGAATCTTTGCCCCCTGGTAACTAAGAGACTAGCTCCTAGAATGGTATTCAAGCTCTACATCCAGACACACAAGTTTAGGTGCATATAATGTGAGTTTTAGCAGGCTAGATGCTTGTTACAGATGCAGATCTTGTCAACCGTGGACTATGGGGAAGGAACTTCTTATCTCAGCCTAACTTAGATGTCTGTATTTGAATAGTTCTCCTTACTTCATTGACTGTGTAACTCTCTGTTGCTGTTGGACTCCAGCAGGAGCTTAGGCACACACAGTTAGCTCGCATGCAATTGTCTGCACTGCAGACACATAAACATAGGTGATGGAATCTCGATCCCAGCCAACTCGTTTCAGTCAATATTGGCCACCACCTACAAAAAAGACAAACTGAATTATCTCCCAGGCAGACTAGACTAGGGAGCAAAACAGATATTGAACCACTCTATGTTTTAAATATGACAAGTTTTTTTCTCTTTTGTGTGAACCAAAATTGTTTCCTGAGCACTTAGGTGGCATAGTTTTATTGACATAAGCAAGAGACTATTATGCACAAGAAGAACTGGTAATTTGTTTTCTATTCTGTAGCAATGCTTAAACTAAGAATTGTCCTCCTGTAACTTCTGCTAAGATGCTTTTAGCTGTTCCTAAACAAGCAATATTGCCCCCAAAAAACATGTATCAATGAAACTGAGGGTATTCTTTAAATATGAGAACACAAAACTATAGTTTAACTCATTTACTGAAACTTTGCAATTCAGAAAGTGATCTTAGTTGTTCTCTTTGAGACGATGAGAGATCTATGTAGCTGACACATTTCTCATGGGACATATTTTGACTTTATTGTCTAAATAGATTAAAATGTTATATTGCTCACCATTCATGCATGAGGTTTCAACAGGACACTCAGTTAAGCAGTGCCATAGTTTAGAAAGCACAGGTTTCAAAAGTAGGACAATAGGACAAGAGAGTAGGTTCCTCAGACACAGAGCATGGAATGTCTCTATTATATTTAATTTTTGACTTTCTGAATTTTTGCTTAGTGATACTATACAGCACATAAATCTTTCCAGAGGTCCTGTCTGTATGTACACAAGGGTTTGTGTGTAAATATCTGAACCTATCCCAATGTTATATCGTGCAATTTTAACAGAAGAATATTCATCTGCTCAGTAGCTGTTCTGGAATATTTAATTATCTGCTGTAACAGATTCCCTCTGCACCTTTGGGCAAAACACTCATCTATATGCTTTTATGTGCTACCTGTAAAATGGAAATAATATTTCTTTCCTGCAGAGTAATTATGAGGCATCAAAACTGTGAGGCTTTCACACTGAGGATATTTTTTACATGTCTGATCTATAGCTACCTGACACTTCCCAATGTAGAATACACTTTATGGGGAAGAAAAAAAAGTTATAATGCACAGATAGCTTTATATCTCATCTTTAGGGTGGTTAAGTTCATCCTCTCAGCATTCATTTATGACAGATTTTTAATGCAATTTCTCAAGTTCAATAACATGTTTCAAAAAAACCCCAAAAAACCCAGACTTTTGTCTGGGTTGTCACTAAGGTTAGGAATTTAAGTGCAACAATGCAGACTTTCGTGATGCAAAACCTTAATACCTCCAAGCATTGAAAGACTCTCTGAGCAATTGGAGTTTTGAAGAGGACACAAGAGGAATGCTTTTAGAACAGGATTTCACAGCTATTTTCTCAATAACAAAATAATATGAAAATGTATTCCAGGTACTAGAATAGCACACAAGGATAGATTCAAATCTGCAAACACATTTCACATCCAGGACTGCAAATATACATACTTCAGCAGTCTATACTAAAAGCCACTTTGGAATGAGAATAGAAAGATACGCTGTAAGAAAAGTAATTCCTGGTGAATATTCCTAGGCTGTTTCTTGTTGTCATACCAACACACACAGCTATCTTCTGAACTTCTATACATCAAGCCACACAACCACTTTATCCTTTCACATCATCTGAAATTCCCTCTTCTTGCTCCTCATCCTGTCTCTGCCAGTGGCATTCCTGGCTTTTCTATGGTTCTGCCTTCCTTCTCTTTATCTTTGCTTCTAGCTCTTGCATTTATAATTTTATTCTCTTCCCACCTGCACATCTGTGATGAGTTTATTTTTTGATGCTTCTCCAATACATTCTGTTGACACAACCAAAAGCTAGACCAAACTTATATAGAGTTCAGCAGGGAATCATCCGTAGCAATAGAGGAGAAGTTTTGCTCAATTCTTGCATCCCTGAAATGTTCCATTTCTCTGTAAATCTGGAGCTCCTGTTTAGACAGAGCATGGCTTTGGTGAATTAATTTACCAAATTCTGAGAAATGTGATTATCCATGTACTCACTTGATACTCAGTTTATCTAAGCAATTGAAAATGATATTTTATAATGAAAAATGTCAAACAGACTTTGAAACAGATATTATTTGCTACACTTTCTTCTAAGATAAAGCAGTATGCAATATTCACCTCGTAACTTTACTTTTAAGGAATTATGCCCTATTTGGCAAGTGGAGGTAGGAATGTCAGCTTGCTAAGGACTGAGTACACAGACCATAAGCATGTGTTGTTGAATGAAGCTCCCAGGACTGCATGTAGGCACAAAGCAGCCTGAAAACTGTTTCTGTTTTGAAAGAAAGAAAAGCAAAAACAACCAGAAGATGCTACTGACAATAAGGATAAAAAGGATAGAATGCATGCAAGTCTATTTGTCTACAGTTTTTGAATTTCTACCTATATTAACTCAATTTAGTTTTTAATTGTTGATCAAAAAGCAAAAACTTGAAAATTTTTGCATGGAGAAATATTATCAAGTTTGTAATACTTCACCAAGAAAAAGTAATTCCAGATTCCAATATGACGTTTTATAGTACATTTATATTGCTAAAAGACAGCTATTCAGTTACTCAAAATTTATGAAAATTTGTCTGTTCATTAAAAATCTGTATGCGACTCCTTGAAAAAACTTGTGGGAAATCCATCAGAAAGTCATTCTACGTTTGGAAAATTGTGTCTAATAGATTTTGTTCACTTCCTCAAGAGTAATGAAGCTTTTTTCTGTTTGACATAGCGTTGTCATCACTCAGTCAAGTTCTAATAAAAAATATTTTCAAGGTACTCCATTCAATCAGGATAAACTACTCTTGTCCATGCTTTCATCACAAGCAATTGATTTCTCTTTATTCCAAACTTCCTTCTAACAACTTTCATTATATAAGGTGCAGCATACATGTATCAGGCAGTCTGTTCATCAAGATTTTTTTCCTTCTCGTTTTTCACTGCCAAACTGTCAATCCATTAGTTATCAGGTTTGAAACTTCATTTACTGAAGTTAATGCATCCCCTTATTCATCAGATTTACTTCTCACTTGCATATTAGCTTGGTCTGGCAGTTTTATGCTCCCTCTCTGTTCTTTTCTCCAGGTCCTTTTCTTCTGAGTTTAATCAGAGATTTCTGGTACCTGAAATTTCAGAATTTTTCTTTTCCTGTAATATTGTGTGAAGTTACTTGATTGAGTAAAATCTCCTCAGAGGCGTGTAAATGACCCACATAGTAGTAATGAAACCATATCATGTATATCAGAAGACAGAATCTATCTCCCAATTTTGATCTCAGTTTCACTTAATATGTAGTTCTGAGGCAAATATTAAGTGAGATAGTGCTAAGAACAGCTTTTGTACAGGATTCAGGAAATATACTTTCAGACACATCTTACATGACATGAGGCAGCACATGCAGAAAAATTTATAAGAGAAGTTCAGTTTCCTTCCAAAATTTTAACTTCAATTGCAAAATCCAAGTTACTGTACTAATTTTTTTCCCAGAACAAAACAATAATACCATATGTGTTTACATAAATCGTATTTCCATAAGGGAGTAACTTTTATAAAAAATTGCCATGTATAAATGTGTGTGTGTATAAATGCACACCTTAAGTTTCAATATTTAGTGCAAACACTGATAAAAATATTTTACACAGAATTAATGTCTCTAGTACTTAAGGAATGATTTCAGCATAGGAAAGGAATCTGACACTCAAAGGCATCTAATGAAATTTTTTTCATCTGAAGAGGACTTTGTACATATGGAAAATGTATTATTTAAAGGGCTATAAGACAGAAGCTGGTCTGCAACAATCATTGTATTTGAAAATTTTAGCCTTGAAATTTAACCTTGTACAGGAGGGTGAAATTGTTGGTGGATAAGGGAAGAGCGACTGATATCATCTAGACCTGGACCTTGTGCATAGCATTTGACACTGTCCTGCATGACATTCTTGTCTGTAAACTGGAGAGACATGGATTATCCACTCGGTGGATAAGGAACTGGCTGGATGGTCACATTTAAAGAACTGCAGTCAAATCTCAATGTCCCAGTGGAGAGCAGTGATGAATAGTGTTCCTCAGAGGCCATGCTGGGACCAGTGCTGTTTGTCTATGCTGTTGGCATGGACAGTGGGATTGAGTGCACCCTCAGCAGATTTATTGACAATCCCAAAATCTGTTTAGTGACATCCTGGAAGGAAAGGATGCCATCCAGAGAGACCTTGACAGGCTTCAGAGGCAAGCCTGTGTGAACCTCAGGAAGTTCAACAAGGCAAGCGCAATATCCTGCGTGTGGGTCAGGGCAATCCCAATCACAAATCCCAAAATGGGCAGAAAATAGATTGAGAGCAGTTCTGCAGGGAAAGACTTGGATGTGTGATTTGAAAAGAAACTCAACATGACCAGGTAATGTAGGTTTTCAGACCAGAAAGCCAACCATATCTTGGGATGCATCAAAAGAAACCTGACTAACAGGTCAAGGGAGATGATTCTCCCTCTCTACTCTCCATATGGAGTACTGTGTTCAGCTCTGGGGCCACCAGCATAAGAGGGATGTGGACGTCCTGGAATGAGTCCAGAGGGAGGCCATGAAGATGATCAAAGGGCTGTGAAGACAGACTGAGAGAGTTGGGGAAGTTCAGCTTGGAAAAGACAAGGCTCTGGGAAGGCCTTAGAGCAGGCTTCCAGCACGTGAAAGAGGCCCAAAAGAAAGTTGGAGAGTTTTGACAAGGGCGTGTAGTGACAGAACAAGGGGGAATGGCTTCAACCTGAAAGAGAATAGGCTTACATTAGATATAATGAGGAAATTTTTATGTAAGGATATATGTAAGGATGGTGAAGTACTGGACTAGGTTGCCTAGGGACGCTGTGTATGTCTCATCCTTGGCAGTGTTTAAGGCCAGTTTGGATGGGTCATTGAACAACCTGTTCTAATTGAAGGTGTCCCTGCCCACAGCAGTGGAGTTGGAACTAAATGGCCTTTAAGGTCCCTTCCAACACAAACCATTCTATGATTCTATGTTTCTATGACATTGAGCCATGACATCAGATTAGCAAATTCTGCTCAGTTTTGTTTTGTGTCTGTAAACATAAATATGTTCTTTCTATGGTTTTAATCAGGGCCAAAGTCTGTCTTCTTTTGCCATATCGCAAAAAGGACATTTAATGTTAATCTTTATGAAACCACAGCATTGAATTCTTTACAGGGCATTCCCTCATAAGATTGAATAAAGTTTTAAAACTGTAAAAACTGATTCTCTTTGTAAGAAATCTAAAGATTTATAGTACAGCTGCAATGGTGTGCCAGGAAGAGTGAGTTCAATCCTAATTTGCAACAATAACAATGTCAAAATGATTATCAGAGGACATTTATTCTTCTACTTTTTCTGTCTGTTGTAGTCAGAGGTTACATTTTATTTGCTGCTCAGTAACTTCTTCAATCATTATTACAAAAGATGATGTTATAAACTATTAATTTTGACCAGCTGAAAGAATTTCTTTTTAACAACTTCCAATTACTCTTTATTCCACTCTCCAGTTGTAGAAGATAATGTATAAATTTCCTTTTCTCCCCAGTGATAGCAAGACTCTGTTTTACAGTGCTTAGCAGTTAGATTGAACCATAGTAGTAAAAATGGTGGAGATTCATTACATTGCTCAATTTATTTCCATGCGAAAATATAATTTTTAAGAATAATATAGAGTCATAAAATGATAGAATGATTTGAGTTGAAAGAAGCCTTTAAAGATCATCTAGTTCAACCATCTACTATGGCCAGGAACACCATTCACTAGATTAAGTTGCCCAAAACCCCATTCAGCCTGACTTTGAACACTTGTAATGATGCAGCATTCACAGGTTCTTTACTGTCTCACCACCTGTATTGTAAAAAGTATCTTCTTTATATGAAATCTAAATCTACTCTCAGTTTAAAGCCTGTCCCTAATCCTCTCCCTATCTTTCATGCATTTCAACATGTCTTCCAGAAAGATCTGTTCCATGATGTTATTGGGCATGGAGGCGGGAATGATTGAAAATATTTCCCAGGGTCCTTCTCCTTTTTTTACCCTTTTTTACCCTTTTTTTACCCTTTTTTTACCCTTTTATACCCTTTTTAGAAACAGATGTAATGATGCATATTTTCAAAATATATGGACAAAAAGTTTCACTGATTGTAATATCCTCATCATCAACCTTAAATCTTTCTCTTGTACTCAGTTTTGAAATGCATTTTGGATGTCTAACTAGGGTAATACATTCAGAAAACAAAAACAAAAAAACCCTAATCAAATTAAGCATCTGGCTACAGAAAACCTTCAGTGATCAACTTCTTCATTATGTCAACTTAATTTAGTTATGTTTTGCATGCTTCTTCACTGTCATGTAAGAAAGATGTGAATTATTAGATATGCTCTTTATCTCTCTGAGATTTCTTTTAATAGTCATCATGTTTCTAAATGCAGTTCTGCTGCTTACTGTTAAAAGTCCCATCAGCAGAATAGCATTTGCACCATGGATCATATACTCTGCTTGAACTTTGAATGTAGAGTAGCTAGCATACTTGATGAAAACTATTTTAAGTGCAAATGCTTGTCGTAAAAAGTAATGCAATGTGACCAGTGAAATACAAGAAAATCATTCTACTCTGCCCATACTTATGCTATGATATATGGTAGTCAAAATCAGGAGTGAGCTGATCTTAGCAAATAAATTGACTGATATCCAAATATTTTAACGCAATCTGTTTAAATAAAATAACTGGTCTTAATATTAACCAAAGCCATTCAGTTATGCCTCAAAACACTGAGACATTCACTGTTTCCACCATCATCTACACTCCGGAGCAGTGATGAGACTTTGGGTTGAAAAATCAAAGTAGGTCTGAGCATTTCAGCAGTCTTGTTACTCATGATTTCTGCTAACCTATACTACATTTGTGATCTGCTTTTGAGAACATTTCCTATTCTTCCAAACAATTAACTTACATTCATCATGCTCTTGGCCAGCCTCCTCTAATGCAGACTGATTGTGCCCACAAACAACAGTAGACAGGGCAATGGTTGGGTCAGAATCTATTTTGCAGGACTCTGGGTCTATTCACACACATACTGGGCTGCCAGTTATGCCAAAAAAATCTAGGTGGGACACTTGTATTCTTCCCACACACATGCTACATGAATATATTTCTTAGGAATGTCTTTAATATCACAAGCCCCACTTGATACTTTTTTAGACACAATTGAAGACTGATCAGTTTCAGAAGAGTTCAGATTCAAGTTTTCATGTTACCTAGAAAACGGATTTAAGAGGAAAAACATTTGAAAATGTAAATTCTACCCACTAAGCAACAGCTATATCCTGAAAAATTGTTGCCAAGATGATGCGTGTGTCTCTGGCATGTAAATGTATCCGATAAGAAATTACTAAAATTCTGAAAAGCATAGTTGACAAAACATGGGGTAAAACATGCTACTTATCATCATCATATATTAGTCATAAAGAAAGGAAAAACTGACAGATCAGTAAAATGCATACTACAGCTAATTAACATTCATCTAGAATTCTTTTGAAATTAATCATGCTGAATTCAGCTCTTTTAATGACAGTAAAGAAGTTGGAAATGAAGACTGGCAGGTCATTTAGGGGGTTATCTTCTAGTTCTTTGATTTTTTTAGAAACCAATGACTCTTTGACTCTTTGTTTTCATAGTTTGTTAAGTTGCAGTGAACACTGTCAAGCATGGGTATTATATAGTTATGTCTTGTTTTCTCTGTCTGCCAAAGTTTTTTCCTTGCTTGAACCCTTTCCTCTGTAAACAAACCCATACTGTGTTTTGATTTTCTAGTCATTGGTCAGATAAAGCTATAGTAGTGATGATTGCATGCAAAAGAACTGCATTCATAGTACATGATTTAGGAGTTCTTATTTTAAGTATTTTATTCCAACACAGCTGGGGAAGTGATATTGGAAAAGAAATCCCATGGTTTTTAGAGGTTTTGATGAATTACTATTCAATTTCATGCAAGTCAACTGCTTTGCACAATCTATACCAGTCTTTTTGTCAGTTGAGGCCTTAATATTTCTACTTCCATTCAAGTGCTGAGAAGTAAACAATTATTGTAGAACTCTGTGATAAACTGCATTGTCACATTCATTACACTATTGCAATTGAACAGACATTCACAAATTACATTATGGTGAACAGGTAAAGAATCAATACATTTCTATCCTTTGTTACAATATCACAAATGGGAACACCACTTGCATTGCTTCATAGCCAAATTACAAGCTATTAGAAAATATGTGTTTAAAGACATGGCGAAAGAATGTAATCAGGAATTATTAAACAGGCCTGATTTGCCCTAGTTCTGGGTCGTCCATATAGATAAGCAAAATTAATATGAAACAGGAACAGTGATCATACAATATGCTGAGTTGGAAGGGATCCATCAGAATCATGAAAGTCCAACTCCTGGCCCTCTGCAGGATATCCCAAGAATAACATCATGTGCCTGAGTGTGTTGTCCAAATGTTTCTTGAACTCTGACAGGATTGGTGACCTTTTTCTGGGGAAGCCTGTTCCACTGCTCAACTACCCTCTGGGGAGAAAAACTTTTTCCTAATATCCAACCTAAACCTTCCCTGACTCAGCTACCTATTTTTTCCTCAAGTCCTATCATGGGTCACAAAACTGAAGTGATTGGTACCTGCCCCTCTGTTTCCCCTCGTGAGGATGTTGAAGGCTGCAATGAGGTCTCCCTTCAGTCTCCTTTTCTCCAGGCTGAACAGACCAAGTGATCTCAGCCACTCCTCATACAGCTTCCCCTCCATGCCCTTCACCATGATCTTGGCCATCCTTTGGATGCTCTTTAAGAGCTTAATGTCATTTTTATATTGTGGCACCCAAAACCTCACACAGGACTCAAGGTGAGGCCCCCCCCCGTGCAGAGAAGAGCAGGACAATCCCCTCCCTTGCCCAGCTGGCGATGCTGTGCCTGATGCCTCCCAGGACATGGTTGGCTCTTCTGGCTGCCAGGGCACTGCTGACTCAGATTCAACTTGTCATTGACCAGGACCCCCAGGTGCCTTTCCACAGCGTTGATTTCCAGGATCTCATTCCCCAGTCCATACACAACCAGGGTTGTCCCATTCCATGTATGGAATCTTTCACCCTCATTAACCTTCATATGGTTGATGATTGCCCATCTCTCTTATTTGTCAAGGCCTCTCTGCAGGGCCTCTCTGCCCTTGAGGGAGTTGACAGCTCCTCCCAATTTAGTGTCATTGGCAAACTTGATTAGTGTTCCTTTGAGTCCTGCATCCCAGTCATTTATGAAGATGTTGAAGAGCACAGGGCTGAGGATGGAGCCCTGTGGAACCCCACTAGAGAACGGATGCCAGCTGATGTCACGCCATTCACTATTAGCCTTTGTGCCTGATCCGTGATCCAGTTGCTCACCATCACATGATGTGGTGTTTATCCAGCTGTGTGCTGGATATTTGGTCCAGAAGGATACTATGAGAGACAGTATAAAAAGCTTTGCTGAAGTCCCAAAAGATTGCATCTACTGACTTTCATACACCACTTAGGTGGGGTTACCCTGTCAGAGAAGGAAATCAGGTTTGACAAGCAGGACCTTTCCCCTCACGCAGCTGTGCCTGCTGTGATCAATGGCTGGATCAATTGTCCTCCAGGTATTTTTCAATACTTCCTAGAACAATCTTTTCCATGATTTTACCTAGCACTGAATTGAGACTGACAGACCTGTAGTTTCTGTGATTCTCCTTTTCCCTTCTTGAAAACTGGGACAATGTTCTCCGTCTTCTAGTCAGTTGGGACTCCTCAAGATTCCCAAGACTGCCCAAAAATCATGGAGAGAGGCTTTGCAATGACATCAGCTAGGTCTCTGAGAATTTTTTGATGAATCCTATCAGGGCCCATAGATTTGTAGAGATCCAGTTGGTGCAGGTGATGCTGTACAAATTCAGGATCAGCTGGTAATTGATCATTCTCATAGCCATGGGTCCTCCAGCTCAGGACACTGAGATGTCCTTGGTCTGTCATCTGTGTTGAAGACAGAGGCAAGGAAAGCACTAGACACACTTCTGCCTTGTCTATGTCACTATTTGTGAGGTGCCCATCCTCATCCTGTAATGGGCAGATGTTATTTCTACACTGCCTATTACATTTAATATATTTGAAAAAGCTCTTTTTATTGCTCCCACATTTCTGGCCAGCTTCATCTCCAACCGAGCTTTGGTTGCATGCATTTTCACCCTATACTTTACCTCAGCAACATACCTTATGGAGAATCCTGTGGTTTTTGGTTTTTTTCCGTGATAACCATTACAGTTGTGCATTGTTCTGCTCAGAAATACAAGATCTGCATAAATGCAGATAAACCATTTTCAAAACTAAATGAAGATAACGGACTTTTTGAAAATAAAATGCAAACAATAGAACTGAAAACCAACATCAACACCAGTAAAATATTCCATATGTTCCTGAAAGTTTATTTAAACAACTACCCTATCTCAAGACTGGCCATACCTTTTTGTGAAAGAGTATTAATAGAAATATTATATAATGAAGAAAGGAAAGCCTACATTTAATTCAAGTAATTCTTCATCTAATCCAGTGACAATTAAAGTCTTCTTGGCATTTAGGCCAAATAGCATCAAAAGCTAAGTATTTCATAACCTAACAAAACATTTTGGAGCCACGCAGTCATATTAGTATGTTAATATTTACACCATAAATAAAAATTGTAATTTCTTAGAATAAGAAAGATAGTCTGTTGACAATCTTTAGAGATACTATGTATGACAGTCTTCAGACAGTTTACACGGTCTGTCATACATCCCAGGAATCACTGACATTTTGCCAGTACAGCAATATACTTCAGCCAGGATTTGAAATTTGTCCCTGAGTAGCACAACCCACTGTGTCAAAGTAATTATTTTTTATGAGTTTATGCATTTTGCATTGTGCTAGCCATTCCTTGTCATGCTATTGGATTATTAATGTAATAGGAGAGAGGCTATTAATCTTGGTAATAAAGTGTTTAAACACAGAATGAACAAACTTATGTGTAGCAGAAACTATACAGAAGTTAATGGTCCAAATTTAGCATTGGCTTAATTCCACTCAAATCGCTGGAAATAAGCCAGGTCTCAGTCTGAGTTAATGACTTGTGTACTATGTTAGTGAATTTCTGTCATACCTCTGACTTGGTATAATTTATTGTATTTTAAACAACAAATGGCATTCCCTGCTGAGTGCACTACTGGTTTTTGTCTCAGCTATTCATGTAAAAGTCATTGAGGTGATACTGAAGTGCTTTTCATCCACGTACACGGTGACACAGCAAATACCTGATGAGATAGGAAAGGGTATTCTATTGAAGTATCAATTATGATGAATAGGAACAAATATTAACCAATAGTAACCACAGATTCTGTGAAAAACTAATTTGTCAATGAAGTTAAAAAAACCGACACACAACTAAACCCTAGAGAAATGGAGCACAACTTTTAACCGCTTTATAAAGAATTAATGATCACATGCTTAACTTTACTTGTAGCAAATAGTGATACATTATGGGAGAAATTTGCATTAAATTAACAGTTAATAAATGGCTAAAGAGCAAAACTTCTGCATAATTACTTAATAAATAGGCATGAAAACATTTTAAGTGGACTAAACACTTAATGAACAAACACCTTTTGTGACAAGAGCTGTCTAGATTCTGTAGAGGGTAAAAGAAAATTCTCTGTTTATTCTGTTACAGGAAAAAAAATACTATTTTTTTTCCCAAATAAATTTTCAGTTTTTTCTCTGGACAACCTGTTCCAGCAGCTCACCACTCTCATGATAAAAAAATTTCTTCCTTATATCCAATATAAATCTACTCTCTTTCCATTTATAAACATTGCCCCTCATCTTGTTACTAGATGTCCCGGCAAAAGGTGTTTATCTGTATTTCTTGTAATCTCCCTGTAAGTATTCAAGGACCACAATAAGGTCTTCCTGAAGCCTTCTCTTCTCCAGGCTGAACAACCTTAATTCTCCCAGCCTCTCTTCACAGAAGGGTTTCTCCAGCCCTCTGATCATTTTTGTGTCCTTCCTTTGGAACTACTCTAACAGGTCTATGTCTGTTTTGTATTGAGGATCCCAGAGCTGTACTTGTTGCTCCAGGTGACATTTCATGAGGTGGAGTAAAGAGGGAGAATTGTCCTCCATGACCTGCTGGCTGCACTTCTTTTATTCAGCCTAGGATATGATGGCTTTCTGAGCTTCAAGTGCACTTTGCCGATTCATACATAACTTTTCGTCTCCCAATGTCCCCAAGACCTTCCCTGTAGGGCTACTCTCAATCAGTTATTCTCCCAGTCTGTATAGATATTGGAGATTGCCTGACCCAGGTTCAGAACCTTGAAATTGGCCTTGTTGAACTTCATGAGGTTTACATCAGCCCACTCCTCAAACCTGTCAAGATTCCTCTGGACAGCATCCTTTCTCGCAAGTGAATCAATTGCATTCAACTTGTGTCACCTGCAAACTTGCTGAAGGTGCACTACATTTCACTGTCTATGACTCTGATGAAAATATTTAATAGTGTACACAATACACACCCCTGAGGTATCCCAGTATCCCAGTACACACCCCTGAGGGACACAGTTCACTATTGGTTTGCACGTGGACATTGAGATGTTGACTGTAACATTTTGAATTGGGCCATGCAGCCAATTTCTTATCTAATGGTTCTTCAAAGCCAATTTAGAGGCAAGATTTTTTTGTGGGACCATATGAGTGGCCTTACAGAAGTCCAAGTGAATGACATTACTAGCTCTTCCCTTGTTCAGGGGTGCAGTCACTCCATTATAGAAGGCCATGATTACTCAGGCATGATTTGCTCTTGGTGAAACCATCTTGACTCTCTCTAATAACCTATCTGTTTCCCACAGGTTTTGTGTCTTCCAGGATGACCTGTTTCATGTTACTGGGTCCAAAGATGAGCCTTGCTGGTCAGTAGTTCCCAGGTTCTCCTTATCATCCTTTTTGAAAATATGTGCAATATTCCATTTTCTTCAGTCATTGAGGCAGTCACCTGACTGCCATGACTTTTTAAAAATCACTCAGCATGCTTCTATGCATCCTGGAGTTTTGCAAATACATATATTCAAAAGATGCTCAGAGATGCTTTGAAGCAGAAAATGTGGGAACCTTTGTTCCTTTACATTGTCTGTCAAATGTTATCTTTAGTTATTCTTATTATTTTTATTATCTTACAGATAATAAAATTTCCAAAAAAAGTTTTCACATATGAAAAGTATTTACATGTCCTGTGTTCTTTATTGGCATGTTCCTAGGCAATGCCACCAAATATGCAGACACACTCATAAACAAAGCTACTTCTTTGCTTCATAGAACAAAAAAATTTTGTTTGCAATAAATACAGCCAATGACCCTTTACAGTGTGAAGAGGCAGCTCTGTTTTTTTCAGGGCTGTCAATCTAAGTCTTCTTATTAATCTTGCTTTCAAATATTTAATTACTAATTCAGCGTCACATCATTTCACTTGCTCTTTTAAATTCAATTTAATTGAATTTTTATGAATATATTTTTTGTCTTTTAAAAAATAAATGTTATTTTCTATTTATCTCTTCAATAAGAAATTACATGTACGTTGAAAGTGCATTTCAGGGAAAATGAAGCTTCCATCAGGCATCAGATAGGGCAATGTTAAATTACAGCTAAAATTACAACACCAGGTTGCAGGTTTGAAATCCATTGCTATCTTTAATGTCATTTATGAAGACATTGTTGAATACATGAGGTTGGTCAGTCTCTTTAATAAGGCCTATTGCTCACTCCTTCAGCTTCATTTCAGGCAACTGATAAGCTACCCATTTTATTTTTATTTTATATAACCTGCTTCATTACTCAAGGGAACACCCCCCTGTGGCACTCTGAGTTTTCTTTGAACTGCAATATGTTACACAGCCATATGCTTTTGCAGGAAAAGTGTGAGAGTTAATGCATTTTTTGAATAGAATTCCTGCCCAATGCATATACTTGTCTATACCATCTCTCTTCCATCCATCAGTGATTCTCTGAAGTGTGGCACAAGTTATTTCCCAGCTTCTGCCTATGTTAAACATATTAGCAGTATAGCTCTCTTGGGAGATCCCTTTCTTGATATTTTATCTGGGTTCTTTCCTTTCCTTAAGAAAACACACCACGCTATGTTTGTGGCCATACAGCATGATGCCATACATCACTATGTCTTCAGCATCCCACATATTGGTAAAAAAAGCAAAGGATTTATTCCAAAAGACTTAACGTCAAGAACTTAACTGCAAGACTAGATCTAAAGCCTTATAAATATAATAAGAAGTGTAATTACATTTTAAAAACTTGAGGTTATTGAGGTAGTCACCTTTTTTCTGGTGAGAAATTCAAAGATGTAATTCAGTAAGGGTTCACGGTGGGATGTGAAACCTTCCTTTGTTTATGAACTAAGACAACAAGTTTGTTTCTCTCCACACTGGGTGGTCCTACTCATAAAATTATTCACAGTTCTATTCAGATTCTCTGTCCAAAAAATTCTTAGTGCTACTCTTTAATCCAGTTCTGCGTGCCATGATATAAAAATGACATTAAGCTCTTAAAGAGCATCTGAAGAAGGGCCAAGACCATGGTGAAGGGCATGGAGGGGAAGCTGTATGAAGAGTGGCTGAGGTCACTTGGTCTGTTCAGCCTGGAGAAGAGGGGACTGAGGGGAGACCTCATTGCAGCCTTCAACATCCTCACGATGGGAAACAGAGGCGCAAGTACCAATGTCTTCACTCTTGTGACCCATGACAGGACTCAAGGAAACAATATGAAGCTGAGTCAGATGACGTTTAGGTTGGACATTAGAAAAAGTTTTTTCCCCACAGGGTGGTTGAGCACTGGAACAGGCTTCCCCAGACATTAGTCACAGCACCAATCCTTTCAGAGTACAAGAAACATTGGACAACACACTCAGGCACATGGTGTGACTCTTGGTCCTGTGCAGGGCCAAGTGTTGGACTTTGATGATTCTCGTGGATCCCTTCCAACTCAGCATATTTTATGATTTTATGAAATTTAATTTTTCTGTCACTATGTCTAGATTCTTAGAATTATAGAATATTTAGGGGCTGGAATGGATCTTAAAGACCATCTAGTCCCAATCCCCGTTGCCATATGCAGGGACTCCTCCCACTAGACAAGGTTGCTCAAGGACTTATCCAACCTGGCTTTTAACACTACCAGTGTTGGGGCTTCAAAAATTTAGTTCAAGATTAACAGTTTCAGTTTTGAGCATCCCCCTACACTGAACTGCCACTGCAATGCATTTATAATGGATATTCCATAAGTTAGCATTATACAGATATCTGTTTTCTTTGGAGTATCGAAAGTTTTACACAGAAAACACACATTACTGATAATTTTCAAAACATGCTAATTACCACATGCTTATGAATTAATGTTTTTTCTATTATTTCCATGTTACAATGTCTTTCTTAAAATACTAGGAAAACACACTACACTTAAAAGATATTTGAAGTTAAAATTTTTAGTTTACTACTGCATATGCTCTGAACTTCCCTGTTTCTGTATTTCAGCTGAGTTCAGTGGTCCTGACAAATTGCACACTTGTCTCATAGGCAAAAAGTTATACATCTGTTCACAAAGGAGATAAAAGGGAATGGTAGAACATTGTAAGCCTTGCCAATTCATCTGAGGTATTAGTGGAATCATCTTTAAAGAGCAAGTGATCATACTAGCTTAGTATTTTTTAATCCCTGTAAAAGTCAGGATTTGGAAATACTCACATTCAAGTCCTTTCACTAAAGTCTGATCACAGACAGCAGATATTTTCAGTCATTAATGACTTGGCTTGGTTTTAAAACAAATTCTAGATAAAAAAATCACTTCAAAGCTACATGGCAAAAGTATGTGTACCCCAATACAAAAATGAAGCTTATATTTAAAGATTTTTGTACGTATTTAAGCCCTTATTAATTATTCAGAATCTTAACGGAAATTCCCATAAATGTCAAAATAATTTTATCTTTCATTTATCAGTGTCTACAGTTCTTTGATAATATCTATTAAATAGATAAATGCTGATGCCATTTGAGGAAGCAGGCTCATTGTTCCTAATTCAATTGAAGAAGCGTTTTGCAAGGATTTTAGTTAACCTACATTACTACAGCTATTTACATTTTAAATAGAATTCAGGTTTCCCAGTTTCAAAACCAACTTGTCTAACCAAAAAATAACCATTTTTTAAACACTTATTTTTATAATCCATGTCTCTTGGGGTTTTTTGTTCTATACAGTGAATACTTTAAAATTATCTGCATGCTTCCTTCTTCAGTGAATTTAATTTTTTAAGTTGGACAGTGTTAGCACTATCCAGTCTTACTTGCCCATAAGACTATCATAAACATATTAAAGCATAAACATATAAATGGCTTATCTAAAAATTAATGTCAAAGTAGGTTTCTGTTTAGTGCTAATGTCCTCACATACACATAAAAGGAAGACTGAGCTCTCCCAGAAGACTATGAACTCACTGCGCTTCTCTGTAATGCAATACACACACATATATAAGGCACAGATAATAAAAGCTGTCAAATTCCATTCATTACTTTAAAAGTTGTTGGCTTCCAGTCATTAACTTAACAATTATGTCAATTATTTTCTCTAAATTACTGCATCCAGCATTTCCCACTCAATTGAAAGGGCAGAAAAAGCATAATTTCCTAACTATTTTGGCTTTCAACTAAGTGAGCAAATTTTAACATCATAAAGTCTTTCATTTCAGTGCAACACTTTCCTGCTATGGGCACACAATAGCCTCGTCTTCTTTTTTCCTTAGTTTTACCATTTATGTTTGCATGTTTGTTATGTTATGTTTCATACTTCTACGGGCATGAAAACCATCCTATATAGACTTTACTCAAGTCCTGTCAAAATCAGTGAAAAGTCTGTGCTTGATCTGAGGGGGATGACTGATACTGCTGAGCTGTATATTCCTTCTAAAACAATCATACATTATCCAGTTTCTAGTAGCTCTGTATTATTTGTGGAATTATTATTATTTCTTATGTTTTTGCCGTACCCTCCTCACTGCTGTAGAAGGTAAGCCAGTGCCCCACAGAGTTTGGCTTCCTGATGTTTATGTCTTATACTGGATAGCCCTTTTCTGTACAGTTGTCATCAGAATGGATAAATTATTTCAGGCACAAACAGGAATGAAAATGACGTTCTGCTATTTGTGGTCATAGTTACATGTGGAGAACTACAGTGTCATGGAAAAATAATCATCCTAACCTTTGGCCTTGCCTCTTTCCAACAAAACTTCTCATTAAAACAAATGTATTACTTGACAATTCTTCTCACATTAGAGACTACAGATGGCATTTTTATGAAAAGGCTCCACAGAGAGATGTCAGTATGTTCTCTGAAATTACTGTAGTTAGTTAGTTAGTTAGGTATTACTTTTGTATTATTTCATTGAAAAGGAAAACAACTTGATAAGTTTCTTAACTAAAATCCACAAAGAAGAACTCTTTCAGTTAGAAATACTGAAAAATGTGAAAGGTATAAACTGACATTTCTCTTTTCCATGTGGATACTAACAATACTTTCCTAAACAGAAAGCTGTATACTTCATGGAGTTAAAAAAAAAAAAGGTGTTAAATGCAAAAATTTAAAAATGTGAACTTTTTCAAGTGTTTCGATCAATTATCAAGCTTGTAATTATTAATGAATTACCATAATGTTTGTAAAGTTTTACTGTAAAGTAAATATATTTATATTCTAAATGGTTCAATCTCTATCTGAAATAAGAATCAAACCTCTTCTGTGCTGGCAGATACTAGTGGTCTCCCTCTGGCTTATGAAATACTTGAATCAGAACTATAATCAGAATATAGGAATATAATACTATAATCAGAACTATAGGAAAAGTTAATGAGAAATTACTGGTTTTTCCCAAGAGCAATTCAGGGCTGGAGCAGAGGTGATATGATTGAAACTTTCCAGGAAAAAAATTGTTATTCGTATTTTAGGTGGAAAGAAGTCTCATTCTTTATACAGTCATCTACAATGGCAATTTGAAGTCTTATTTCTCCCAAGGTGTTTTCTTTCTAATAGTTGATAGCTGGAAATGGACGTTAAGTAAAAATGAAAGAAAAAATCCCTTCACTCAAGCTCATACTACTGACAATAGCATTCTGACACAGATATAAATGATATTTAAGATGGTATAAATGATATTTAAGATGGTATAATTGCTATCCAGGAACAAATTCAGAAACTATCAAAGAAAAGGGTGAATGCTAAATGACAAATTAAAGGATAGATTCATTTATGTGCCCCACAATTTAATATCAGTGAAGATTGCAGTCCATTTAATTTGTGTATTTCTTACTGATGAGCTATCAAGGCAAGCAAGCTACTATATGAATTCTTGTCCTCTTTTAATACAGGCATAAAGAAATAATTGAAATAAATATAGCAGGAAGGCACATGACTTTAGATACCTTTAGTAAATATACAATCAACAAAATCTTAGGTCTTCTGTTGAGAATTACCATTTGTTCACACATCATACAACCATACATCTCAACCATAATCTTCCCGACGTGGTGGCCACTCTTTATGCCTGAATCACTTCCATCCAGTTGGGCAAAATACCACTATATGACATGGAACTTCTCTGATTGTCAACTGGAGACACACATCATTATCAGAAACCATGTACCTTGCAGATCATTCATGGCATGACTTACAAGAAAGAAAAAATACTAATATTCTTTTTCAGTTTAGACCAAAGAGAAGAAACTCTTAAAAGCGGGGTCAGTTACATGGCCCAAATAAATTCTTGGAATGGGTTGCTACTGAATTAATTCAGTGTTCATGTTTAGTGTTTTTCAGTTATATTCATTGTTTGGCTTTGGTTTAATTTTGTTCTAAATAAATTTACTGTATGTTTTCAAAATGTACAAATTGTTAGCTGGTCTTAAAAGGGGGGTCAGTTACATGGCCCAAATAGATTCTCAGAATGGGTCACTGTTGAATTAATTCAGTGTTCATGTTTAGTTCTGTTCTGTTATGTTCATTGTTTGGTTTTGTTATGCTCATTGTTTGGTTTTGGTTTAGTTTTATCCTAAATAAATTTATTGTATGTTTTCAAAATGTACAAATTGTTAGCTGGTCAGAAGTAAGTCTACAGAGTGGTGTTGACATGCCAGAAGTTATATTTTTTAAATCTTGTATGTATTTATCTATAGTAGATGTTCAGTCATATTCAGCACTGCTGTAGAAAAAAGTATTAGCAGGTTAACAAAGAAACTAATTTAATTAATTTTTATCTATAGAAACATGTATGTTTTAGTGGGTTTTGGTCTTCTTTTTTTCTTTCAAATAAACTATTATTGCCTTTTTTTTGGTGGGTTTTGGGGGGTTTTTGGTGTTTGGTTTTCTGGGTTTTTTTGTGACAGTTTTCACAGAACAGCTCAAATCTCTATGGGTTTATTTTAGGAGAAAACATCTGTTGAAGAGAGATGTCCATTCTGCAGAGAAACCATTCCATTTCGTTGGTGGGATTCTGAAGGTTTAGTTAGTCAGTTAAATTTGATGACACTGGAAGACACTATAACTTGGAGTAATAAAGTCTTTAAAATTTTGATTGCTTTTCAAGTTTTAAAATTTCTAGAAATAAAGAGGAGATTTTCCACATTGAGGCAAATAAAGCCTTGAGAAACTGGGTCCAAGTTCACTAGCTTTTAGCAGCAGGTTGGATTACCTCTTAGCAGCAGGTTGGACTCTCTGGCTTCAAGTTCCCTTTCGGTCCCTCCTTTTTAATGATTGGGTTCCAAATTTATAAAAACTCGTTCTTTCCTAGCCTTGAAGATTTTAAACATTTTCCAATAAATTATGTTTTCTGGTAAATGCAAAATTTTAACTAAATGTCCTGAAGTCATGATTACTTTGTATAAAGAAAATAGTTTAAAAAGGGGGGAAAAAAGGTATAATTGCGTCCCACTTTACTTTGACAGCATAATTTGATCTAATTTAGTTCAATTTAGAACAATAGTGTGGGCATTCTGACATTATGCCGTGATCATGGAATGCCTTTAGCTTCCTCTCAAGGCACTTTTTCTGACCCTCCAGCACAGCCTAATGAGTAAGTTAAACACATGAACTGCTCTGGGTGCTCATACTGCAAAAGCTGTTCATTGAATAAAAAGCAATTGAAGTGGTAGTTTTAATGGTTTCAGAGAAACTGTAAAAGATTTATTGCTCTTTTTACCCCTTTAGGCAGTAAAAATTTATGGTCATCCCATTTGCATAAAGTTTGCTGCTTTTTGATCTAACTACTTTTTCTTCAAAAAGACAGGACATTTTGAAGTATTTATGTTTGTGAAGAGATGCATTCTGGGTTTAAACAGTGCAGCACATCTCACTGGCAGTCTAGAAAAAGAGGAAAAAATTCTATGATAAGCTTATGCACAGGAGGAAGCCACAAACCCATTAGGTTTCTTTATCAATGACATGATCCAGAATACAGGCTATTTCATGATACATGGTCCACATTCCAAAAGAATGCTCTCAGAACTCAGCAGGTGCTGAGTCCTTGGAAGGGTTGGAGAGGAAGTCATTGCTAGAGTTACAGCAGCAGGGTCTCAAGATACCACCAATGTGTTCAAAGCTATCTTCATCTGGTAAATGGGTGAGAGTGGTGTGACCCTGTGGCTCTGCCTACAGCCCCTAGGATTACAGAACATCTCACGATTTCTGCACTCCCTAAATGCTGCTGTGAAGCAACAGCTGGTCTTCTTGAGGGCAAGGTAAGAGTTTGTTTCTCTGAATGACACATTCATCCTGTTGAGCTCCGATTTCATTATTGTGGTGATCTGTGGCCCTTCACAGCTTATATCCGTGACTGGCAGAGGCTCCCAGGTATAAGATGGAAATCTTCTTTTACAGAAAAATGGAAAAAAGTGTTTTCTTTATATTACATTTCATAGTAGATCACAATCTTTTTCTCCTAAAAGAAAAGAGTAGTTATACAAAGAAAATGAAATTTTAGGTGCTTTCTTCATAGATTTAATTGTTTACTAGTTTGATTTCTGTATGTAATATGAGCATACTTCATTAACTGAGCTTATTTTTTTTTAACTCTCTCTATTGCACAAGACCAGGAAGCAATACAATTAGTTTTTTCTTACTGCAGTAAGCAGTGGCTTCTGGAGACATTCTCTAGGTGATGCTCGAGTGCAGAGAACAGGTGATATGTATCTAACTTTCACTTTATGTTTCTGAACCGTTTATTGAAATATATTGTTCTACAGTACAGTCCTCTTACACAAGTTTAAGGGGGAAGTGCTATAAAAACTGAATAACAGAGTCACACATTAGCACCTTTCTCTGTTTTCCTGGGTAGAGAGGAAAAAGATTGTGGACTTTCCTAGCACTGTTTAATTCCATACCACTTACATCATGGCAGGGGGCATGGTTTCAGCAGAAAATTCCAGGTCCTCGAAGTGGAGTAGGTGTTACTTCCATTGTGGGAAAAGATAGATTGTTCCTTTTAACACTCATCAAGCTGTAATTTCTGCTACTCTTGCTGAAGTCATGGAAGAAAGGGCAGCCACTACCCCTGCTGCTACTGCTGCTGTTACTGTCAAAAATCACAGTGCCCGCCCGGACCACCGCCTCCCCAGGGGGAAGGGAGCCCTTCTGCCATTGGCTGTTTCTTTGCTCACTGGGAATACATATAAAAGTAAGTTACTAAAATTTCATTTGGGAAGCGAGATGTGTACAAAACTCAGCTTCTCAGAGCACTTGAAACTAACTTGTCTTGCTGGAGATGTCTATCACAACTAATTCTGTTGACACAGAAGTCTGAAAAAAGGATTATACTATCCGTGAAAATAGAAACCCTCTGGATCCATTGAACAAAACAGTTCTATTTAATGTGAAAATTCTTTGTCTGACAGGAAACATAGATACTTTTCTTCAGGGGTGTAACTGAAATGACACTTGGAGTACATTATTTTCAATAACTGATGTCTTCTTCAGCACTATTACGAGAACCTTCTCAATGTAAAAAAAAAAAAAAAAAAAAAAAAAAAAAAAAGAATTATTCCATCCTTTGAAACTGTAGCCTACGTGTTTTTTCTGGACATAGCCGTTCTTGCACCACACTAAGCAAGTTACCTCAATACAACATCTTGGATAACATAAGGCAAACTAAAGATATAGTATTGTGATTCTTACCACCATATGTAAACTCATTCAGGTCTGAAGAAGATGTCTTAGTGATACAGTCAGACATCCAGTATGACAATTTTAAAGAAAACTTGAATAGAACTCCAAAACAATGATCATATGAGGAGATGAGCTCTTCAGGTGCTGTTTGGGATTGGTTCCATCTCACTTAAATTCTGGGAGATGCTATGGACTCACTGAACAATTTTTTTCCTGGTCTGTTTTGTTTTTTAGTGTAATGAAAGCAAAACCAGCCTGGATCAGTAAGAGCAAAAGCTTGGCAATTCTGATTTCTCCTTATACAGAAGTTCATATATTTCTACTTTAGTGAAATCTATGCTAACTTACTCAGCTGTTGTCTACTACTCATATCTTCTTGGATGGCCCCATATTTTGCCCCCTATCATGCTAAGGGCATATTTTTCCTGCTGTTGAGAGGTGGGGGTTTTTTGTATGTGTGTTTTGACACTTAGTAACTTTTCAGCTCCTTGGTGATGATCTGTAAAATCAAATGTCACAACAAAGAGCTTTTAGGTTACCATAATCAGATCTCTTTTCTTCCATTTCTTAAAGATTTCTGATACCACTTAAACCATTCAAAACCCCTTAGAATTTTTTTGGCAATTCAGAAATTTTTCAATTCCTAAGCAATGTGTTCTCCTTCTAAAGATTTTCATCATTGCTCAAATCACTTTTAACAGTGCTTTTAAAAAGGTGTTCTAGCTCCCCTTTATATTTTCCTTTGTATATTTCAGTTCATCTTTTTCTCATTTTTATTCATTACTAACAACTTGTAGCAAATTCCTTTGCTACAGTCACATCATCATTTTTACTTTTAATTCATTTACCGTCAAGTCAGACAGGCATTGTTTTTTGCATTGTCACAGGAGTTCCTTGTCATCTTTCATTGTTGTAATACTGTTGTCTTAAATCAAGACCTCAGTTTCAATTACAAAAGACTCTTGATGAAATTTCTTTTTTCAAGTGCTGCCCTGTAATTATTTTTAAATGATAATTTTTTTCTTTATGTAGGGAGTTGTTTGTTTAATTTTTTATGTTAACTTTCCTTTTTCCGTTTTTGTATCAGCATCATCACTACTACCTGGGATTACTGGACATAATCCTGCATTTCTCAGGCACTCCTAGATGCCTCTGACAGTCAGTTTCAACTGTGGCAAATCTCTCTTTTCTCCTGAGTACTGTCCTTAATAAAGTCATACAAAATGCAATAAAATACCCATCATTTTTTGCAGATCTTGAGCACTGCAGGAATCAACAGGTATATGATCATTCAGGTTAACAGCAAAGAAAGAACTGCTGCATTCTGAGTACTTTGCTGTGCGAAAGAATGGTGATATAGCACAGTAACATTCAGCTATTCATTGTGTTATGAATGTACATTCCTTTTTTGTTTAATACTGCAGCCTCCAAGAGTATCTGCAATCACAACAGGAAAAATGCTTTAAGCATCTGAATTTTATATCTCTAAATGTTGTGCATAAAAAAGGTCGGTTAACTCACTCTTTAACATTCTTTCAGACAGCAAGTTTAAATAGCAGTTCTCTGATTTGTTTATGAAACAGCAAATGTACACACCCTATGACACACTAAAACAAGACTGGGTTATACCTCTGAGTCACTGAATTTCACAGCATATTTTGCTTGCATGTGTGGGTTTGTGATAGAACAGACTAAGAAAAACCTCAAACATTTGGAACACATAACCAAAATAAAATAGCCCCTTAATTAAACTATGGCCTGTAATTTTTTCATCTTCTACAAAACAGTTGGCATTCTATTTCTAGCATCTAATACATAATTTCTAACAAAAGTTACACAAAATTCAGTCAGAACTACTGATTCATCCACCAACTGCCAAAGAGCAACAAAAACTGAAATCACCAGATCTTTGAACTTAGTTCTCTTTCCTTCTTATTACTTATGATTAATTCAATGTCTAGAAAACAGTTTCACTTTCTGTTACTAAAACATTTTCAGAATAGTTAAGTAAAACAATACGATATATGCCATATGTATGAATTGAATCAAACACCATTTGAAAATCAACATAACTTGAAGTTGTTGCATTCATTTCTTGAAGATATTTTCTCTTGATATGCCTGTAGAAGCCCCTCCTTTTACCCTTCATGCCCCTTGCCAGATACAACCCCAGATGGGCTTTGACTTTCTAAACCTATCCCTTAGACCTTGAGAGTGACTTGAAATTCCTTCTGGGTCACCAGGTGCTTTTTCCAGCTTCTCAACATTTCCCTTTTCATATGTAAGCATTTTCAGGAGCTCTTTTCTCATTCCTGCAAGCCTTGTGTCACATTTACTTGATTTTATTTTGCTCAGGATGGACCATTCTTGAGTTTAGAGGAGGTAATTTTTGAAAATCCACTGATTCTCCTGGACACTTCTCTTTACAAATTTATACCACGAGCTTCTCCAAAGAGGCCTGAATCTACTTGTACAAAGCTCAAGACTGTGATCCTGCTTTTTACCTTTGTTTTCCACTCCCACCTCCCCACCCTATCCACCGTCTCATAAACACCACAGCCAAGGCTGCCTCAACCTTCTGATTTCCCACCAAAACTTTCTTTTTTTTTTAATGTCAAGTTCAGAAGAGCTTCTTTTACCATCCAATCCTTAATCATCTGTGCCAGGATGTTGTCATTGATGTACCCACCTCAAGACTACCCATTTTGGTATGCCCACTAATCCTGAACTCTTAGGTGACTCATCATCCGGTCCAAGGTAGAGCTCCATGAATTCCTGCTGCTCTTTCTGAAAAGGGTGACTCCCCATTCTCACTTCTTCCTCGTGATCTTTCTAAAAAATGCTATATCCACTCAGTGCAGCACTCCAGTTGTGTGATCTATCCCACCACATCTCTTTCACCTCAAAGCAACCATAGCATGCAGATCTCAAATTTCTCCTATGTGTTCCCCATGCTGTATGCCTTACTGAAGGGTACTTCAGAGACAAAACCAATCCTGTGCCCATCCCCAGCAGATTTCAACTCCTCCTCCAGACCAAAGACTTCTTAGAAAAGCTGCTGCAGTGCTACCTTAATTGAAATTGATTTTATAGATCTAACAATATCACTGGTGACAGAGAAGCATCAATAGGAAATCATAACACATTTGACTTGTCGAAGCAAACCATCTCGACCTAAACACTCTTGGAAACAGGTTTGTTGTTGCTTTTTACTTGGTTGTTGGGTTTTTTTTTCCTAGAATAGGGCAGGATATCATCCCTGTGGATCTGTGAATGACCATTTTATGAGAAGGTTGGCCATATGGGTAAGAGTGTTTATGTTTAGCACGGTGAGAAAAAAAGACTCTTTTTCCCTCTTAATGCTCTATGAGAAAAAGGATGCAGGTTCATCAGGGGAATGTCTGGATTCGTGTCCTTAGAGGAAAGGGGTCAATTTTAGCAAAAGTGACTGCAAAGAGGGAATATTTTTTACATAAAGTTCTGAAAGGTGTTTTTAACCTCCAGAATTTTTCACAGTGTGCAAGAATTTACCCAGAACATTCGAAATCTCTCAATATCTGACTTACTGAAGGAAAAAAAACCGAAACAAATTTATTTCTAGAAATTAAAATATATCAAAACCAAATGAGATGTGAAATTCTAAAATTCTAACAATTCAAAATAAGCTTTACTTCCTTAGTGTTTTTTTCAAGACTTCATATTTATGTGTTTTGATGAGACTAATTTTAGTGAATCAGTCATTTCCTCAGAATTGATGAGACTAGTTTTAGTGAATCAGTCATTTCCTCAGAATAGTTTTTCTTTTCTGACCTAATTCCATCTACCTTCTTCTTTGCACCTAATTTCCACTTCAAAGTTCTAAAGTACTTGCATTTATAGAAAATATTTATTCATTATTAAAAATAATTAATTTGAAGAATATTTCATATGTTTTGTATCACTTATTACCTTTTTTCCTGTCTTTATATTCCAGTCATCTATACATCCTATGTGACTGTCAAATAAGTTTGCTTTATTTTGTTGGTAAAAATTATGCATATTTAAACCAATGGTTTATTATGCATTAGCAATAGAAACAATAGACATTGCAGTTTCCTTTCTATCCAAATGTAATTAGAATGCCTTACTGCAGTGCTGAAGAAATTCGGACTATAAAGTGCCACAGTTAAAGCTTGTTTATTTGGCAAAACACCCCACATCTGAGACCTTCTCTTAAAATCCATATATTCTGAATGTGACAAAAAAGTTTTGACAAATTACTCTCCCATTTATTCTATGACATATCCGCCACCTTCTTGTCCTTGCTTCCTCTCTTTGTAGAGCTTGATTTTCTCTGGCATGCCTAGCATAAATTTGCAGTCATTAGGGGCAAAAGCTAATTATTTATGCTTACCTGCAATGTATCATATTCAGCCTGAATACAGGGAAAGGGTATGTTTTAGAAACTTTATTTGGACTAAAAAAGTTTTACCTGTACATTTGTTTGGAGCTGACAGAACTATTCAGCTGTACAGTACAGTACAACCAAGTTGGGGGAAAAAGAAAAATGAAAATAAAATTTTCATTTCTCAAAGTGGGATGTATTTTGTATGTATATGTTTCTATGTACTCTTACCGAGATTTAAAAAAAAACCACATGAAAGATGTAAAACTATGGATTTAAGATTCTTCTATCTCCTTCAGAAAAACAGCAAGCTCTGTACTAGAAGTAATCTTCCTTTCTTTACAAAGACCTGTGAAGGCTTATGGCTCATCATTATTTCCAATATAATAATGCTGTAAAAACAATATTGCATTCAATAAGAAACCACATTGCGTTCAATAAGAAACCTTGAATATCCACATATTGCTATCAACACTTATGTATTTATACAGCTACAGTATGCTTGTGAATCCTCTAAATTAACATTTAAGACATTGACTATTCAATTACATCCCTAACCAAAAATATCTTTTCAACTTTCCTAAAATACAATGAATGGATTTATACTAACTGTCTTCTCTTGGTTGCATTATCATTTCAATTCTTAGCATTAATTCTGCCAGTACACTATCTTAAAGATACACTACAGAGAAAGCAAACAGCAAGCTCTTCATAATCTTAACTCTGAATTGTTGTTCATTGAACAGCTATCCAATTAATCTTGACTAGTGCAACACATTGCTTATGACAACTTTATTTACATTTCCTTGAATTTAGAAAGCTTCTGATTTAAATAAAGGCAATTTGGCTGATGCTGTAAAACATAATTCTGTGCATCATTTACAGTACTGTTCTGTGGGTTATTTCTGTTCACAGAAGCACAACTTATGAAATGTATATTAAGCTTTAGCTTCTTCATTAGCTTCTCATTACTGTTTCCTACCAGTTCCCGATTTTGTTATTCCATATGTCATTGTTACAATGTAGTATTTGTTCTGAGTTTGTCTAATGGCATGCTTCCAACAATGAAGGTGGAATTTACCTCAACACTCAAGATAAGAAATTCTATTTCAGCCGTGGTACTCTGGTAAGATTACTGCTCTGGTAATAATTTCTAGTATTGTCTCTGGTGATATTATCTACCATTGATTTATAGGTGCCATACTAATATCAGTTTTCTTTTCTCTAGACAACTAGTAATAATCTAATAGAATGCAATATTTCACAAATTTTGCCATTATTTCTTAATAAATAATTCTATATGGCTTTGAAAAAGGTCACTAGAATATGTGCATTTTCTTTTTTCATCTGCAGAAACAGTATTAGATATTAGTTTGAACTATATTGTTAATACAGTGATGAATTTAATATTCTATTTTCTCTTTTGCAAAAGTGTATTACATGATATGGACATTTTCATCAAACTTAGGGAAAAGCTAGAATTGCTTTAACTTGGCAAAAAATAAATGGTCACCTGAGATAATTTTTCATTAATGAAAGGGCCTAATTTTCCTTGATTCCTTAGATCTCTTGCAGGTAATACCACTGAAAAATTTGAAGTCTTCTATAAAAGAAGGAAGTATGGATTTGCTTTAATCTTTTCACTTCAGAGATCAGAGTTTATGAAATTCCTTTTCCTTTCCAAGAAGGAAGAAGGGGGATGGAAAAACACATGTGGTGCAGTCAAAACACATGTAAACAAATGTTTGCAAAGTCCATGGTATTTACAAAAAACTGCATAACGAAAGATGACTGGCTGGAAGTAATGTCATCCTGTTTTATCCCTTTTTGTTTCTCTCTTTATAGATTTTGGCAGCTTGTATTATTAAGAATACATTTTCTCTTCATTTAATTGAAGTAATTTAAATATAACATATACACACAATCCATCCTCCCAAAATGCATAATCAGGATAATGCTAGCATTGCTATCCAGAATAATTAAAGATCAAGTTGGCTTGGCAATAGTTCAAACATATCAACTCAGTGAGAGAGAAAATCAAATTCAGTAAGGCTGGCCAGGGTGAGATAAGGTCCTTAGTGCTGAGTTTGGTGGAAAAAACCCCACAAACAAATAAGAAAAACAAATCAGGGATAAATACATAACCCCCCAAAAAGTACATGGCCACAAATGAAAAAAATGCCAATCCCTAGAGATCCTGATAATTATTAAAATGTAATAAATAAAACTGCTGTAATACGATTAAAAATCTGATAAAACTTTACCATTTGTGCTTTTTAGAGACTGCCCGTTGATTTCTTGAAAGTTCTTGCCACTCAAAAAGTGTATAGCACATAGAAGTTTTAGCTTTCTCACTGCACTCAAGGAAAACAAAATATATCATAGGCTATGTCTGGCAGTTTTCACAGAATATTTTTGCTATCACATACATAGAGTATATTTACTTATATGAATTTCATTTCTTTCTTACCTGCTATGCATATAGAAAATTTCCCCTTCAACAAGACTCTGAAAGAAACATTTAATCTGAATGCCAGAAAAAAAATCTTATTTTTTATGAATCCAGGATGATATTTCATGGCCCTGATGTTTTTATCACATGATAATGAAATTGTTTTCTGTTTTGCAGTGGTAAAAAGTTACCTAAAAGACTTGCAAATGGCATTTTTCAACCCTACAATATTCAAAGAAAGGAAATGGCATTCTTGCTATATTGCTTTGTTGTTCTCAGAGGGAATTAAAATCCATGTGTGGGGGAAACAAAAGACAAAAATAACTGTTTTTTCTTTGTTTTAAGAAGGGAAAGCATTATTTTATCTTCATCTCTTCATGCTTATCATGTTTATTTTCTTCTAGAAGCTTTAACTCATTGTCTCAAGTACCTAATATCCCACTACACTACTATACTTATTCTATATACTGTATACATTTTCTTCTTTTTGAAAACCAGAATGGTTTAGGTTGGGAGGAATTGTGAAGAGCACCTAGCCCAAACTTCCCTGCCAGGGGCAGGGATATCTTCCACTAGACCAAGTTGCTCGGAGTTCCATTAAGCCAGGCCTTAAACGCTTCCAGCAATAGGGCAACTGCAGCCTCTCTGGGCAACCTCTTTCAGTGCCTCACCACCTTCACAGTAATTAATTTATTCTTAATATCCAATCTAAATCTACCATCTTTCAGTTAGAATCTATTTCCCTTGTCCTGTCACTGTATGCCCTTCCTGTATGGCTCCTTTTGGTACTGGAAGTCTGCGATATGGTCTCAAAATGCACAGAATGAATTGTCAAGAAAATGCTAACATTCTGACACAACCTCTTTTGTATCTTTTGCAGCTTAAGGTGTGTTGGCATATTACAGGAAGCCTAAAGAAAAGACTTAACACTTCTCTGTGTCTAGGTCTACCAGATAATAGGTTACATAATATGGAGCAATCTGGATACTCATCAAATTGTCTGTCCTACAATGCATTATCTTTTTTTTTCTAAAACAGAATAAAACTGAGGACTTCCAAAGCAGACACCCAAGGGGCCATCATTTCAACTCTGCTAACAGGAAAAATATAACATTACAATTTTCTGACTGGAAAATGAATAGGATATTTCTTGTAACAATAAAATTCCAATAGATTATCCCTGACTAATTCTCCCTGAGATCCTGTAGCTATAATTCTGCTATGAGAGACATTTGTGAAAAAGGTGGTGAAAACCAGAGCAGTTAATTTTTAACATGTGAAACTTACGTGTAAGAGGGAAATCCTTGAATGACCTGTAAAACTGTCAGCATTCGACTACCTAATCCTCTTCTAAGAGTCAAGGACTTGACCCATAAACTGTAAGAGATTTAGCAAATAACACCTTTCTTCTAAAACAACTGGTGCTATTTTGAAAATATAAGGTTAGGTTTCACCTGATAGTCTTGTCTGCCTGGTTTTGCCTCCTCAGTTAACCTTCATGGAAACTGAAAAATCATCTGTAGAGGTAAAATATGGTATAATCTGCACGAAGCAGCTTTCCTCCTGATTACACCATTAATGAATGCCTTGTATTCTGTAGCCTGTTTTTACCTCTACAGTAATTAATTTGCTGCCGTACCTATGGTTGATTTTGCTGTTAAATTAGAGCCCTACCCTTTACCCTTTCAATGTAAACTGCACTACACGTGCACTATGTGAATAGTATTTTGCCTGTTTTGTGTATAATGAGTTACTGTAGGCACAACCACCACATTCCATGTTACTTAAGGGTAAAGAAAGCGGTCTTATATTTCCTGCTTTCAGTTCAATTCTATTTTTTAGAGGGACACATTTTTCCAAGACAATTGATATAGTGTTTCTGGCTCCAAATATTCACTAAAATTTAATAATTCATTTCAATTTAATCTCTCAATATAAATTAATTTCTATCTTTTGCACAACTAGTTATCCTAGGAGACCTGTCCTCAGCAGCTGAGGCTGGCCTCACCTTTGCAGAGATGGGATGTGAGGTTTGAGACACCTTGTCCATTAGCACCTTGCAGAAGTGCTTTTAGTATAACCATAGGGGAAGAGAAATTATATTTTGAGATCTTGCTTGTACCTGCTCTTAAAACCATTTCCAAAGGGAATGTAAAAGTCAGTGCATATGGTACAAATGTAATTCTGGACAGAGATTGCATACGAATTACAGATCAGGGACAACATCACCATCTGTCCAAAAAGTCCTTTCTGATCTCCTTGCTAGAAATGCAACAGAATCAGAGAAAGCATGTGACACCATGGGAGAACCAGAGCAAAGCAGCTGGCTCTCCACTGTAATAAAAAATGAAGTTAAAAAGAGGTGCTTGATAAGCCCTCCAATCTAATCTCATTATTCCTTGATGGCCTATCACTTAGTTGTTAACTAAATTTCTTCAACCCTCAGCCTAACTTAACACTCCATAGTGACTATAAAAGCTTTTGTTATGATGAGAAATTTTGGATCAGCCTGAAGCTTTGTATTAGAATGTCTTATTCCACAAATAATCACAATACAGTCAATGAGGTGCTGATGCATTAAGGTGTCATTATTTATAAAAAATGGCCAATTACAATTTCTTGAACTAAAAAGTTTTTTGATAAACATTATTTCAGTCTAGGAGTGCACTAATTGGTACTTGAATACACTTTGTATAAAATATGGTTTAATTTATTGGAAATTTAGCAGTACAACTAGAAGACAATTTTTTGGGTCAGATTTCTTCCTTAAGTAGACAGTTTCTATGTTTGTATTAGTATTTGCTTAGTTTAAATCTGTATATGTATTAAGGATGAAAATACAATTTTTATTGGGACATTTTGGTTGACAAAAAATATGGACAAGAGTTTGAAAGTAGCTTTTAGACTATTTTCTTAGCAAATTATGACAAATTTCTGTATTTATAAACTGAAATTTTAAGTAGAAAATAAATTCCTACACCTTCATATTCCTTATAATTTTTTAATCAGTTTGAAGTGGAGTGCAGTGAAAACTCCTAAGAGAGTACATCATAGCAAGACCACTACAAAACACATTAAACTGCAATTATAAATTATATGTGACAAGTGCAGCTGCCTTATATTTAATGAAAGGAGGAATGGGAGTAGATGGAAAAGCGAAATAAATGGTCACTTAACCTGAAATTTACAGTTCAGTATCACTCCTCTGTATAAACATCCCTCTCAAACAGAATTGCCCATTCAGAAAGCAAGGGAGTGTATTTGGTGTTTTTTTGTGTTTACATTCAAGAGCTATTTATTGCAAAAAGGTCACCTTAAGACCTTAAATTGGGAGTAAGAACATAGTAAGTACGCAAAAAAAAGAAAATTAAAAAATCTAAAGATTTAAAAGCACTGGAAAAGTGCTTGGACATGACAATTATAAAGAGCTATTTCATTATATGTGAGATTTTGTATTGACTGGGCTCCTGAACCTTATGCTAGCCAAGGAAAGTTAAAAATGCCCTTCCAGAGAAAACCAACTTCTTAAATAAAAATCAAATACTTGGAGATTTCCCAATACCCCTAAAAATCTTCTGGAGTTGATACTATTCTGAGTTCAGAATTATTAGCTAATATATTTTGTTGCTGTAAAAGACACACTGAGCTATGAGGATCTGTGGCCCGACTTGACAGTGCAAGGAGCAGGCCTAGAGCTGTAGGACAATAGATGTGCTGGTTCAGTGCTTGCTAGGAAAGCAATGCCCTAACAAAAAGACACTGGAAAACGTGACTGAATATTACATCTCCTTGAAAATATCTCTGAAAGAAGATACACGTGCTGGAAAGCACAAAGGTCAAATACTGCAAAATACGAAGTACTTCCCATAAGAGACAGAGTGCCTCCAACGCTCACAGACTTCAGTGTAACGTCGGTATGTGAAACTTCTCTCTAGGACAGGAATTGCATATCTGAATATAAAGCACACCGTTCTAAATATCCATCTTCCTCTCTTTTGGGAAGTAATCAGCTAGTGGTACACATACTTATTTTCAGAAGTGTTACTGGAGGATGCACAGTAAAACTCTTGACATAGTCTGAGAAGGTATTATATATAAGAGAAATACAGTGTGCTTTCTTGTAAATTAATCCAGGAGCAAGGTAAAATTGTCTCGCTGCTGCCAGTGAGCAAGTGTGTGAGTATGGACACGTTGCATTCATCACTACATTGTATCCATTCCACTCTTTCTTACTCTCTTACGAACAAAGAATGACAATTGTCATTATAAATCTTGGAAAATGTTTTTATTCATAGACCTCACTGTGCTTTATAAAAGGAGATAAAATTCAGTCATTTTGATACAAGGTGAGATGAGATGGATTCAGAAAAATTGCACTTAATCAGTTCTGATTTCAATTCAAATGCATTATCCATCAAGCATGCAATATATCTGAAAACTGGGTAGCATACAGGATCCTTATTTTTGATGAGGCTTCTGAAGGAAATTAATATAATCAAGAATAGAAAACCAAAACATATAAATTAAACAGTTAAAAACTCAAACTGGCAGTAGTTTCTCACCATATGCTGTGCTCAAAACGTGAGGATTAAACATGCAAAGGCATCAGGACATTGCCTGAAAATAAGAACCTGGGCCTCAGTTAGTTGTCCAATTGTGTTGCTGGCAGGTATAAATGATTACGAGAAATCACAATATGAGAAATGCAGAACGCTCTGCAGAGTTACAGCGTATGACATTCTATTACAAAGCTAATATTTAATTAGCTGCCTGGAACTTGACTGATAAATGAAATATGCTTATACATTTAGCATTAATCCAATACAAAAATCTTGTAGAATTTTAGCCAAGAAGTTGCTATTATTATTACAAAAATCCTTTTGCTTTAAAACGAATTGAGGCCATATTGTCAAGCATTTTTAAAATGCTGGATAACCATTATATTAATCTTGAGTGTATGTAGGTATATAGCATGCATACACCAGACATGCATTTTTTAAATTATTTTAAAATTTTGCTTCATTTAATTCCTGCGTGAAGAATTTGAATGGATTGCAGATGTGATACAAAACCACAGAATTAATTTTTCGGTATTCTAAAATAAAATTTGTTTTTCTAAACTGCAAGATATATCTTAAAATACAAAATCTCAGTTCTTGTTATATGCCTTTATATACTTTTGACTTCTCCTGCTTGATGTTTATTTTTTTCGGGGGGGGGGGGGGGGGAAAGGGGCTGTTTTCCCACCAAGTATCACAGGTCACCTTGATCATTCCCTTAGTTGCAAAGATATGCCCATATATATTTTTCAGTCCCAAGAGATATGCAATTAGCCTGTTCTACATGACTTCTACATTGAACTCCCTTAAAAATGAAGTTAGGAATACTTTAAATTTTATACTCTATACATAATTAGATATCTCCACTGAACTTAAAAAACCCAAAACAAAAAAAAAATTAAAAAAACTCGCCAGAAATATCAAAATAAAAAATACTCTCAAGAATTTTACTATTTTTTTGCAGAGACAGCTAATTTAAATTGTTTAATTACATAGAATTTAATTTATTTTAATTCTAGTCTAAAAATAGATTTACAGCATTATGTTATCTGAAGTGTTTTAGGTTCAGCAGTCACTAAAATGTGACCCTCTTGGAAAAGGACCATAGGATATCAAATCTTCAGATATATCTCTACACTTTGAAAGGATTCCAAACCCTCAGGTATGATCCTGGCTGGAGGATTAAAATTTAATCGGGATGATAGCTATCATGAGGCATACTTGTGTACCTGGTTCAGAGCCACAAATGAAAACTTTCATTGCAGAATCAGACCTTGTTCCTCGTGTTGGACTACAGCTCCTGCTACTGCAAAACTTCGAGGAAAAATGTGAATTACAGAATAAATAAATCAACAGAAATTCAACCCATATGAAATGCTTAATTGGGAACAGCTGGCATTTTTATCATCCTTTCCATCCTGCTGCTGGTTATTTAAGAATTATAATGATGAATTATTATGCTTCTCAGTATATTTTCATACATGAATCTGTTGTGAGCTGACTTCTGAAATGAGTGCACTTCCAATGAAAATTATATATCTCTACTTTTAAATTCCATCAATAATAGTATTGTCAAAGATGTCTTGTAGGAAAATAATTATCAAAATTAAAACTGAATTCTCAATTTATGACATAGTGATATTTTCTCCATAACTTAGGAAAAATAAATAATGAATTTCAATGAAATTAGTTAATTTTGTTATCCAAAAACTCTTGCTCAACATGTTGATTAAAACTGTGGAAACTGGCCAAAGGAAGTAAGAAAATAAGTAAATAATTGTGTACATTCTCAGAGCTTTGGAAGGGACCATCAGGGAACTTAAAGCTTGAGAAATTAAGTCCAGGTAATGCATAGATTAATCCTAGGGATTTTTTTCTCTATGGAAGTGAAGTAGTTTTTACTATTTAAGAACAAAAGTACTATTCTGTCAAATTTTGGCAGAAAATTATCGTCTCGCCTGGAGGGTGGGTGAGGGAAATGTCAGAAGTGGCATCATCCCTGCAACCAACTTTGTCCCCCATCCCAGCTGCAGGTTTTAAAGACTGACAAGGTTATCTTTGCACAGCGATGCCATAGCTCGGAGATGGAACAAAGTCTCAGGGAAAGGGCTGAACTAAGGAAAAGCAAGACAGACAACCTGACAGTTGATAAATCAGTGGGAAAACAAAGAAAATGGAATGCAAAACTTCATAACGGGTCTCTCCACAGCACAGCTAAATAAGCACGTAACCTTGTGGCCCAGTAACTCTGTTGTTACTTGCAACAGACAATGTTTTATGATATGCTTGTTGTGGCATCTGGGCTGGGCTGTGTCTGCCAGAAGGCTTCTTATAGCCCATAACTTGTCTAATAATGAGTTACTCAATATTTAGCTGAGTAAATAAAAGCACTTTACCCTTTACTTTGGCACCCTGATATGATATTTTTCAAAAGTAGACATAAACTCCACAGCAATACCCCACTACTAAAATATTCCATATTTTGTGTGCCTTTCCCCCAACTCCTGCCCCGTCCTCCAGGAGGCATGCCCTTGCTTTACAGGAGGCACAATCTTGTCAAGACACAAGAAAGCACCAAACCAAGTACTGCATAAATTTTTTAAGCATCTTCAGCAGCACATGTCCTTGAGCCTCTTGTGCACAGGAGAGAATATTTTGGTTTTGTCCATAAAAAGTAGAAGTATCTACATATGAATTCTGACTGCTTTTCGATATATATGTTGAATTAAAATATAATAAATGCTATTTCTAGCTAACACATTCAATGATCACACAGTTAAATTAAGAGTGTTCTCAGCATCCAGTGAAGTAAACCAGAAAAGCCAATATCAAGTGGTTTAGTAGTTAAATGTCTTTCTCAAGATCATCGCAGCCAGTGACAAACTTGAAGCAATAATCTTTCGGATCATTGAGACCATAGCTTTTCTCAACTACCTCTATCAATGCTTGGAAAAGTTCTGACATAATTTTCTTAATGACTTCCCATTTTCACTGTATTATCAAAGAAATCAAGAGTTCTGGATGCAGATTTATTAAGATTTAAAGCACTGTAATTCTTGATCAAAGGTAATTGCATTTCTTTTCTTTTTTCTTTCTCTTTTTTATTTTCAAACTGATGTGACAACATAAAATATTAGGTTGTTATGCGTGATCAAAAATTAAATGCTAGACCTTGGTTCAGGTATTGCAGTACTAAGTAAAGTAACATTTACACACCCTCAAAATGCTGAGCATTAAACCTTAAAAGCTGGCTTTATACACAATAGTGAAATGGAATTTATTGAACTCTATAATGAGAAAGATGGAAAAATCCATTCTCAGTCATCACTGTCACTATTTAAATTAATTAGTACCAATACCACAATTTTGGTCTAATTTACCTTATGGCATTGTAAGTCCTTAGAAGATTTATCTTCTGATGAACATTTTAGGTATAAATCACCAAGAAGTAATTTAGTATTTATTATAATCAACAACTATTTCAGATGCAATATGTAACAAGAAGAAGTTCTATTGTACTCAGTGGGTGCTTTTGGCTTGTTTTTTCCTAATGTGGTCTGCATCTATTCAGAAACTTTTTATTGATTCTTGCATCATTATTCTGAGTTCATAAACAGCAGTAGATCTAACATAATGATTGTGTCAGAATATCTTATTGCAGCTACAATGAAGTATTAATTCATATTAAATTATTTTCCTCTGGTTTCCAATAAAATTTTTAATTTAATGTATTTTTAATTTATTTCTAGTACAGGTGAGTATAGTAGAGAAATAATTAGCAGTGTTTTATATTGGATTGTTGACTCAAGACAAAAATAATTTTATAAGCTGAAACATCTGTCACTTTTTGGTGCAAACACTCACTAAAATATTTCAATTACTTCAGCTTTGGATAGTTCAACTGTAGGTATAAGAGTAGTCATTTCTTTCTCTAACTCTAGGCTCTGTGAAACCTCTTGTTCCAGACCATACTTCTGTCCACATCTCTTTCCAGGCAAATATGGAAATTTCTATTTGTGAGTGTTAAGTGTGACCTCCACTCATTATTGTCATAGTATGCATTTTTTTCCCAGAATTTTCTGAAGTTTGGAATTTCTTTTTTTGTCAAAGAACAGGTATTCTGTGAAAAAAAAAATTCTGCAGTTACCTAAACTGTTTTGTTATTGTTATGGGTCCTGTTACGCCCATTTTCATACTTGCCAACAATTATATGTATTCTAACTAAAGAGCATCTCCTTTAGCAGGGATGCTCTAAGAAGAAAAAAGATTCTGAGAAATTCTGTTTGCTTTGCCGTACCTTTTGTCACAAGATAATTTTGCTTTCCTTTGAGAAAACTTCGTAAACTATGCACTTCCTTACTTATTCGTATTTCTATTCATTTTTCTAAAATTTCTATTCATTTTTTGTAGCTATTCATATTTATTCATTGAACTAAATCATTGCAGAACCCTATTTACAGCCTCTAACTTTCTAATCATAAGCGAACTATAATTTTCCTATTTTATTTGGGTTGTTTTGTTTTGTTTTGTTTTTGTTAAATACTGTTAAACAGACTTCCTAGGCCCACGGGCAAAAAGATTTATTTATCAGAATACTGCACGGGGAAATGGCATAAATTCAAAATTATTTATATAATTTCTTAAAATATTTTGGAAGTGAGAAATCCTATAGAGGGGTAAAGAAAACTGATTACTGCAAAAAAATCAAATGAAAGGCAGAGATCATTCAATCTCTGCCAGATTTTAATCAACTAATTTTGAAATATTTGCTATAATTTTGCAGACTAAATGAAATGAAGCTATTCCAAGAAAGAGACTGCTCAGCCAAGGTAATCCATAAATGAAAATTATCAATTGAAAATAGGAATTTGTATAATATTTTGGTGATACAAAAATGTCTATTAAATACAGAATTATGGAAGACAGTTGGGTTCTAATATCTCTCATTGCAAAATATAATTTATAAAATATTGATTCATTCATAATTTAATGTCATCCTTAGAAAAAGTGCTTTGTTATTTGTTGCCCATCAGAAAAGGACTGAATAATGATAATGATAATTATAATGATAATGATAATTATAATAATTATAATTATAATAATAAGCTGAGCTTTACAATCTATGTAGAAGAGCAAAATCAAAATTATACAAATCACAATCATAAAATGAGAAATGTTTATTCACTTGTGGTTTAAGATATTATTAATGCAACATTTGGTATTTAGGTTGTGCTATTCAGGTATATGTTCTAATTCAGCACTTCTATTTCCTTGATTTTTCTTCTTTGAAATTCAGGTTCACTTGCATGGGGTCTTTTTTAATCGCACCGAAGTTTGAGGAAGAGATCTGTGATCTCTTCTGCCTCATCAAACCTGCCCTTCTTCTTGTATTAGTCTTGCCTAGAGCACATGGTTCATCTCCCACGGTAGCACGACAAGGTTATTATATTTGATTCTGTCATTATCCACTCAACTTCACAGAGAAGTAAGCTGGTTACATTTCTTGTCTTTTAGGATCAGCAAGTGCTCTCTATGTTTCTCTGGACACTGCGTTCTCACAACAGAATTAATCTTTTCTTCATTTCTTTTATTCCTATTAATTAGATGCCCAGTAATATGTAAATTCCTACAATTTCAGCATTATGCCACCATCACACTTTTACTCCCACATTTATGGTCTTTATTAAAACCACAAGTAAACAAAAAAACAAAAATTATCAATCTATGTTCCAAGCAAAGAGAAATCAGATTTTCTCCTGCAATCACAAAATCTTCTATGCGGTTGGTAATGCCAAATACATATATACTCCTTAGTGCCTACAGTATTAGTCTCACAGTTTCTTAAAAAACTTGCTCTATTTATCAGGGGTAGAGCTGGGTTGTCATTCTCACTTACTATATATCCATATTTTTCTACCTCCACCCTAAGATGGAAAGGAAAAAAAAAATTATTTTTTTAATTGAAGCTAAACATGACAGTATGCTCTTATTAATGATTTGCATAACAAGTTCTTAGAAGAATTCAGCTGTTGACAGTGATGTTCCTAACTGGTTGGCCAAACTTGCAGTATGAAAAATAAGGAACATTAACTCCCAGTACAGAATTAAATAATCACAACTTCATAAAAAATAATTTAAAAATAAATAAATAAAATAAAATAAAATAAAATAAAATAAAATAAAATAAAATAAAATAAAACAAAATAAAATAAAGTAAAATGGAACAAAATATATGGATTACGATACTAACATAACTGCACAAGTCTGTGTTAAATGTTTGTAGTGGTTTAACTCCGGTAAGTAACTAAACCCCACAGGACTGCTCGTTCACTGTCCCCTTCAGTGAGATGGGGGAGAGAATCAGAAGAGTAATAGTGGGAAAACTCGTGGGTCTCGATAAAGACAGTTTAATTGGGAAAGAAAAAACCCATGCACAAGCAAAGTGAAACAAGGAATCCATTCACCAATTCCCATGGGCAGGCAGGTGTTCTGTCATTCCCAGGAAAGCAGGGTTCCATCACAAAAAATGGTGACTTGAGAAGGTAAACATCGTCACTCCTAATTTCCCCTCCCTTCCTCCTTCTTCCCATACCTTTGTATGCCAAGCATGGTGCCATATGGTCTGGAATATGCCTTTGGTCAGCTGGGGTCAGCTGTCCTGGCTGTATCCCCTCCCAGCTCCCCTGCAGCCCCGACCTCCTGGCTGATGGGGCTCTGTGAGGAGCCAAAAAGGCCTTGGCACTGTGCAGACAGTGCTCAGCAGTAGCTGAAACACCCCTATGTCATCAGTGCTGTTTTCAGCACAAAACATGGCCCCATAAGAGCTACTGTGAAGAAAATTATCTCCACCCAAGCCAAAACCAGCACAACAAAAATATGTTGCTAGATTTTAGCAATTTAGGATCAGAAGATAAGCCGTAAGTTTTTTGCAACCTTGTTTCTATTAACTTTAGAAATAAAGGGAAAAAAATGAATAGGAAACTTGGGAGTAGATACAGAGTTAATTCTTACTTTTTAAGCAAAGAACTCCAAAAAATCTGAAGTAAACTGCCCTCTAGAAAATAACTTTTATTGCTAACTTTCCTGGACATATATGACTTGACTCCCAATTTTTTAGCTGAGGTCCTAGAAAAAAATAGAATTTTTAAAGAAAAAGAAAAAAAATTGTTTTCAATGTAGTAAAATGAGTAGGTGGTCATCTGAAGAGAAGGACTAACTGATTGACTAACATATATTACTATAAATTAAAAATCCCATATGCAAGTTATATTGTGTGCTGTGTCATACAGAACATCTGATTGTTATTTTGATTTTACTACTAGATTAATAGGATCTGAAAGGAAGACTTGGTTTTCTTCTCTACTAGTATCTACAGATAACCTTGGATATTTTGACATGAATCTTTTTACTCTTGGTTCTTTTCAGAGGGTGATCCATTTCTTCATATTACTGAGACAACAGCATGATATGATGAGCTGCTTACAGTGGTAAATTGTATTATTACTTATACATGAACAGTTTTTGGAAAAACATGTTATTAAGCCCTCTAGAGTCTTTAGATAGTGTCAGTTCTTGCTATTTTTTTATTTATTTCTTTTATTTAATTATTATTGCTTTACTTATTATGTAAGTATTTTTATCAGTAAGTAAGTATTTTATAATTTCTGGGCATAATTCAACCAGTTCACAAACAATTCCTTTTTAACAACACCTGGTTTTTAAAGCATGTGGAGTAATCATCTAGATAACAGAGAATTCTCCATGGTTGGATGGTTGACTTTTCCAAAATGGTGAAAAATACTAATGTGATTCCAGGCAGCTTAGGAGACATCCCTTTGTGCAACATCATTTTACAAAAAATGAACTAATGAACAAACCAAACCCAAAAATCCTAAAAATGTGAGCATTGTTGTATAGTGTACTGAAAATTATAAGTAATATTATTTTTTTTCTCCATAAAGATGTGTATTTTATTAAAACAATTTTTTAAAAAATTTTTCCAGTCCGTACAGAATCTTACTAAGATATGACTAATAAAGAATGCCAAATTTAAATGCATACAGTTTCATGGAAATCACAATCTTTCTCCAGTTTGCTTTTGAGGTATTTATCTCAGAGAAAAATATCAGTAATTGCTTCATATGAGATATACACGGAGTGAAACTTAATTAGTAATTTAAATGTACACCAAATTGGAACATTTTGAATCCCAATTAAAATTAATGGCTGCAATTAATTCAGAATTATTAGTCACCATCTTGTTCCCTGTTCCAGCTGCTGACATTTTCAAGTAAATGAGACAGTGTTTGGTGAATCTATGTCACAAACAACACCATCAAGGGATGCTGTCAGCTGTTTATTTGTCAGAAGGGTGTTAAAACCTTTCTATCTGCCTTACAGTTGCCTTTGCGAGGAATCTACCAATCACAAAAGCTGCCAGATCACCAGCTGCATAATGTGAAAAAGCTTCCATGAGTCCTGAGATAAGCACAGAGCTGCTCAACTCCTCATGTGTATTAAATTAATCTTTCTCATTAACATGTAAGGAAATAGAAATTCAGATTTGTTTGTACATATTTGTCAAGAGGACTAATATTTTCTTTGTATAGAAGTTACAACCATATTCTTGAGAGTACAGGATCTTACAATAAGCAATTTAAGAGTCATCTTTATTTTGTCCTTATTTCAAGAAGCAATTTATTCAGAACTTTTGCACATATTTGTTAAGCTATGCATTCTAACCCAAAACTAATTCAAATCCAGACGAATGTGAAATTCTTATTTGTCTGGGGAAACATTTCATTAAATATGCATTAAGTCTTACTGTTACTTTTACATGTGATTATTACACTACTTTCATTTTGAAACTAATGAAACACAAAGCACAGAGAAAATTTCACCTGAAGTCCATGGGAGAGTCTTATTCTAGACCCTTAGTAGCGATATCCCACACCCAGTGTTCCAGTCAATAAGTGACATCTTCTTTTCAAATTGAACAAATCTATGTTTAAGTCCTCATCTTTGCTTGGTAGTAAGATGCCTTTGTATTGTGCTATGCAACATGATAAAATCTTGTAAACATCTCAAAATAAATCTGTATCTTGTCACCTTAGGCTATTGTTTCACATAAGTTAAAATCTAACAAAAACTTCAAATGTCAAAAACAGCCCTTTTATTGAAGCCACTGACAAAAACATCTGCCTTTACCTTCCAAAATGACCTATGCAAATAAAATTTCTCCATGTTAAATAGACATAGTGAAATATTAATTTGAAAAACTTCAGTAAACATGTCATGTAACAGATATATTTAGGGTGCACCAGATTAGGTGCTATTAGTTTGTTAAGCATGTGAGTAGAAAATAACACATTGTTTTTTTGGTGTTTTCAGACAGGCCTGAAACTCTGCTTGGCATTTCTTTTCAACTGGCAACATTAAAAACAGCAAAGTCTGTAAAATCTCTGGTATTTAGGACAATTTTATCTGTACTCCCCAGGGTTGTCAATAGATAAAAAGTATCTTTTTGCACAGGAGATATCTAGGTTCATCCATTTCATTTATTAAATTCAGTTTCCCAGAAAATCACCACTTTTCTATGGTAATTTCATTCTGTGTCACAACTACAGCTACAAACTGCTTCTCTGGGCTTAGGCTGTGCTCTGTAATCAGCACAGTTAAACTATACATCACAAGAAATCGAACTAGGGCAGACTCTCTTTTAGTCCTGCAATCTATTAAAACTTCTGTTTTCTGTGAAAGGCTCCTAAATGCTTTGTGGGTGTTTGCTGTTAAGTTTATGCTTCTGTTGCTTTACAGAAACTCAGAGCTGCAAAATACCCATACTCTTCCTTAATTACATGCACAATCCTGCTTCCATCCCTGCTTACTGCTTGCATGCTTTTGGAACTTATGGATCCTTTCTAACTCGTGATAAATTCACTAGCTGATGTGATAAAATATGTTATCTTTACTTATCCACTTTAGCTTGCCAAAGAATATGTGAGAGAGAAATTAATGTAGTAGATCATGTTATGTTTCTGTTATGGATGCGTTTTCCCAGTTTCCCAGCCTGAAGAAATCAGAAGGCAATTTTACCTACCTTGAAGATTAGCAAGGGAAATTTCCAGGTTTAGTGAGCCAGCTCCATGGTGCTCAATATCTCTTTCTCTACCACATGGGTCAGAGCTTTTCCCAAGACATATTTTTGTTCAAGGCTATTCACAATGTACTCTGTGAATGAGTACATATGATGGCTTCAGTATGACGATATGTGATGCAGAGTACTGGGATTCCTGACAATTGTTATTTCTTGATATATTTTATGTTTGAAATTTTGAGATGCAACTTTGGAAACAGAGAGCTGAAAGGTTAAGAGGAGGCAACCATGTGAAGAACAAATTCTCCGTGTGATAGGGAGACCTCCCTGATGGACGGCCTCAGAAATGGAAAGAATTTGTTCATGCGATAACGAACTGTAAGTTTTCAATGTGAGATGATAGAAAAGGAAAGCCAATTCTTTCCCGTTTAGGGCTGAATATGCAGAGATATCTCGAGAAAAAGCAAACAGGCAGCACTTGTCTCTGGGCATCTCTGGTGGAGTAATGCTTGAAATACGGGATTCAGTTCAAGAAACTATCTTCCAGATAAACATTTGCAAACTGTAGGGACTTCAGAGACAACCGTGACAGTTCTAGAAAATTACACATCTCTGGCTTGTCTAATGCCTGGAGTGAAACAAGAAATCAATAAGCATTTGAAGGATGAAAACCCAAAAGACAAAATTGTTATTTTAAAGAATGCAAGAGAGTGTAACAAGAAATAGTGTTGTTATGATGTTGAATAACAATAAGGGAAGTTGAACTGGCTATTTCAAACACATCCCAAGTTCTATTAAAGCAGCAGTATTGCTTTCCTGAGGGAAATTACAAGAATCTATTGCTGAATAAAAAAAAATAAATACAAAAAAATTTTCAAGCTACTTTTCTATACCTTACATAGCAAAATAAAGAAGAAAGACAGCTCCTGGAGACCTGGGCTGTCAGATTTGTTTTTCCTTTCAAAACTGTTTTACTCTATATTACTCTATCCATCCTTATATGTTACTGGAATAAATTTTGTATTTCAGTATTTGCATGTATTCAAACTCTAAAGTAATTAAAAAAAATTTTTTAGTTACCTCTCCTTAATATATGTATATCCATGACCAAGGAAAGTAAATCACTCTGTTCTGAAAATTTAGGTAAAAATCCTATTTTAACACTTTTAAAAATTGGTATTTGTTGGAAACATTTCACTCCTCTTTAGAAATGGCTTTCCCCTAAACTGATTTGCTGATTTCATTTTACATGGGCGTCAGAGTTCATGTCTTATTAGTGATTATATCCTCACGAATGCTTGAAAAATTGTCATGTTAACACATCTTATGTTAAACAGAGAAATCAACCTCCTTGCAACCCTGAACAGTCACCGCATACATGTCTGAGTCCAAATACACAGACAAACTTCATTTCACAGTTAGACACTTCGGATCACTTTAATAACTGTATTCCAAAAATAAATTAAAATAAAAGAAATACAGTACTAAAATTCAAGAAATTGAACTGTAATTACTTACAACTTAATTGTTATTGCTTCAACTGTATTATTTGTATTATTTTTTATCTTCCATTATATGAACAGAATAATTGGAAATTTTATTAAGTTTGCAATTATTCTGTATTGGTTTAAATTTCTGAAACATTAAAATAACTCCAAAATATCATGCTCAAATGTTGCAAAAACACTCCAAACTCAATGATAATATTTGAGTTCATCAAACTACTGAAAAAAATAATTTTTTCCTTCTCAGTGGTGATTGAGATCAATTTCCCAGTGCTAGTATTTTCTTGCAGAATTCCACAGTTTGAGTAATTCTAGAAACAGCAAAAATATCACCACTGTTTAATTGGTCTGAAGTTCAATGATAAAATATGCAGCAATGGGTAGGGGGTATGGGTATTAGAAAACCTTTACTGGTGCCAGCTGAAAGTTTATTGCAATAGCTTATTCACAATGAAAGAATGTTTCTGTACAAGTATCTCTTTCTACCCACATAGAAATATTTAAAAAACATAAAGTGAATACCATTAAAGTTAAATCTTGGCTTGATATATATCAACAAAGAAAACATTATTTCTATCCACAAAAATCTGGCTTTCCCTTTCATATTGAGTTCTCACTACAATAAGATGACAGATTTCTGTATTAAAAGCAAACAAAACTGTAGTTTGTGTAGGTTCCATGTTTATGAAAATACTGCTCACATGATGTGGTAAAAATTACATCTCAAAAAGAGAACAGCAGTATACCCAGAGAAGCAATAAAAACCAAATACGAGCTGTGCAGAATTCTCCAAACTAGTTACTGTAAAGTAATTCTAAATAATAAAATTATAAATAGTAGCTGGATGCCTGTGCTTTTAGACACTGAGGTTAAGACAGAGTAAAAGTCTTACCACTGAAAGGGTAAGATGATTAGTTTTTTTCTCAAAATCAGACAAAGCCCAGCTTGCTACTCATCTATGACATTTTACCCTTGCAGTCCAGAACATATATTTCTTAAGAAAAATAACTAGAAAGCAGTTAATCTGTAAATTTTATTAGCATTTAAGAGAAGAGCTATTGCTAACTGTATGTTCAGTGTAAAGCAAACTCAAGTGTTAACAAGTCAGTCTTGACCCAGAATTCCTACTGAACCAAGCCTTTGTTTTTGTAGGTAAAACACACTTTCCACATTTAATTTCAGGGTTTATTAGGGCAGAGTCCTTCATATAAATCAGCAGCTGCACATCCAGGTAACAAGATGGACATATGCTACTGCACAAACAATGTAATTTCCGAAATCATTGTGATAGTAAGCAGAAATACATAGCTTTCCTAACTTTCCTGACAGGTTAATAGGAAGTCCTTCACATAATTGTTATAAAAATATTTCTAGCCGATGGTTATAATGCTCTGGAAGACCGTAATTATTCAGATGGCTCTGAGGCACAGTTCTTAGGCATGTTATTTTTAGTTTGTTACCCACCTCTTATACTTGACTCATTTGCTCTCCCAAATCCTGTGTTGCTCAAACACTTCATTGCTGAGTTGGCAGCATTGTCTCATGAGCAGCAAATGATCATTGAGAGTGACCACAAAGAGAAATTATTCATACAACAACTGCAATAACATCTTTGCTTGCAACATCAGGGAAAAAGAAACTGACTGTAACTGTTCAGATCTGTGGAATGGAAGAGTTTGAAAGAGAAATTCAGAGGAGATGAAAACCAGAAATATATCTTGGCAGACACATCTGTTGAAATGAACGTAACTTTAAAAATAGAATGAGTATAATTATTTGTCGTGCCATTATTTCTTTGCAAAACCACAAAACACTTTTTTCATACATGGCACATGAAATAAGGGTACAAAGACCAATTGAATTTTTTCACTTGCTTCTTTTACTTTCTATCATGATACAATATTACAAATAATTTAAGAGTACTTAAGACACATAAAATTTAAAAATTCTGCTGTTGGAATCAGCTATCTTAATGAACTATGTAATTTTATACATTTAAGTGTTATGACTGTAACAAGGACACTCAATACTAAAACCACCAAGGCACTCTAGCAGAATTGTCACAGTTGGTAAAGCTGCACTTATTTTAATAAAGAAACACTAAAACTGAAGCAAGTGTGACGGTTTAGGCCAAATTCAGGGAAACGTCCAAAAGGAACGTCTCCTCAAAGGAAGGCAGGTCACAAACCACCCCTTCCCCCACTTGGGTTCGGGAAAAACAAATTTTCCTCAGAGGAAAGTGAAGGAGAAAATAAAACTATTTATTCAACAAACACACAGGAAAACAATATTAATAATGCTAACTAATAAAATATCTCGCTCTGGAGAGAAAACCTGAAAGATTTTAGAGTCCTTCTGTGGGTGCGGTCTCTCTCCTCCTCCTCGGAGCTGGGTTGGCGTGGGGGGCCCCCCTCCAGGCCGGTGGAAGGTCCCCCGGTGGGGTTCTGATGTTCTGGTGTTCCGAACAAGTCCAGAAGAGAAGAAGGGGAAAAAACGAAGTCCCAAGAGAAAAAAAAACCTCAACTCTCTGTCCCTCTCCGAAGAAACAGAGCTGAAGAAAACTGACCGAAAAGCCAGAAGAAAAAAAAGTGCTTCCTCTGCCCGCCACAGCCGTAGCTAATCTCTGTGTCCTTGAAGCACAAACTGTTTTGAAAAAGTTCGCTCAGTTTTTTTCCTCTGTCTCTTGCATCCAGTTTTAAAGGCATAGAAAGGCTCAGGAATCATGTCTGGGCATAGAGCGGTGGTAGGGGATACAACAGCACAGTCACCCCAAGACAGCAAGCTAAGTCAGCATTTAAATATTTATTCATATTTTCAAAAAATTATAGGAACCAGTTAAAAGTATCTAAGGAAACAATTAGAAAAATGTTATTCATCTGTGAGAATTAATTTTTTCCTAGTTTAAAATAGCATGAGAACTCTTCTCAGTTTTGATTGTACCTTTTTTTGCTTCAAGATTCAATTGGGAGGGAGAAGCTGAGATTTTCCCAGCATTAGTAAGCAGAAAACTTTGACATAATTTGATAAAGAAGAATGTGAAAATGACCAGAAATTCCTGATCATATTGCTCTAATTTCACATTTAAAAGTTGTTTCAACTTTAGAATAGTAAGTTTGATTAGATTAGTTCTGCAAAATCATAGTGAAATTGCCAGCAAAAACATCTGCCCTCCAAATGATGTTCTTCATTAGCCAAAAGTAGAGCAACAATTTACAAAGTGCATGGGATTTTTTAGTAAGTACACATGTAGCTTTGTATATCAAACTGACAGAGATGTTCACAGTAGATAAAAGCATGCTCTGGACCATCCCCACTCTTGGAATTTTAACTGGAAAGCATTTTGTGGAATCATCTGATGGAATAAATCAACAGAGTACAAAAGGTGTATAACAAGCTCTACAGATAACCTGCATATGCTAGGACCATTCCCAAGATCCATCTAAATGACAACAATTTTCTGTAGTAATATAATATTTAGGTAGAAATATCTTGATAATAATTATGTGAAAAATTGCTTCTTAACCTATCAGGAAAGTTAGAAAAGCTATATATTCTCATAAGCTCAATCACATATGTTGAAACACAACTAAAAATATTATTCATTCTGTTGAAAAGGCCTGCACTTATATAACAAGACACTTTCTATTGCCATGCGCTTTCTAAAGGGCTATATGTTCCTTTGAACTCCAGAAAATCTTATAAAAGAATATTGCAGTAAATAACAGTAATTCAGAGTCAGAGTGATCATTCATGATGTAAACTCATTTTGTGCTTGACATGATCTCAGATAAATAACATCCATGCATGTATCTCAGCCATCCTCATATCACATCATAATTTTTCACGTGGACCATCAGCGTGTACTGCTTCTAGGCAGTTGTTCCGGAGTTAAATTAGTTTTTTTCTTGTGACTACAAAGCATATGATAGCAAATGTTTACACTAAAATGTTTTTATATTGTTAGACTAATGAACATTAGTCAGAGTTCAATTTTGCTGTAAGCCTCTTGAGAATAATTTTAAGAGTAAAAAAAATTGTTTGAAAATGTCCAGACAAGAATACATCTGAGCACCGAAAACCAGCAGACAAGAACTATTTCTGTTTTTAAATGTCCATTAGTATATTTTGTAGAGGTTGCAGCAGATATTCTGGAGGTGAAAGCAGCACCACTTGCTGCTTTTAGTAAAAGGAGGCGTGCACATTGTTTCTCTCACTCTGAATACATTTTCAGGATTGATCTGTGTGAAATGCCTAAGCAGATGCTTCCAGGTCAGGATGCATTAAGCCACTCAGTGCCACCAAAACAGGGAAAGATTTGGAAGCACAATGTCAGTACTAGTAGCAATTCACTGGCAAAATTTTTGGGTTTGAGGACTGTGTCTGATATTTAAACTAGGTGTCTGCATCCATCCGAAATCCTTTGCGGATTTGACCATATACATTTAAATATTACTAATAATGCCTTCCTCTTTCTGCTGTCTCTAAATGCAATCAGATGAAGATCCCTCTAGTCCCTTGACAGTCTGCTATGTCCTGCTTACAGAAGAATGGTGTACACATTTATTTAGAAATTCATAACAAAATGTTTAAAAAAGCGAATGTTATTTTTATTAGGTATTAAGATGTCCAGAATTTTTCTCTTGAGATACAGCACCTTAAAAACTTTTTAATTGTGCATGTTACACCTAAATATTTAAGATGCAGTTTTACCCTTTTTCCAGCTTTGATTAAATGACCTACAATGGCCATAGGGCAGAATTTGCTCCTTATTTCCTGCTTCCCTTTGTTTTTTCAGAGCCATCAAATTACATTCCTCTTGACTCTTTCTTTCCTACCACAACCTTCCTACACATTTTAAAATCAGGTCTGAGTATTACAACTATTTTTATCCTTCCAGTTTCCCAAAAATCACTAACTAAAATCTGAAGTTAGTTTAGCTTCAGACGAGTAGGACATAAAAAATAAATCCAAAAAGAGAGTGCCTTGCGTGGGAGAACAAGCAAGCCCAGCTTCAAGAAGTTATTGAAATGGAGATTGCGTTATTTACAAAGACTTCTGTCATAATCCCCCATAGCCTCTACAGACACTGAATTTTCATATTGGGAGGTGAAAGAGGCAAGGCAGAAAAAAGGTCTTCTTATCTCTCTGTAGACTGCTCTTTTATTGAGAGAAAGCTGGTATTGGTTAAAATGAGCAGAGATACTGCATTTCTTCAGGTGTAAGTAAGAACATGGTTTTGGTCCAGTAAATTCCTCAGTCCTGAAAATTTAAATACTCAAGTGTAATTACAGAATTAAAGGGCAAGGGTTCTTCTGTGATGAAGAACTCGGGAAATTCTGCACAAATGTAGAAAACTACTGACTTAGTTTATCTCATTTAGGCTTTGGAGAACACACAAGAAGCATTTTTAGACTCCTTAAACCCAAAATGTAAGTATACTAATACCAGATAACATTTTCATTAGAGCAGAAATCAGTTATGAATAAATTCTTCTCATGTATCAGGAACTTCAGTGCACATTTACTGCTGTGATAAATATTAAATTGGGACCATCAGAACCTGATATAATCTTCTGAAATTCAGAAAACTACCTGATCATGAAGTGAAAAAGGAAAAACAGGCAGTACCATCTGCCATGATCTTTCCTTAATACAGCAGATTACATTTAATGGCCAGAAAAATCTCTCCAGAATTTAAAATATGGCCTTCCAATAATGCAAGTTTGTGTCAAAAAAATGAATTACATTAAGAAACTGCAGTGAAAGAAGTTTTGAAATTCTATAAAGGAAAAAAAATTAAAAAGAAAATAAAAGGCAAAACAAAACAAGGTGCCAGCATACAGTTGCAATTGTCTACTTATCATTTGTAATATAGAATATAAGTAGCTAAAAATAATAAAATCTCAGGATAATTACTACCTGTGATGCAATTTAGATGCTGTCACAGTTAACGTCATAACTCAAGAAAACAGTTATGATGCTTCTTTTTGGTTATTAGGGGAAAAATACACAAAGATTGATTACTTCATCACTTAGATCTAGGCAGGCATCCAGAGTAACAATGATTTTCTAAATACCTTTGACTTCTGAATGTGAGGAAAATTTTTTGGGAAGAAAAAGGAGGTACATCATGTCTTCTTTATGTTTCTTTGATCAAAAAAATTGTGTATAAACCCAAGAAAAATATTTCTGAATTCTGTACCCCACAAGATGTGTCAGTGGATGATAACTGCAATTAACCAGTCAGTGCCTGCAGTGCCTACACATTGGATTTCAGCACAGAGCTGTTAGAAAGTCAGTATTTGTGCACCTTTTTCACTAGGGACTCTAATCAAAAGTGAGAAAAAGTTGTGATTTTCAAACTTTCAAAGTTCTCACATTTCCCTTGTCCATTGTAAGTTCATGTCAAATTGGTAAATATTATTTCTAAAATGTATCTGCACAAACAAATTCAGTGAGAGACAATACATGCTGTGGACTTGAAAAAAAATCACTGAAATGAGGAGAAAGATTTATAACCAGATACGGGAAAAGAGAAAAGACCTTGATGTGCGGTTATGTGGAAGCTGTCATGCTAATTTCACCTGTGCTCTGCGCCAGTGGGGCACAAACCATTTCTGATCCGAGTCCTGCAGCTGCATTCGTAAAGGCAGACCCAATGCTAGTAAGCCCACCTGAAAAACAAACTTTTAAATCATGGCCTTTACGACATGTTTCTATGTTCCTATCACTTTTGAACTGGGAAATGGGACTACTTGAAAATCAAAGGGGTTATTTTCAAGCTGTGGGAAGAGAAATGGCTCTTGGCAGAGTGGAGCAATCTGACCAGCAGTTACAGCTGAAAAAAAGGGTATCATTATATGAATAAAGCTGGTAACTATCTGGCTTCTATGTGTCTTGGCTAATGCAGTTCAGCTCTGCAGTCAGAAAAACAGGTATTTGGAGATGAGAAAAAACTGCTTTGATTGCAAAATATATTAATGATTTTCAAGATATCACCAAGACTCTGTCATTCCCTGGACAGACATGCATTGTTCTTTTAAAAACTAGTAGCTAAAAAAATATAGAGACACATTTCAGATAGCGTTAATATAGAAGATCCATTTACAAATGCTTATTTAAATGTGCATGTGCCTACTAAAAGCACAGAATACTAATATTGAAACAGCTCTAATTACAAATTTAGTATGTAACTAGCAGTCAGTGACTGACACACTAGCTACTTAATTTTATTTCAGAAGAAATGCAACTTTAAAACACTAAGTAAGCTTTATTTACTCATCATAGACCTTTCCAAAAGGCTGTGCAAATTTTTCTTTTAATACACAGTGCAATTTTAAATGTTTTACATTTGACACAATTGCACAAAGATCACAGTTAAATATACCTTTAATAATTCTAATTATTTTTTCCCAGTTTCTACATAATTATAATTATATATAAACAATATAGATCAATATTTTTTCCAAAACATGTAAGCCCATGCATTTAATTACAATAAAATTATTTGTGGCATAACAACTCAAGGAAGGAGAAAATAAAAGTGTTATCACAGAACACACAAACATTTAAATAAACCTTATATTTTAATAAGATTCATGAGCAAGATAATTCTGAGCACACAATACTACACTTGAGAGGGCAGATTTTGACCTGACTTAAAATGTACTCACCTAAAAAATTAAAACTGCAACTGTGACAACTGGAATTATGTTCAACTTGCTTTATTAAAATAAAAAACCAAAAACCCCCACCAAAAAAACACCAATTAAAAAAAACCCAAACAAAAAAAACCCAAAAAACTAAAAAAGACCCCAACATAACTCCAAAGTAAGTTGACTGAGTCTTTTAATAAATTTTTCAGGCAAGCTTTGAATCAGATTTTAAGTAATTGAATAAACTAATGTTATGATATACTTTCTTTGAGACTACTGTCAAAAGGCAAGTTTTAATTTCTGTAATTTCAAATAATTCTTTTAGCACAAATATAGCTGTAGCAACTATCAACCTTACAGTGAAATTAGTTTTAAAACCTTAATTTTAATAAAGGGTGCTTTTTGTTTGGGATATTTACTAGTTATGTATAGGCAAAATAGCCAGATCCACATAGAAGGGATGTGTGTGGGTGTACTTTTTTGGTTGTGTCACATGATAAGAATAAAATAGAAACAGTTTTAGGAGGAACAGCATTAATTTACAGAAGACTAGTGCACAAACTAGTACACAGTTTAAATGGCAGTATATAATTAGGAGGAGTCTTTTAGACATGGTATAATATTTAATATAGTGTACCAGTATATGCTCCAAGTTGAATTTCTTTAAACTCAAATTTCTACCCCACATCAGTGACCATCACTGGACTTGCACATTGGAGATCAGATTTCACGCCTTTTTAAATTTTAGTAGAAATTTGTTTACTCAAAGGGTGGTGAAGCACCAGAACAGTTTGTCCAGAGAGGTTGTGAATGCCCCATCCTTGGAAGTGTTCAAGGCAGTGTTGGATGGAGCCCTGAGTAACCTGATCTAGTGAGTGGCATCCCTGCCCATGGGGGGATGGGGGGCTGGAACAAAATGTTCTTAAGGCCCCTTCAAACCCTAACAATTCTACAATTCTATGAAATTTAATTTATTTTCTAATTATATTTGAACATTTTATCTTAAATATCTTGTTGATTCATTCTTCCAGATACATGTGACATTTTTTACAACAAAGAAAAAAATGTATTACTGAAATGTCACTATATTTATCAAGTTAGGTGACTAGAATATACCCTGAGTTCAAAATATACTGACTTCATGCACTGCCTAATTTAACAGCAAAGACAGCGGAGCCTGAATATTGAAGTCACTAACTGAACTCTAACTGAAAGGTCTTCACTGAAAGGCAAAGGGGATATTAGGATCACAGTTTCCAAGAGGAGTTAATGGAGTAGACTACAAACTCCTTTTTAATCGTTTCCCACTTTTGAATATTTATGCAAGTACCTTTCCATGTTTGAAAATCGGCTTTACCTCCTTAACCAAAAGGTGGTTTTGTTGCAACCTACCACAAAGTAAACAACTGAACAGGAGAATTAACAGGATACAGCTTTCTTGGCAATTCTAAAAAACATTTGAAGATTCCATTGGAAGATGAATCCCTCAGCAACTCAGTAGGCAGATGTGTTGCTTTTTGAAGGTTTTTCTTCTTAGATGCAGTTGCACAAAGCAGATTGATGGATCAGAACTAGGCCACATATCGCTTTCTTTCAAAGAAGGAGAGAGTGTACATGTGTGCTTATGCAAGACAGAAATTTTCTGAGAATAGTTAAATACTAATCTAGTATAATTAGAATAATTACTTAGTATTATTACCTCATTAAGATACAGTAATATCTCCTTTCATTCTCTAGAATTGGTTCCTCTGCAAAAAAAAACAAGTAGGCTATATGTTTCATCTAGTCATCACAGAGAATTTTACTCTTCTAACAGTACTCAGAATTCACCCTTCTCTGTAATTTCTTGGGGTAATTTTATGTATGTTTTTATTTCCTTATGCTGGCAATATGGAGAAACTGCTTTCATTTCAAGAAGCTGCTAATTAAAACAGCTATTTATTGAAGTTGGCAAATATTGCACTCAGAAACTAAAGCCCATGACACCAGTTTTTGAACATCTTTATCACTGGTCTATATGAAGAGGAAGCCTAACAACAACAGCCAATAGAAGGAAAGAAATAGATTAATATTTGAAAAAGTATCATGTAGATATAATGTTTACTATTTCCTAGAACTTTTCTTATGCTGGTTCAGGCTGAAGGTATGTCTTTGGACACATGGATAAATAAGTCTTGCTTCATATTGCTGTACAAATGGCAAGTTATCACCACTAAACGAGGTCGCGTCACCTTCCATACTTCAATAAAACAGCTATGTAGCTCTATGTGAACAATGAAGTGAAACATCTGTTAGATATGTAACACACTATACGGTCATAGTTTTTTAATATGAGCCATAAGCAACAGTAGGAAGAAAAAATAGCTTCCTAAACATTTGGCTTTCTTCCACTGCAATTAAACTAAAACACTTTACTGTGAAAACCAAACTTCTGTGAGATTGTAAATCCAATAAAGCAAAACTTTTATCTGAACTGAACTGTACAATTCTGTGTAAGCTATGGCTTTATAATGCAGCAAACATATCCTGCTAGCAGAAAACATTAATTAGAGTTGAACAAAAAAATCACAATGAATAATTTACACAAAGAACATCTTGAGCCTATCTGTGAAAAGATAATGATTTCTTCTGTTGTATTTTGGTTTTCCAAACTTCTGACCTATTAAAATTACCTCCTGTAAGGTAAATGGTAAAAATTAATGGTCATACTTCACACTGAAATAAATTTTTAGTCTTATAAATAATATGGCTCCTTGCATAGGTGAACTACATAGTATGGCAGGTTCTGCAAACAGATTCATTGAACAGAGACAAGAATAATGGAAAATTCTTCCTAAATTTCTGGGGTCATTGTGTCTACATGACAACAGTCTTGAAAGTCCATGAACTCTAAAAGATTGGATAGGGAAAAAAGTAACAAGAAGACTTCAGACACTTCAAAGTAAAAGTGGAAATATTAGGGAAAGTAAAATTCTTTTGTCATTTTGCAGGTTATGAAAGAAATCTCTTTGTTAGACAAGACCTGACCTGGATCACTTAAACATTCCTAAGTGACCTGGGTCACTTAAAAGAGAATACACAGATTGGCACATGATGATCCAACCGATGAAAAATTCTCAATCTGTTTTCTCTTCATGTTTAAATGAGTTCCCAGGTACTTTTAATAAAGTGGCCTTTAAGGTATTAAGAGTTTTGCATGTTACTGCTACCAAAGACTAGGGAACCTATATAATATGCTCAAATAGCTATTTTAAAAATGTTATTCAGACAGGGCACATAATCTCTAACATTCCCAGGAGTCCGTGTTTGGGAACCTGTCTGTAGCAGGCTATCAGTTTTATTTCTCTACATCATAGAGAATATGTGTGTTCAGTTCCCATCCTGACAAGGGTCAGTATCTGGAGTGTGCACCTGGGTCTTGGATGTGCTTGTGGTTCATGCAGCTAAATACATCCTAACAGAATCGCCTTACCACAGTCAGACATTTTAAACCTTTTACTTTTACAGTGGTCTTCATACCCACTGTTCAGGAGAGAAACATTAGACATATGAAGGCAATTTTTCTAATATAAAAAAAAAATTGAAAATATTAAGAATGTTTCCATTCACTAAGTACTTTGTTGGTTGATTTCCAGTGGAAGTCAAGGCAGTATATTTTAAATCTGAGCATAATCTCTTTATGTTTAAACTGATAGCCCTTGCTATGAGTTGATTTGCTAATATGCAAGTGTGTAAATCTGGATTAGTGATTGGCTTTTTCATTAACACCTGCTACTGAACAACTTCATTTCAGAAATGCTGGCATCAATCCCCAATTGATGCGGTTGGACACTACTATCAAGTTAAGAGTTCTGTTTCACTTCTTGAAGTTCCTTTAGTTTTGCTTCTTTCCATAGCACATTTTAATTCGGCTATTTTTTTTCTCTCAGATTTCATCAGTTGTTCATTCAAGTGGGCAAATTAAATTCAAGAACTTTCCTACATCAAATTTACTTTATGTGCTATGGCTTCTATTGCCCAGACATTGTTGTATTTATTTCTCAAAGTTGTTTTTTATCCTGACAACTCTTAAGCCTATATATTCTTCAGGCAATATATAATCAGATTTCTCTAACTTGCCTCTTTCTGTGCTAATTTGCTTCTCCTCTCTGAGGTTTTATCTTGTAATATTCATTCATCAATTCCTTAGTTGCTGCTGTCCAATAAATATCAACATTTTGCTACTTTTCCCTCAAGGCCCTCTCCCCACGAGTTTTCTGCTATGTTTTTTTTTCCTTGGGCATTGACACTACCAATAACCCATGCGAATCAGTTAAAACAATAAAAAAAAAAAAGAGTTTTATATAAAAACATTTCCTTTGATCAAATCTCTAAGGATAAGAGGTTTACATTTGTGCATCCATGGCAAGAACATACATAAAATTATCTATATCAGATTTTGCAAAGAAAGGTTTTAACTTTAACAGATTATGGACACTTCTTTCTTGAATACCAATGACAATGAGCATTTCAATAGTTCTGCAGTGCAAGGTCTTATTAGAATGGAGATCTCCAAGAAGGAGATTCTTTCAAAGAGCTTCCAACCTCAACTGCAAAGTTCTATGACTGGCTGTTCACACTGGAAGGAAAGAAGTAGGTCTTTCTGTCTTTCTATACAGCCCAGGCCCTGTCTGTCAGGGCAGAGAGGGGGAGAAGAGAAGCCTCTGGGGAGACTTTATTGTGGTCTTTCAATGTTTAAAGGTACCCTGTAAGAAAGATGAATTCCATTAGCAGGACCTGTTTTGATAGGACAAAGGGTAACAGCTTTAAGCTAGAAGAGGTAGATTCAGATTAGATATAAGGAAGATATTTTTATGATGAGGGTGGTGAATTACTGGAACAGGTAGCCCAGAGAGGTTACAGATGTGCCATCCTTGAAAACAATGAGAAGAGAGAAGCAAGCAAACCATCTTCTCTAAATGGTGGACCTCTTTTTTAACATGAGGAGGATGGAATGGACAAGGCCTTATCTTTTCAAACAGATTAAAATCTATTGTGAGACAAAAAAAATAAATTGCAAAACATGTTGGTCAAAGGAATTTATCAACCTGTCCCCACTAAGGCTGCAAATTATTCTTCTAAGTACATCAACTGTTCTCTGCCCATAAAGCCAAATAGTGAAATTGAGCTTGTCTTCATATGGTTATAACATACCTTCCTCTCCTACAAGAGACTGCTATAACTAATCCATGTTGCCAGCTGGGGACAGCCCCTGCCCTATGCTCTTCACTGAAATCGTGCCTGGGCACCGTTTCAAAGCACACCAATTTGACAGAGACTGAAACCACCTCAGCACGAGTGTGAGCAGAGCAGCCATAGAGGGGCATGCAAAGTTGTACCCCCCAGAGTGTTAGCCCTGCTTTCTATGGTTTAGGCATAGCTCATATGTCTAAATCTGGGATCATTAGTCTGGTAAGGAACGAGACACTGAAAAAATGCAATAACGCAATGCAAGTAGCTCATGCTGGATTCTTAAAGCTCTGTTTTCCAGCATACCTATTACAGGGCTGTATCTCAAAGTAATGGAGCAGAAGGAATGAGATAGTAAATATAAATGCTAGAAACTATTCATGGTTATAGGTTTCTCTGAAATATTTAAGAATCTGTTAGATTTCAGTTTAACATATGTTCTTATGTTTTATATTGTGATTCATCTATAATCTGAGCATTCTTGAGTCAAACGTGATGAATCTTCAAATGAGACACCAATGCCTTTTTTTGCTCAAAACATCATGATTGCCATCTACACTATAGAGGCTCTAGCTCATTTTCCACAATGTTAGGTATTGTTCCGGTGACATATTCACTCTAAATTGTATTATCTTCTAACATCAGTCTACATGTTAAACAGACAAAACAACCAGAAAGGCCTGTCACTATGTTGCCCACTATCTTCCAAATGAATTGTTTGTTGTTACTTATTATGTTTACTCCAGTATGAATTTTTTTTTTTTTAGTTAATGAGATTTAAATTAATTAAATCCTGAACCTTACCTTCATCTTTCTTGTAGCTGTGGAATCCACAATACTCTGTGAACTTATGGAATAGCACTTTAAAGAGCATAGATAGCTTTAGAAAAGGTAGACACTAAACACATGGACATGAATGGGATGTCAGTGAGGAACCAGCTGTGAGGGATGGGTATAAAATGTTCACAAGAACTCATATTGCTGAGTTCTGAAATAGGCATGAAAATATATGATCAGCCATTTAATATTTCACTAAAGTGGGATGACTTCATTCTGTGAATAAACAGACTTGAAATTATACTTATTTAACACCTATGAGGGTACTACATTTAGAAGATCACTACAACTATAGTGCTTGCAATAACTGGAAAGTGAGCAGCAGGTACGTCACATAAAACTAAGAATACAATACAGATGTTCTTAGGAGTTACTAAATGTTCATTCTTTCATTTTTGTTCACTGTGAGAGAAAATGAATCTAGGATTGTGATACTGAAAAAAAAGTTATTTTATTAACTGCTGCTCCATGGGCTCACTGCCAAACTGCAAGTGAAGCTTAGTAGTGATAATGGCAAATGCTGCATGCATAAAGTTAAATGTCCTCCAGTCAGTGTACAGTTTATTCAGAAGGTTGAAAGCCAGGAAGTGGTGCATGAAAATGAACATTCACATCTTATTCAACAAAAATATTCTAGTTTTCAGTAAAATGTCACATTCAACAACATGGCCGAACATACTGAAATATGGGAATAAAAGTGCTAATTAAAACTTCTCTTCCTTCAGTCTCACTGTTCTTTCATTAGTTTCCCTTCAATCCCTTAAAACACCAAATGCCTTTCAACATAGTTGAACAATTAAAACAGTCACAATAGGAACTTTTGAATAAAATATATTTCAATTCACAGTAGCACACTAATTAAATTAATGACCAAGAGAGTTTTTTCTCGATTAACTCATTAAAGGTTGTCTCCACATTATAACTTGAGACACTAAAACAGGGGAACATTGAAATTTGTACCAAAAATACGAATTGCAATTCAAAATTGGTTCTGGAGATCTGTAACAATGAATATTGTCAATTATACGCAACTCAGTTCCAAAGAGTGAGGAAATCTCATGGGTCTTTCAAGGATGTGAAAAAGACTCATCTGCAGACTATGCAACTCATCTCATCTTCACCTTTTACTTCAGGATGATCTAGATTCTCTTTAAAATGCAAGAATGAGAAAACTTACAAATCTGTTTAATCGGGAAAATGTCTTTGTCCATGTACTCACCTGTGTAGTTTTAGAAATAATTAATAGAATAAAAATACTTTGACTAATGTAGCCCAGTTTTCTCACAACAGACTAGTACTGACCATAAACAAAAGAGGAAAAAATCTTCATTACGGTGAGTTTTTGGTTTGGTTTGGTTTTTTGCCACATTTAAGTGACTCTTCAATAACAGTAAAATCAATGTGCAAGGGCTTCTTGTAAAGAATTTACCTCATCTTACCAGCTGGTATAACTGACATACTAAATACATGTACTGCAAATACTTCGTTGCTTACCAGTGTTTCTCATTTATGTTTCTTTTTTTCTGTCACTGGATTTACCGCTTTTAGTATTTCTCATGATAGCACAGGCCACTTCACAACAAAGAACAGGAGAGGTAAGGGAAACTAACTTTTGATCACTTCTGACTCTCAAAAGGGAGCATTTGTTTTCATAATATTGAAATAGATTCTACTCACGGTTAAGCAATATCAGTGTTGTAGGCACGATTCACATTTTTCTGCACAAACAGGATTAACAGGATATATAGAAAGAAACCTCCAGCAAGATTTCTTAACATGTTCCATTTTGCACAATTGGATTAATAGTGATTTCTTTATTTAAAAAAATAGTGGAAGAAAAGTGCTTGCAACAGAAATTACACGTTAGATATTTGTTCACTGCCTCCAAATTTGTTCAACCAGCAGAAGTAAAGTAGGTAGTAATTCACTTTATAAAGTACATGAACATTTTCAGAAATAAAGCCATCAATAACTTTGACAAGATCATGAAAAATATTTAGTTACAACTGTAGGAGGAGAATTTTTTTAAAACAAAACCTCCATTTTGCATCTAAAGTCTGGGACTAAGAACAAGAGATAGATACAGTTCAACCTCACACATCTACCAGTGTGGAAATCTAAAAAGGTAGATATTCTACTCTAACATAAAGTGGTTTGGGTTACATGACATCTAAGAAAACTTGAGAAAGTGGGTTTTCAGCATCAAAAAAGTAATTGATAATGAGAAAGACAGAGAAAACTTAAAAAGAATTTCAGATTCAAAGGAGTTTGAAGATGGAATAAAATGGTAAATTTTTGAAATTCTAGCCATTCTTTCAAAATTTTAGTTGAATATTATGTGACACATCTTTTTTACAAGCTATCTACTAGGACTTTTCTTAATGTTGTAAATGCTTTTTTAAAAACTTTCCACTGGAATGCTTTACAGTCTCAACAGCAAAAATCAAAGAATGAAAGATGTGCTGCAAACAACTTGTTCTGCTCAAAGTCTGAAAGAATGTAAAACATGACCTATCTCAGTTTGCCCCCAGAAAGGTCTACACAGAACTCCTAATAAAAAAGCCAACTATTGCAACAATATCTTTTTCTCAGCTTTCAGGAATATAATTTTACAATAGGCCTATCGCTCTTTTATATCAAAACTGTAAATTTTACAGATCTTGTTGTCTCCTGCACTAGGAAATAAATGACAAGTCTTAAATACAAAGAGAAATGTATTTTTCAACACAGGAACAAAACTCCCTGATATTATATAGCTTTTTAAATTACATATTTTGGATATTCATATATGTCTTTACGTATAATAAGAGAGTAAGAAGAGATGAAGATATTGGATACTTGTTATCTGGCAAGTAATTAAATATTTGCTTTTTATTAACTTAATTAAACATTGCTTCTCTTCACAACACTGCATTATTATTTTTCACAACTGAATATATTAACTGAGAAAAATTGTTTTTCTTATGAGAAAAGGTACTTCCTCCAGAAAATCTTGGTATGGTCTTTAGTAGTTTGGTTAGAAACAGAGCTGTTCTCAAAAGCTGCAGCATTAGAAATAAGAAATTTCACCAAACTACTGCAACTTTTTTCTTCCTCATGACCTTTCACTTAAAAATTTCTTCCTGAGTTTTTCATGGTCCTACAGATGCCACCTGAATATCCCAAATCTTCATGCTCCTTTAGTTTCCTCCTTCTTCTCAGTTTAAAAGATCAGGTGCCCCTCTCCAAAGCTGTGTGTTGAGTTTGTTAATGGCCTATATCAGTTAGTAACTGGAGACTTTTCGTTTTTGACCATTGTCTTGGGGTGGCTTTATGCTGTTGTGTCCCCTATCACTGCTCTATGCCCAGACATGATTCCTGAGCCTTTCTATGCCTTTAAAACTGGGTGCAAGAGACAGAGAAAAAAAACTGAATGAACTTTTCAAAACAGTTTGTGCTTCAAGGACACAGAGATTAGCTGCTGCTGCTGCTGAGGAGCAGGGGAAGCACCCTTTCTGCTTCTCTCAGCTTTTCGGCTCTGTTTCTCCGGACAGAGAGAGACTGAGAGTTAAGATTCTTTCTGGGACTTCGGCCTTTTCCCCTCTTCTGGACTTGTTCAGAACACCAGAACATCAGAACCCCACCAGGGGACCTTCCACCGGCCTGGAGGGGGGCCCCCCACACCGACCCAGCTCCGAGGAGGAGGAGAGAGACCGCACCCACAGAAGGACTCTAAAATCTTTCAGGTTCTCCCTCCAGAGCGAGAGATTTTATTATTTAGCATTATTATTATTCTTTTCCTGTGTGTTTGTTAAATAAATAGGTTTTGTTTTCCTTCACTTTCCTCTGAGGAATTTTTTTTTCCCCCCGAACCTGGTGGGGGAGGGGTGGCTATAACCTGCCTTCCTTTGAGGAGATGTTCCTTTTGGACATTTCCCTGAATTTGGCCCAAACCGGCATAACCACGTATCCTTTATCCCCGATGTACTAAGTTTAAGTTTCTATGTGGTTTTGGTTATCACCTCCCTCTTTACTTATTGCCTTTGGAACTGAAAATGTTCTTGATTGGATAGACTTAATGAAGAAGCAGCTTACCATCACATCATGTTCTTCACTCTGTGAATAAAATACTAACATGTATATAGAGTTAATTTTTCTTTCATTTTTTTTCCAGAACTTTGCTTTGCATTCTGTTCATATATCATCGTGAACACCACAGTTAGCACAGAAAGGTAGCTTGATGAACAACCCTTAAATATGATGTTTAATCAATATTCACACTTGAGTATCGATTGGAGAAGCCTTTGGGTCCCACTCTCAAATGGTCTCCCAGCTCTTAACTGTGTGCAAGTTAAGTAAATTTAGTCATATATTTATAAACACTTGCATACATATCTGTGTAAACGTTCGCACAAAACGTTTCGAGTCAGTTCTGTAGTCGAGGTTATGTTAACTGCAGAGGTGTGCTATTGGCACAAATTGGCAACACACTGTCTACACATTGACATCAAAAGGTTGACAGTAGTTTGAGAGAGGTTATCTGACCCAAAGGAAGAATGGATGTCTAAACCCCTTATTCTGACAGAAAGTTTTTTTGTTTTTCATTTTTCTTCTTTGTCTTTTCTTTCATGAATTAAACAAAAGGTAAAAATTTAGATAAACAAGAATGAGTCCCAAAGGTGGCCACCTGAACATCTAAAATTCTAAGAACTTGAAATAACTCCAAAAAGATCCATGAGTAGAGAGGTCTAAGTCAATTTCTAATATATGAAAATGTAAATGCTATAGAGTTCTAAGGGGTTCTCTGAACAATTTAACTATTCAAAATCTTCAAATTATTATCTTAAATATTTAAAACACTATACAGAATTTTTGACAATGTATCTTCTTTAGAAATGTTTTAGAAATTTCCCAAAATAAAACCAAAAAGCATTAATTCTGTTATCTTTAGGATCTTTGTAAATGCAAGAATTGTATAAAAATTTGAGATTCTCTCTGTATGTCTTCATGACTCAGAGTGAGGTATTGGTGTATAAATTCAAGTGAATAATGTCATTAAATTTCACAGTAGACCTCACCGTAAACATGCAATATGTTCTTTTGCTTCAAGGAAGAAATCATACCTTTCTATATTTCAGGTTATAGGTACTTTTGTAAGTTTATGATATCTCCATATATCAAGAACACCATAAAATAGTTTGAATTTTTTGACCTCTCAAACCATCACAGCTTTAGTATCAACCTCATCTGGCACATATTTATGTAAATTTCTATTAAAAATTTAAAGAAATAATACATTAGAGAAATTCACCCCTTACTTGCTAGGTTGCAGCTTGACTTATAATCAGATATTCCAGTTTCTCTGAAGCTGTGAACTTCTCTTTTAAGTAGGATGGAAAACCTACAAATTCACAAGAATTTGGCTATTAAAAATTAGGAGCCTTCCAAGGGACACCTCATAACTGACCCAGGAATCAATCTGGTAAATAACTGGGCATATGTCAGAGTTCAAATGAAGAGAAAATGCATTTTTCTTAAATTATAGATTGTGATGTAAATGGCCTAGAAAGATTTTAGAGAGAGAAAGAAAGATTACATTTAAAACTTATATAGAAAATTCTAAGATTGGAGTTGGAAGGGATTAGAATTTCATGACTTTATGTAAGCTTACAAAGAGAGGTAACTAGCACAAAGAGACTAGGCATTCTCTTTCTTTTTTTCCTTATTCCACTGAAGAAATACTATTAGATTTCAGGTTCACAAACCAGGTCTAAAATCATCAATTTTTTCTTTTCCTCTGACTGTAGCAAAATTGCCTCCAGAGCTCTGTAATGTTAGGTGTTAATTATGTGCTGCAATGCAGTACATACTCTGAAAAGCAATATTGCCTTTGTCATCTGTGACTGATTACCCAATTCTGCCTGTGTTTGAAAGAAGTTATTTCCTGAAATTTGCTTTGTAATTCAGTTCGTGTGTCTGCTCATTAGTTTCTTTCAAGCTGCATCATTTTGCATACTTTATCACACAGACAACAGAAATGTAATGCTAGGAAATGTGTTCACCAAAATACACTTGGTCAGCCCTGCTGTATTCCCACCAAGCACAATATACTGTCTCTGTCTCTTAACAACAAGTTTTTCCTTGGCAACAGCTGATGTGAAGTAGTGAGCACTGCATCATGAGTCCTGTTCAATGAGCAAAGCATACCTCGATTTAGCCTCAGAATTAATAAGTTTTTGGTCATTCCTTCAAGAGACATCAGTCTACCAGCACTGCACCCCAAAGTACATGTCCGCCTTGAGTACCTGCAGAGAGTTTGGTGCGGTGATTTTTCAAGCATAGCTGTCAAAAGTAACTGATACTCTGCCTGTAAGTAAATGTGTATGTGCCTTACTTCTGCACTGAATCTTCAGCTCTTGTTCATTAATCACATCAAGTCTAGTAATTGTTTTATACCTGTTTACTCTTTCAGGCTTATCTTAGGAAGAAAACCCTAGAGGCATTATTTGAACCTAAAGGTTACATTTCCTGCCATGAAACCCAAAGATGAGCTCTTTCAGATTACATTAATACTGCTGTTTGTACTCCTTTAGTATGACAAGCTGAGGCTAAACAGTCGCTAGTCACTAACAAACAACAAATTTAGAGGACCAATCTGGGAATGCCTGCACTACTGGAAACACTAAAAAAATTAGTTCAGGATTTTTACTACGAAAACAGCAGGGACATGGAATGCAGTTCAGGGAAATAACTCCATGATGTCATAGAGGCCTCATTGCAAGACGAGTTACTTTCTCTTGAAATATCATTTTCATCCCATTATAGGAGAGCCAATGGTGACATCTACTTGTAGGCTGCAGACACTCAATTTTGGAAAAAACAACCTACTTATGAAACCAAGAGCTAAAACTGGTGTCATAACTGAAGTTCTTCCTTTCAGTACTGGACAATAAACTTCTTGAGTAGTGATCAAAATCTTCAATCACCTTTATTTTGAAGTTTAGATTTAATAAATGAGCCAGTTTTGCACAGTTTTTTATTCTTCTATCTACTCCTCTTTGAATAACTAATATTTTTAAAACAAAGGAAACTAAAGAGAAAGGTGCGACTTCTTACACTAAACCAGATGTACCCTTAGCAAATACAGTTAGAAGTTCAGCAATGTCTCACAGTGCCTGTCTACTCAGTAATACACTCTTTAACACGGTGGCTTCTAGACTGTTTTTTATTGCAAGGTATTTTGTTTGTTTATTCTGAGGTTTAACTCTAAATGTCACTCCTAATGTAAGACTGATATTGTATCTATCTCCAGTATTATTTTCCACTTAACTTAACCAACCCTGCCTGTTATAATGATGTACCCCGTAGCTCCAGGGAGGGAAACACTCATACAAATGTTCTATGCAAATGAGTGATGAACTTAAAACGTAGAAAGAGCTACAACATGTGGATGGTTAATATTAATTGTTAGAGCATAGGCTAGTCAACAGCAGGATTTCTGCAAATTTTGAAGCAACATTCAGTACCTGTGATCAAATCTTGGCATTGAACAAGATGCTCAGGGTGCTTACTTGTTCTGTTTCCACTGACAGGTTTACTGTGTGGCCCACAGCCACAAACAGCCAAAATCAAACTTCATGGTTATTATGATCAGACTTACTCCCAATTAAGTTTGGGGACCCATGAACTCGATATTGGCCTGTGGCCTACAATTGCGAAAGGAAGAACTCTCTGCCTGCATTTGTGGTGGACTAAATATAGACTGAATAAGAACTCTGCATACATAAATAAAGCACATTATACTAAGAATATTGCATACATATTTTACAGCACTGATTTGTCCATCAACACAAACCCTATTCACAAGCAAAGTATTTCAAGAGTTCCACCTCAGCATAATGCACTTACCTTTTTATATCTGCTAGAAATGAACTGTTAAACACAATAATTCAATGCAGCAATTATTTTCTTGACCATCAATAACTTTCAACTCAAAAGTTCATAAATATCATCACTTAGTGAGGGTTACTGAAGGCTGAGGACTTCAAAATGTCTTTTCCCAATGCTGCAGAATGCACAAATGTATTTGTGAAGCTATGTTCAACCCACATGTATTTCATGAATTTAGGTAGGCTCCAATGTGGGGGTGTAACACCAGGTCCTTTCTCCCATACACTTTTTTATTGTGTGATTCAACACATTCAGGTAACCAGGGGGACCACCAAGCCACAACTGAAAAGCAAAAAGTAGATTTGTTTCATTGCTTTGCTAACAATGCCGGACAGCAGAGACACTCAGGGACACAGGCTCCCTTAGGCTTAGTTCATTCTAGCCCTGAGTAGAGATGGGGGGGCTCACTGACTGCCCCAATATATCAAAAGGCTTCTGTGCTTTTTACGATCTCTGGGCTTTTGAGCTTTCTCTCCCAGCAGGAGGCTCAAGCCTGTCTGTAAAAATGCCTCTCAAGTATCTGATAACTTTTATGTTATCTCTGCAGAAATCCTATTTCTCAAAACAGAGAGAGGATAATCTGTAATAGGCATAATACGTGTTTTCCCACACTGATATTCTTAGCATTCCCAGCTGCAAGGTCCCTTGGAATGAAACTATTCCCTCCTCACCAAATCTTTTGGTTTTAACCCTTTCCTCCCAACAGTTATATCAGTAGTAATCTGGTTACTATTGCACAGTTGATTCCAATACAATGGCACACAGGTGAATGAATACCTAGCCTTTAATAGTTCTCCAGGTACAAATCTTAATAGTAGTTGTGGATATTTAATTCTAGTTCTGTAAATCCAGAAAATTGTAACAAGCTGAAATGTGTGTATAAAAATCACCTGTTCTTGCTTCTGAACAGTCCATGAAGAAAGAATGCTTTTGCTTAGAAAAAGCATCCAAAAACAAAGCAAAAGATCAAATGTATACACAGAAATAGGATAAAATTCCACATTACCAAAAACTACATGATGTTACTACATGCCAAACACTTTTGACAACTAGTGGATATAATGACTTTATTATCAAGCTATGAATATTCATTGACCTTTACTCTCAGGTATTTTGCATGGATTTTAATTACTTCATTCGATAGTAACTGAAGATAATTTAGAAGTCTTATTCACCTCTTAAACCACATATTTTGCAGACTGTTGCTAGAATTCCAGGAGCTAATGTATCTATGTCAACAGATATTGTTCTGTAGGCAAATTTTAAGGATACAACTTTGATTTTGGCTAAAAATATAAGGTTTAATAACAATGTTTTCTGCAAATACTGTTCTACTTCTGTTCTTTCAGCCACTACATACAGAAGTCACAGGGAATTTCAGGTTGGAAATTACTTCAGGAGGTGTCTTGTCTAACCTCATAGCACCATCAGGTCTGACATCAGAACAGGTTGCTCAGGATTTTATCCAACTTCATACTGACATCTCTAAGGACAGAGTCTCAAGTACAAAATCTCTGGAAAACTTGTTTTGCTGCTTGATATCTATGAGGAGAAGAGGTTTTCTCTTCTATCCAGTCCAAAATTTACCTGTTTCCTCTTGTGCCCACTTCTTGTCATTCTCCCATCACGTCCCACAGAGCTTGAGTTTATCTCTGATGAACTGCTTACAGCTGCTGAGAAGCTGCTGTTAGGTTCATCCTGGGGCTACCTCTTCTTCAGCATGAGCAAGTCCCAGTCCCTCAGCCTCTTCTCCCAGAGAAACTTCTCCAGCCCTGGCCAGTCTAAGGTCTCTCTGTCAAGCCTGGTTCAGTTTATCAATGTCTTTCCTCAGAGGGGTGGGAATGGGGTTGGCAAGAGTGGATGCAGTACCTAGATGGTATCTCCTACGTGCCAAGCAGAGAGGAAAAATCCAACTCAGTGTCCTGGATGTACCCCTGTGAATACTATCCAGGACGCGTTTTTTGTCCATTTCTGCTGCCAGGGCACACTGCTGGCTCATATTCAGTGCCTATTGGCCGAGGCCTCCAGGTCCCTTCCAGCAGAGAAGCTCCTAGACAGGCAGGGACGAGCCCATGCTGTTGCACTGGTGCTCCACAGGGGCAGAAATTTCCATTTTTCACCTACTTGATAATTGTGCTATCTGTAACCAAGTCCCTGATAACACTGTTAAACTGGATATATCATTTTTGTACTCTTATGTGTCACCAGCATCACTTGAATACCTCCCTATTTACCACTGCCCTCTGAGGGCCATCATCTATCCCATCTTTTACCCCTCTTACTGTCTAGCAATCCAGACCCTAGAGTGAAAACTTAGATTAAAACAATAATTGTGGCAGATGGTGTTGAAAGCCCAGCTAAAGAAAAGAGAAATGATGCCCCCCGCTCTCCCATCGCCCATATACGCGCTTACTCTGACACTGAAGTGTCACAGTCTCTGTGTGTGTTTCTGAACACATCACAGTTTCTGCAAACTGATGAAACACTCATCCAGTCTTCACTCTGGTGACCAATATGGTCCGTTTGATGCTTATACAGTGCTTGCAAAATCTGGGGTAGAGAATAAGCAAATTAACAGCTCACCATACCCTGAACTAGAAAATGAATTTAAAAATAACCCAAGTCTGTGGGGGTTTTATTACGTAGTTTGTTTTATTATTTTGCTTAATTTTGGTTGGTTTTTTTGACATTGCTTGTAGCAGGACACAGGCATTGTAAGAGGCTAACAAAAAGGACGTGGGAATTGTCAAGTTTTGTCCAGACTTTTTTGTGTCTGTCAGAAGATTTATTTTAGGCTCTATTAGCAGTTATCTAAGGACCAGCTCACTATTATTTTTCTTTAGCTTTTGTCTAGATTTGTACAGTTGTGCCTATTTGTTGTCAGAAGCAATTCTAAGAAGAACAACTATCTATGATTCTGATAAAATGCAATATGGAAGAAAACCAGCATGAGATTACAGCAGGCGACCTGAATTTACAGGTGTGGAGTGTCTGCAGGGTTTTAAACAATTCACCAGGAGCGAATCAATGGTAACAGGAAGGCACCCTTGGGTGATTTGCAGCACCAGTTTCACATAAAAAAACACATTACAGATAGTAGATTTGAATATAATGTGGACTTGCACACCAATGAAGAAAGACCAAGACATATTGTGGTAACAAAAATAAAAATGCCCTCAAATATGTCCTGCAGTGAGAAGGAGAAACTATTAACAGCATCATCATACTCATCTCATGAAGGATGTAGGATGCTAAGAACTCCTCCAAACTGATGGCTCCCACCTAAGTGAAATGAGCATGACAACAGAGAAAGAAAAATTCACTAGAAAGTTCATGTACATCTCATTTTAACTTTATATAATCTGACCTTGAAGTGCAGTTATCACTGTAACCTGACTAATAATAATTCTTTTTTTATACTGATAAGAATTTAATTCTAATGATAAATTATTGTGTTTGCATTGGTACAAACAGTGTTTGTTTAAAAGATCTTGCGTATAAAAAGCTGATGAGAATTCAAACAACCTATAACTTGAATAGATTGAATTGACAACACTTGTTTTTGTTATTTTTTTTCAAAAAAACCCTATCTTTTACAGCAGGATGTCCTCCTTTCTAACTGACAAAACTAAACACACATCTGTGTCTGTAATTGCATAGGTTTTCCTTTCAAATGCAAAACAAAAGGGAACAAACAAAACTCCTGTTTTTCTCAATGACCGGGATACCGAATGCTACAGTTGTATACAATTGTAGGCTCAATGTAGGATGTTGACCAGCTGGAGAAAAAAAGAAATTAAATGTGTTATTTCTTTAGTCCTTTAGATGGCTATACTTTTCTATTTTTCTCCTCATTTTAATCTAGAATACATCTGCTGCTTAAGAATTAAATTCAAAGTAAATTTCCAGCATATCCAAAATCCAAGCAGAAATGGTACACCAAATTATCCAAAGCTTTGTGCAAGATATACTGAGCTTTGAGAAAGAGGACTGTTGACTTTTTTTGTGCAACTCATTAAATAATACAACCCATTCCAATTTAGAGTCTGTAGGCAGGATGATAAGAAACAGCAGCTCTTGTAGTTTTCATTTGTGCTGGATATCAGAGGAATGTGCAGGCTAATGTTAATGGAGGATAACTGTCCTGCACAACCAATTAGAGCTATAGATTTTAATCACCAAACAAAGTAGCTGAATGTGAAGCTATCTCTATTAATGCTGAAGCGTCTTTCATTAGACAGGCACAACCCCATTAAAGCAGAATATTTTTTGCTTGTGTTCAAATCTTTTGTGCAGCACTGGCTACAGTTTCACCAGTCAAAAAAGAATAGATACTGAGCTGTTGCCAATTCATAATCCATTGATACAGAAAAACACACCAATAATCTGTGCATCAGATATGTAAATATATAATTTGTTTTTAATTGGCTTAGGAGTATGATTACAATTATATTTCTTGAAGAATACTTAAAGATCTATTTCAAAATATGCCTGTTTTTCTTATGTTTTAATTTGTTCTACATGTCCTTGTCAAAAAGAAATTATTTTTCTCCGCTGTGTGTGCATATGCCCACTTCAGTTGGTGATAAATCAAAGTGGTATCTTTAAGAACACATAAAAGTTACCCAGACACCAACCATTCATCAGAACATCTTGAAACAGCTTAAGAAAACTATTCCCTATAGTAAGACATATATATTGATAACAAGATATATATAGATGTTAAATCCAGCACCCTAGGTTAAAAAAACCCCAAACTTTTAATGGTAGAAAACACAGCAATTCCTTTGAAATATTACAAATGATTGTAACATTGTATCTCCATTGTAAGTTAGACACATGAACCCTATGGAATTATTATTTTTGCTTAATTTTTACACACATATGAATCCAGTCCCACAGAGCTTTTCTGTAAATTTTAGTCGGTCAATGTACCCTTCCATATTTTAAAAATAAGAGATAATTTGCAACCACAAAACCTGTTGTATTACTTCCCATGTTCTCTTTCATTTAGATTTTTATACTGCTCTGTAAAGACACTTTTCCTTGTAGGCTTCTTCTAGTCTCTTCCTTTTTATTCTGTGTTTTCCTTGGTTGGGTTAAAAACTGGCTGGATTGCTTGGCACAGAGAGTGGTGGTGAATGGAGTCACATCCAGTTAGTGGCTGGGCATCAATAGTGTTCCCCAGGGCTCAGTATTGAGGCCAGTCCTGTTAAATGTCTTTATCAATGATCCAGTTGAGGGGATCAAGTGTATCCTCAGTAAGTTCACAGATGACATAAGCTAAGCAGGAGTGTTGATCTGGTAGAGGGTAGGAAGGCTGCAGAGGTATCTGGATAGGCTGGATCAATTAGCCAAGACCAACTGTATCAGGTACAACAAGGTGAAGTGCTGGGTCCTGGATTTGGGTCACTGTGGAGAGAGAGAAGATAGAACTGAACTACAGGCTGTGGGACTTGCCTGCAGAATGCCGTGGCAGCACACAGAAGCTTGTGTCCGCCTGACCTTGGGGGGAGGACACGCGATGTGGCAGATGCCCTGCGGAGAGGAGCCTGCTGGAAGCTGCCGGACACCTGGACAGCGCGTGGTCACCCCCATATAAGGACACTGAGAAAGCGTGTTGCTGACGTGGCAATGTGTGATAGGTCACTTAGTGACAAATACCATATAAGGAAATACCGTGTCTTGAAGAACTGTATAAAACCAGCCTGTTTCTCTCAATAAATGTCTCAGTATCCCTGCCGGTCTGAGTCCGTGCCTTAGTCATTAAAGGTCACAATAACTCTTTCAGAGCTACAGGCTGGGGAAAGACTGGCTGGAAAGTGGCCCAGTGGAAAAGGACCTGGGGGTCCTGGTTGGCAGCCAGCTGAACATGATCCAGCATGTGCCCAGGTGGCCAAGAAGGCCAATGGCATCCTGGCCTTTATCAGCAATAGTGTGGCCATCAGGACCAGGGCAGTGATCATGCAGTACTTGGCACTGGTGAGGCCACACCTTGAATCCTGTGTTCAGTTCTGGGCCCCTCACAGCAAGACAGACCTTGAGATGCTGGAGTGTGTCCAGAGAAGGGCAACAGAGCTGGTGAAGGGTCTAGGGAGTAAGCATCAGAGACTGGAAAAGGTGATCAGGTGATTTTGTTTCAAGACGTACTGGGGGCTTGGAATGCAGAGGGTGGTGAAGTGGTTCCCTGCTCCCATTACCCCCAAGCCCCACAGCATCTCTTAATCATGGCGCACTGGAGGCAGCCCCAGTTTTGCATAATCCAGTCCCTGAGTGGCTTAGCGACTNGAGGCAGCCCCAGTTTTGCATAATCCAGTCCCTGAGTGGCTTAGAGACTGGAAGTCCCTCCTGGGAGGAAGGCTCATGATGGGCTAAAAACATTTAAGAATGGTCACCAAGAGGTGAATATATTGTTCTTTAACCCTACCTTCATCTTGGAATTTTACATTGCTGGAAACCAGAAGTTGATAGCTATATGTCTGTTTTTCTATAGCTTTCCTGTCTTTCTGTTTTTATCCCTTTCTTTTTTCTTCTAATTCTCTTCTCACAGAACATTAATNTGGTTCCCTGCTCCCATTACCCCCAAGCCCCACAGCATCTCTTAATCATGGCGCACTGGAGGCAGCCCCAGTTTTGCATAATCCAGTCCCTGAGTGGCTTAGAGACTGGAAGTCCCTCCTGGGAGGAAGGCTCATGATGGGCTAAAAACATTTAAGAATGGTCACCAAGAGGTGAATATATTGTTCTTTAACCCTACCTTCATCTTGGAATTTTACATTGCTGGAAACCAGAAGTTGATAGCTATATGTCTGTTTTTCTATAGCTTTCCTGTCTTTCTGTTTTTATCCCTTTCTTTTTTCTTCTAATTCTCTTCTCACAGAACATTAATATTGAATGGGTTATAAGGTTTTCTATGTTCAGTGGGCTCAGTCTATGCTGTGATGAGTGACATTATGTAGTATTTACTTTTTTGCCAAAGTTCCTTAATTTTCTATAGTTTGCCAGTAAACTGTTGTGTATTTTTACCTCTTGAGAATATTTGGTTGGATTTTTCTCCTTTGCATCTACCCAGAGCAAAAGCACCTTGGTTTAGCCCTAGGTTTGAGTGATCGGGGTATAACAGCAAGTCCTATGAAGAGCAGTTGAGGGAGCTGGGTTTATTTAGCCTGGAGAAAACCTGAGTTTCAGGGGGTACTTTATCTCTCTCTACAACTACCTGAAAGGAGGTTGTAACCAGCTGGGTTTTGGCATCTTCTCCCAGACAACTAGCAACAGGACAAGAGAACACAACCTCAAGCTGCACCAAGGGAGATTCAGGTTGGACATCATCTTCACTGAAAGGGTAGATAAGCATTGGAGTGGACTGCCCAGGGAGGTGGTGGAGTCACCATCCCTGGGGGTGTTCAATAAATGACTGTACATGGCACTTAGTGTATGGTCTGAACTTAATGATTCTACAATTCTATGATTCTACCCCTTCATAAAATCAGTGATGTGGACTTGGCAAGACACCTGCAGAGAACACATAAACATACAAGCCATGCATCAGAGAATAGTCCCCCTGAGGAAATTTGCCATTGGCTGTAAATTATAATGAAAAATGGAGAGAGAAACCTTACAGCATTCTGCAAAAGTCTTTTAGTCTTTTGAAACTTTAAACACAGATTGCTAAATGCATAATTTCTATGAAGACTGTGATTGAAATTTGGGATGGTATTGAAGAAAAATTATTTTTTGGTTATTATTATACAAATAATTTATTTTATTATTATTTATATTATTATTATTATTAAACAAATAATACAAATTATTATTTTATAATACAGATTATTATTTGTAGCCAAACTACAAAATTAAGGCAATAGGAGGGGTGAAAGGGAGACAAGAAAGAGTCTGAAAGGAGCACTAACAAGGGAGAATGTGAGGCTGGAAGAAGCTGTGAAATCACATGAGCAACATAGAAACCAGGACACAGGACCAAAGGTACAAAGGAGCAGCTGAAAGATTAAATAAACCACAGAAATGTGACATCAGTAAGATTCTGTAATTTAAGACAGAGTGTCATGAGAATGTCTGAAGATAAAATATTAAAGAATAATAAGCAAATAAGGATTCACATTGAGAAGGAGTTGAGAAAGGATGAGGGGAGTTAATGCCATCTTCTTTCTAGTGAAATAAATAAATACATAAATATAAACGGTAGAAATGATCAGCTACAAGAATGGCACAGTGATAGAAATGTTTATTTAAGAAAATGAGTGGCAAATAAAATTGTATACTATTAAAGGTCTTTATTCTTCATTTTTCCCACTTTCTCATAACATGTTTAGCTGTGGAAGGAATTTACGCCAGAAAATGTCCTTGTTTCTGTTGAATATGTATTTATAAAAGTCACCCATCAAAGTAAGTAATATTCTATTTCAGTTATTTATTTACCATATGGGAAAGATTGAATTTCTTTCATTATTATTAAGAAACAAACAAAACTAACCAACCAACCAAACCCCAAAAACCTTGCTGTGTCAGTTGCCTTGGCAGTCTAGGTTATGTTGTAGAATTGCAGATGATATTGATTTAGTGCTAGAGCCAATTATTTAGATCACTAGGCTGCTATGAAGATCATTAGGTGATCATTGAGTTATTAGCTCAGTGTATCCCTCCCTAGCACAGATGCAAATCTGAAAGACTAGCAGCTGACTTCAGTCCCTTTTTCGCCCTTTTCCGCCATGCCTTTCCTCAGTTACTCATGCTTACCTGCCAAATTTAGTAGAGTCTACTTCATTCATAGTAATTTCCTCAGTTTTTATGGTTTTTATGCAGAGCTACCTGTGCAAGGTGTAAAAGGAAAAGATTCCTAGTCACATCTGCTGCTTAGGAAGTGATAACAATAACCTTAAGTTCTACGAAACTTTTAAGACCTAAGAAAAGTCATAGTTACTCCATACCTGAAATCTTCTGGGGAATAGGTAGGTAAGATGATATTGCTAATATGTCCATGGAAGAGGAATGAATCATAGATACTGAATTCCCAGACTGTATCACTAAAAGGGAAAAGGGGCTCAGACACAATCACAGAAGCAGAGATGTCCAGTTTCCACCAGTTTTCTCTGGGAGAGAAAGGATAAAGGAATTGGTACAAAAAAATATTAGATCTGCAGCATTTTTTATCTGGCCCATCTAAAGCTCGTCCAAAATACAGGATCAAAAATGCACATATCAGAATGAAGGTCTAAGAGGCACTGTTTCTCTCCATACTATCAGCTGTGCTATCACAGATGCACCATGTTATTTCCAGCTTCCTTACAGTTCCTTTCTTGTTTGTTCCGTCTTGAGTTAAAGCTCTAACCCTTCACCCTTCCCCTATTAGGTATCTCTGTTTATCGCCACCCACAAGTTGCCTCTACTATCATCATTCTAATTATTAAGCTCATGCCTATAGTGTGAGTTCATTTTTCCTAATTAGTCTTGCTTTTTTTTTTTGCAAGCAGTAGTAGCAGATTCTCAATGGGTTAATTGTACAGAAACTAAGACTATCTGTGGTAATTTTACTTTCTGCTAGGATGTACATGAATGCTGAGAGAACTGAAGATATTTGAAAAAAAAGTTAATTGCCACTTAAGCTGTCTTGCATCATCTACGTACATTTATATTAACAGAAATCTTCTGATCTTTATCAAGTCTTGTTCTAATATATAAATTTCTTGACCAATGCACCAGTAGTAATTAGCCTAACACAGAGCCAATATGAAGAAGGAATAGAAAAAAATCTCAGTGATGCATGATATTTTTCAGTAAACCATTTAATTAAAGCTTTGAGCCATACAGAGTATGAAATCTGTAGTTAAGGTTGATTAGTCTTCAGATTATAAGACCCTCTTATAATGTCAATAAACAAGAAATAAATTTCACACAAGAGAGTGACTAACAGCCTCTTGCTATAAATTGAAATGCAAAGATGTCTGAAAGCATAGCCACAAGGCTGAGATTCTAGTTAGTTATGACGAGGGTAAAATTAATGTAAATCATGTTTGCCCTTTCAAGCTTAACAATTAAAATTGGCAATGGTGTTAGTATTCTCATAAAATTTTGAATAAACAAAAATCACCTAAACTCTTGTAGAAACCTGATCAAAAAGCAAATCAGAGCTGTCAATACCACTAAGGAAAATATGATTTTAAGGAAAAGTCTTCAAAATGGAAAATTTTTTTGAGATGGTCTTGAGGAATTAAAAGAATAAACTGAGAAAGAACTCTAGTAGATAAAATTTCTCATATTATAAACATTCTTAAATATGGCTAAGCCCTCAGCAAAATCTAAAAATAATTTTTCATTGACAACTAGAATTCTTGTCCTATAAATACCCCCTTTTTGTATCCTGAATACTTCTCTATCTTTAATTTAATGCCCTTTGCAAAAAAGATAATGTTATTTATCTATGTTTTGGGCTAAGCTTTTACTCAAAACAAAAAAATCCACCTTTAAAAGGTTAAAACTAAGCTGGGAAGGTAATGTCATGTCATCAGGATGTACATTAAATGAAGGTGTTATACCTGCATTAATAAGCCCAGTATGTTGGAAAGTGACAACTGTTTCAGCGACAGAGGAATGTCAATTTATTTATGCAAGTTTCAGACCAGATCTGTCCTGGGACTGGTTATTTGAGGGTGTAGGTGGAAGTGCAGATTTGCCTACCTGCCTTTATATTCACCCAATAGAAAATCTCCTAAATTGTTCAGTGTTTCACTTTCATTATGTTTTTATGGAGGTTTAAGTCTGAGTGATAAAATGTAACACTAGCAGTCTACTTATAAATGGATTAGACCTCTGTCTGAATATGGTGGAAGGCTGTTCAGAAACCCTCTCTTTGCACTAAAACACCACCTAGCATTGAGATATGCTGAGATCCTGAGTAATTTTGAGCAGTTCAGTTGATAGCAAATCAACTACCAGAGCAGGTTAAATCAAGAAGAGTATTTGTTATCTTCCTTACTGCATTTAAAACCCAACCAACCAACCAACCAACCAACCAACCAACCAACCAACCAACCAACCAGAAAAAATAGAAGGTGTTCCTAAGACACCAAAGTTTCTGTTCTGAGCCAGAGACATATTAACTCTTTGCTTGATACAGTATAGCTTCCCTACAGAAAAAGGAGAGGCAGCTCAGTTTTTGAATAATTCATAAAATGTTTCCTTCCAGGCCTCCAAATATTTCACTCATATGTATCGAACAATAGCATGTATACAGAAATAGCTATTTTAAGTGCTCCAAAGCCTCCTGTGGCCTTTGCACAGAAATTCACTGCAGGTATAGAATAAAGTGAGATGAAATATTCCCTCCAAAATTTAAACAGAAAAGTATTAATAAAATTTCTGTTATGGCATGATAAGTTTTCATTACAATTCTATTGGAGTGGTCTGTATTACAAGTAAAACATACTGAATTGTATGACTTGTGCAGACTAAGACACATATCACAGTGATATCCTTTGCTGCAGCAAAGCATGCATTGCATGGTGTGCTGTAATATATTTCACTTTGTCTTAAAATTCTCGTGCACTTCATTAATTTAATCCACTTTGCTTAAACCGATAGTTCCTCTCTGTCAAAGGGATAGAGGTTAAGCTTCTGTTTCTCTGTATGTGCTATTTATCAAACCTCTCCATCCGTTTCCCATAGTATTCATGTCTGCCAATTTTAATAATACTGGAGGAACACATATAAAACTCAAAAATAACACCTCACATTTTTTATGAAAATACACTACCAGACAGAAAAATGTGCATTATGGTGTTCTGTGGTGTAGAATATCCCTTTGGTAAGTTCAGGTCACCTGTCCCAGCTATGGTCCCTTCTGGTTTCTTTTGTGCACCTCCTCAATGGCAGAGCATGAGACAAAGGGGAAGAAAATTCCTTCACTGTGGACTAACAAACTTTTCAAATATCAAGGCTACTGCTTTAGCAGCTTCTTCAGTTTGTTCCCTCAGGACCATGAGTTGCGTCTCATTGCACCTATGGGTGCGTGTCAGCAGGTGCAATGGACTTGTGCACCTTTGAGATCCTTAGATGATAAATAACCTGATCTACTGCAACGTGTGTTTTCTCATTCTTCCAGTCCCTGCCTTTGCTTTCTGTGATTTAGACAGTGTGGCTGGAGAACTTACTGGTGAAGATTGAGGCAAAAACGTCATTGAGTACCTCAGCCTTTCTTATGTCCCAGGTCACCAGATTTCACATTTTCTTCCAAAGAGGGCCCTTATTTTCCCCAGTCTTCCTTATATCACCATCTTACCTATAGAAGCTTTTCCTTTTGTCCTTGACCTGGATGGCCAGGTTTAATTCTGTCAGGACTTTAGCTTTCCTAACCTGATACCTGATTGCTCACACAATCTCTCTCTTTCCTCCCAGGCCACCTGTCCTTGCTTCCACTGTAGGCTTCCTTTCAGTGTTTACATTTGTCCAGGAGCTCCTTGTTAATCCATGCAGGCCTCCTGGTGTTTTTGCCTTTCTTCCTCTTTGCTGGAATTCATCACTTCTGAGCTTAGAGGAGATGATCCTTGAATTCCTTGGACCCCTCTTCCTTGCAGGGCTTTAGTCCATTGTACTCTACCAGCAGGCAAAGGTCTGCTCTCTCAGAGTCTGTGGGAGTGAGCTTGCTGTGCACCTTCCTCCCTGTCCTAAGAATCTTGAATGCCACCATTCCATGTAGTGCCCTGTTGGGGCTACCTAAAAACAGAGGTTAGACAAAATCAAGAGGATAAAAGTGGGTATTTATTGAAGGCCCTTCAATAAGTTACAGACAGAGCCCTAGGGCTACACCCAAAATGGACCACGGGTCATGAGTTTTCCATACATTTATAAGTTTGGTCCATTTGCATATCGGGGTTAATCTTCTAATTACAATTTCAGGAAATGTCATTACCCTAAGTTTGTTCCCCCACTTTAGAGGCTTTGTTTACATATTTTGGGGCCTGGGACAACAAGGTGTCCTTGAGTCTCAGGCCTAGAGAGGTTTTGCTATATCTAACCAGAATGGGAGAACAGCAGCTAACAGGCTATGAGGTCTTAGAATTACACACTAAAGCAGTACAGGATCTGGAAAATATAAAAGCCAAAATCCTAAGGCATCACATGGTCAGCAGCCCTTGAGCTGCACATCCCTCACCAGCACATCCTTTTTGGTGAGAACAAGGTCCAGCATAGTACCTCTCCTTGCTGGCTCCTCTGTCACTTGGAGAAGGAATTTATCCTCAGTGCATTGCAAGAAACCTGGATTTCTTATGCCCTGCTGTGTTGTCCCTCCAATAGATATTGTAGTGTTTGCAGTACCCCATGAGGACCAGGGCTTGTGAATGCAAAGTTGATTCTATCTCTCTAAAGAAGGCTTTATCCACTTAATATTCCTGGTCAGGTGGCCTGTGTCAGATCCCCACCATAATGTCACCTGTCCATGTCCTCCCTTTAATCCTGACTCATAAGTTCTTGGTCAGCTCTTCATCTGTCTTCAAGCAGAGCTCCATGCACTCCAGTTGGTCATGGGCAGAGTGGGCAACACTGCCTCCTCATATCCCTGCCTTTCCTTCCTAAAGAGCCTTTATCCTTCCTACCCAGCACTCTAGTCATAAGAACCATTCCACAATATCTCTATGATGCCAAAAGGATCATAGCCCTACAGGCATGTGCACGTCTCTAACTTGTCTTGTTTTTTTCCCATGCTACATGTTTGCATAGAGGAATTTAAGTTGAGCCCCCACTGAAATGACTTATTGGATGGGGTGGCTGGAATTCTTTTGGTGCTGCCCTTCAGGTGTTCTCCTGCTAACCTGTGATCCCTTTCCAGGCTTGGGGCATCTTTTTCTGGCACTAGCATCAAACTGGTAAGAGTGGGATAGATAAAGCCCTCTTCACCAGCTTGGCAAACCTGTAGCTGAAGATGATCTCCTTTGGCAGATGAACCCCATCAGCCTGCTGTAGACCAGGTTTCTCAAAGCAAGTCCTATGGTCTAATTAGTCAGACTCCTCGCTGTGTTTTTTTTAACCATTTGTTAATTCACCAGTTTTGTCTGGCCCTTTCAAACCCTTTGCCTCTGACCAGAAGGATTGATGCAGACATTCAGCTTGTATATGACACTAAAAAAGTTCAGAACACAAAAGCATTGCAGAGGAATAGGGACGTAAAGCAAACATTCAGAAGAAATGTCATTTAGAAGGTGACAGAGTTATGGCTCCAGTGGAACTGCATGCATGAGCTACAGCTTAAAAGGTCATGTGCCATTTTTCTCCACAAGTGAATGATTGTGCAAAATTCCTATTCAAAGTCAATGAACACATAACTTTTGAATGTTGTTGCTGTACAAAGCATGAATTGATAGTAGCACCTCAATTTCATGGGCTGGGAATGGATTCATGGACATTGTGACCAAAACTGCTTATTAATAAAAACATTGCTAAATAAAAATACCAGGGAGAATAATTCTTCAGTTGCTTTGTGTGGTATAATACATTTCTGTGAAGAATATTTACTTTATATTTATGGAGCTGTGTCTGGGATTTGGGTTTGCTCTTTTCTGGAAAACTAACACCAAAAATGATGCATATAGTCACATCTGTGGTTTCTGTTGGAGACCCAGTGTCTTTTTCACGGGCAGATAGCATCTTGGGTTGGATGAAAATAAAGGACACAGACAAGATTAGAGATTCTATGACTCAGATTAGTACTCAAACTTATCTGCATTAACATTAAACTGAAAGTAAAAGTACTGTGGAGAAGGATTGCCTTGTAACTGTGTATTTCTGATCTTCTGATCCAATATACATTTTCAGTAGACGACAATGTAATCTCAAATTATGAGAGAAATTTCAAAAGGAATAGTGCTCCATCATGTCATTAGAGCTTCTTATGAAATAAGCACCTTGTGGGTTACATCAGAGGAAACAGAAGTTACTCTCTTTAGAGCTACTAGACACAACTTCAGTGTTTTATACCTTTTAGGAAATTATACTAATTTTAGGTGATCTATAACTGCATGTGTAAATTTTCTACGTTTTTATTTCCTCTATCATAATATTTTTAATAAAAGTAAATGATCTTTCAAATTATGACTTATATAATGACATAAAGTTAATTCAGGCAAAGGTATTTAAAATCATTTATCTGTCTCTTCATAAAACACAATTTCTCAATAAAATATAGTCTTGAGGTATAAGCATTTAAATTTTTTGAACAAAATGGACATTATTGTAAAAAAGGTTTCTGCTACCTTTAGAAATTAATTTAAAAGAAGACAGTCAAAGAATGGAATCCAAATCCAAACCACAAGAAAATAACAGTAATATATTTTCAAAAACTTCATCCATAACCAAATCATTCCAAACACTGACATTATGCAAATGAAAAATTGTTTCAATGGGTTCAGGATTTTGTAAATAAAGCTGACAGTGTATTATCTAAATTATCTACATGAAGATGGAAAAAAACAGTAAGAAAACTGCAGAACATCCCTACTTCTGAATTATATGGTCTCTCAATGTTGTGCTTTAATTTACAATTACATGTCTTTCTGCTGAATTAATCTAAAAATTTTGAAAGAGACCCTAGAAAAAACTTCATGTTTATAACGCAAGGCTCTGTTAAAGAAAAATCCTTTTATGTTACACCAATATTTTCACCTGACAGAAAAGAAAAAAACAGTGGAGAATATGTCTCAATTATCTACAATGTACAGAAAAGGGAAAAAAAAAGAGCAAAAGAAATTTAAGAAAATACTGAGAACTATTCCTGATTGAAGCAAAAATTCTTTAAAAAAACTTAATAACCTAAACTATTTTGCTGTATGCTTCAAAGCAAGTGTCAGCAAGTTCTAGTAAATGACATGAAAAATTGCAACTGGACTGCATTACTCCCTCCTCCTATTCTGATGAGACAGCATTATTCCATCCACCATACTGGATGAGGCAGCATCAATACTTGCAGATGCTTTTCTAGCCTGTTCTTAAGACTAGTGGTGGAGATGCCACTGCCCCTTCACCAGGCATTACCAGTGTTTCACTAATATTTTTTTCCCCTAATATTTTACTTGACTTGGTTTTGTTGCAACAGAAGTCCATTATTTTATGCTTCTAGCTATGGCAGATGTGGAGGACAGACCTTTCCCTTCCCTTTTGCATCAGCTTCTAACATGCTTGAAGACTCTTTAATCCCCTCTGTAGTCCTTTTAATCTTGTAACAAATTTAATTCTTCTTCGTGTGCTCTCAAGCCCTGCTACTTTTTAGTGAGGTCATTTGACATTTTCCAAGGAATGCCTAAATCTCTTCTTTCTCAAAGGGTGCCCAGACCTTTCAGCAGTGTTTGCAGGAAAGCCTTACTAACCCAGAGCAGACCAAACGACCATGTACTCAGCAGCAATCATTGCTCTGCTATGTGTGGCCACCATGCATAAGTCAGGATGAGAGGAGAGCTGCAAAGGGGAGACTTCATAGGCCTTTCTGAAGGGAGACAGTGTCTGTACAAAAGCTCTACATACATCTCTTTTTCAAAGGAGCTTTATTCCAAATTTCTTGTAGAGTATCTGTTTATTTTTTTCATAATACAGTCTTTGGGCTTCTTTCAATACAGCTGTCATTCATTCACCTCCTTGTGACATTTTAATTTCCTGATATTTTTGGAAATAACTGTTCCTCAAGCTGTTGCTCCCATTTCTGTATCCGTGCTACTAATTATTCCTGTGCGAAGTACTTTGTACATTCATCCAGTTTTTCAGGCCATTTCCCAAACTATCCAGATCACTTTAAATTCTAATCTTGTTCCCCTCCGCACCTCCAGGTTTCTTTCAACTTCAAATTTAGTAAGCAAATTTTATATTTCATTTATATTTCAACCTGGCCATTGATACTAATGAAGAATAATACATACGCAGAGAACGAATTTGACATAGCCTTCTCTTTTGACAGTGAAGCCTATTAACTCTCTGGAAATGACTTTTTCCAACAATTGTTGCCTCCCTGCTGTAAAGCCAGCCAGTAAAAAATGTCCTTTCTTTAAGGACTTCCTCTGAGACACTTTCAGGAGCAGTATTTAGGGCCAAGATTTGATAGGTTTATGATGGTGTAAACAACAGAAAAGGAGATCCTACAAGAAAAACTGATGAATATCTCTCTGAATTCCATGAAACCATTGCTTTGGAGACTTACCTTGGCATAGGGGAAACAGATACTTACAATAATGGTTTTATATATAGCTTGCCACAAGGTTCAACTCTTTCAGCTAACTGAACTATGAAGGCTTTCAAATATATTCAAATGAGGGGAAAATGTGTTTCCTTGAAATTGTGGTTGAACAAAAGCCTGAAAAGAGGTATGATCCTGGATTCTTCTGTTACGCAGGTGACACTACTTCAGTAACACAAATTTTATTCCAATTTAGTCATGTGGAATGTTACAATAACTCCTTGTACACTTGAGAAAAAATAAATTAAAAGACCCTTTATGCCCTAGGTCTAAATAGTGACACTACATTTAATTAACCAACTATTCCTTCTCACCCTAAACTAAGAAACAGCATACTCTGCTGAAAGAAAACCATTATAAAAAATATCACATATTGCCTTTTACTCCTGTGAAACAGAGTCTGTTTTAAAAGATGATAGAATAAACAATTTGAATGACTTGCAACATTTTAACTAATAATAGATTACTTTTAGCTGTCAAATAAATTTACTGTCTTTTCAATGATTAGCAAGGCTTCAGGGAGAAAAAAAGTGCCAGGGTCTAAAAAATTCTGTGCTTTCATTCTGTATGCTTTGTGTTGGTTTCAGAACAGCTAAATCTTATGCCATGAACTCTTTAGGTTGTAAAGGAAGGGACAGATAATTTCATAATTAATGATAAGCTCCCATCTAAAGACTCAAGGCCTATTGAGTTTGTCAATGCAGAAACACTTAAGAAAGTTAATCTGCTGTAACTTTTAAAGTGGTTTAATTAAATTAATTAAAGCCACTTATTGATCCTTTTATTCAAATTTTCAATGCCTTTAATTCAATGTAGTTTACTTCAGACTTCAAAGTGAATTAAGCTAAATTAAATTAGGGACATTTTAATTCTGAATATGTGTCTACATTGGGATTAATGCATTTTAACACATTTAACATTTAATGTGCAAGGGACTGCAGAAACTGTAAAAAACCCCTACAGTGAATTACTTACTTCATAACCGCTGCCTGTGGTCACATACTTTCTCCATAGATGATTCAATGTAAGGTATTCTTCTTTTGCAATGAGATGGGACATGCTGGTCATTTATTCATATCTTACTTTGATGTGTTGGGTATGGCCTCTTATTTCCACACTCAATTGATTTGGACAAGCTCTCTCAAGCGTGCAAGGCAAATACTTTTTTGATGCAATTAAGTCTGAAAGAGCTCAGTGAGAAACTGACTTCTAAACACAAAAAAATGTTATTTTGGATTTTTTTTTTAATTTGTGTGTGTGTATGTGCTGTTATTCTGTCTCACATGAACAGTTCATTTTTTTAAAGATCCTAGAAAGAGAGTTTTGATGGAAAATTGTTCACCCGCCCCTGACCATGGTAAGGACAATGCTTATTCTCTTTTGTGAGAATGAAAAGCTTCTCAGAAATGGACTACTGAACTGACCTTTTTGGACTTGTTTTGTAGAGAAATTGCTCTGTTAGACAAGAAAGATGCAATCTGAGTGTCCTTAAGTGTTTCCACATATGCCACGGTTTAGGAGTGGTATTCCCCAATTTAGCATTCCCTCTGAAACACTCCAAACCATGCACCATTTTCTCACTCCCCTTTTGCCCCTGCCCCTCCCCCTCTAGTGGGCTGGAAAGGAGGATTGGAATCACAAAAGGAAAAGATCATGGGGTGAGATAACAACAATTTCCTGGAAACAGCAGAGTTAAGAGAATGAACAGTAACAGCAACCATACCAACGGCACAGTGTACAAGAAAAAAGGTGAGTGATTCACACTTGATGGCTCACCCTCCCTGGAAATTCCCTGACTGCTCCCTCCTCCATGCTACCCAGTCTGGAAGGGAACTCAACATTTCCCTGTCCCCAGAAAATGATGCGAAGTAGAATAGAATAATCTCTGGGTCCTGGTCATGCCTCTTTGCTGGATATTGCAAAAATTAACCCTGTCCCAGCTGGAACCAGGACTACTCGTCAGAGAAAACATCTAACTTAGAGTTGCTAATATTTTTATACATAGTTTAGAAGAGGATTCAGCAAATGATGTAAGAGAATTTAGTATGAAGAAGGAGAGAAAAAGAAAAAAAAGGAGAAAAGAAGAAGAAGAAGAAGAAGAAGAAGAAGAAGAAGAAGAAGAAGAAGAAGGTGTACTTATTCTTTATCATGTTTTTACTCTGTATAAATGTTGCTTTCTACCTCTGATATGTAACAAGTACATTTCTAAACTCAATAAAGTAAGTTACCCTGCAGTTGAGATAAGATATTACTCTCACCAAAATGGAAGGCAAATCTGTCAGATTTTGATTTGCATACAGAGGATTAATTTACAGATGCGGTTCAGAAATGTGAACATAGCCTCAGAAACAGACAAGAGAAACTGGGGAGGAAAAAATATCAAGAACTGTTATAAACAAATATCTGTTGTCATTCAGGTTTTCGTATATTCAGATGTAATTTCCATTAGCAGTCATCTGCAGCAAATACTTTATGAAATTTACAAAGCAGAAATTGTTTAATTGCCAGTGGTATTGAATGAAAACTGACAGGAGAGGTGCCCTATTATAATATATGCATTCTCTCAGCTATAAGATGTCCTTTATATATCTATTTATTAGATGCACTTGACTAAGAGGAGGCTTAAAGCATATATCTGTGACCTTAATCCACTAGGTACTGCAGTTTCTCTACTGCTTGTTCTTTTTGTGCAAGTCCCTCAAGAATGTAGAAAAACTTTTCAAACAAATGTGTTCAACTAAAAATTGTCCTTTTCTTTCAAAAGCTATTGTTACCATTTCATTCCCTCCATATAATTTTCTGCTGTCCATCACCTCTACCTATGGATTGTTTGGCCTCATAGAGGCTGATTAGGTGAACAGAGTTGTCATGTAATGGAACTGTAATGCAACGATTTTCCTGTGAATAGAATTTGTTCAGACAGCTGATTTGGTCAGTCAGCTTTAGACCTCAGAATAGAAGCTGCCATTTGCTGTGTCAGGATGATAGTCATAAAATGTATTTTAATGTGACGCAGACCTTTGCAATTCAGACAAAGTTTTTGTGTAGAGGCAAGAAGCTTATTGCTGTAAATGTTTCCTCTGTGCAGTTATTTGACTTTCAAAAAACTAAGGATTGAAGTTGTGATTTTTAATAAAAGACTAATGTTATCTTGTAGACTAAGAATAAAAATAGGACAGGAGTAATATTTCTCCTTCCATCATAATGAATTACTGAAATACCGTATTCAAAATACAAGTGAGCTCATGCTTTAATAGCTTTTCTTTCCTTGGTATTACAGGAAATTTTTTGGAAACCAAAAGTAATACTTAATATAAAGGAGCTAATGCAACAGTTACTGTCTTGGCTAACATACTACATTAGGAATTTCCAGAATTCAAAGCAAGAGTAGCTGTATCAGACTCAAAACCCAATAGTTTCTTATAATGACAGTTTTCGAATGAGACTTTAAGCAAGTTCACCTGTAACGGTCCCAGAACACAAAGCAGCAGGAGGCTGGTATGGTTTTGTCCAAATTTTTGTGCTGCTGAGACTCAAAGTCATGTCTGAATGGATTCTTAGTTGAAAGGATTTGAAAATTACATGAATAGTTAATTTCTATTGCATTTTTTACCAAGTGGTTATTGCCTTTTTAAAAATTTTTTTTATTTTTTGGACCCTACAGAGAAGATGGCATTTGTGGTTACGTGAAAGAAAGAAAACAAAACCACATAGGGTCAATGCCTCATGGAAAAGTTTAGGCATTTGTTTTCATTCATAAAAATTCAACAGTGAAAGGCAATGGAAAGACATGGTCCAAAGGAAGAGAAAAATCTATGAGGTGAATTTTTATCTCACATTGGCTGTTCAATGGGCAAAAAAAGAAAGACAGTTCAGTGTTGTTACATTGCAATTCTATTACAGACAGATGAGGAAAACAAAGTTTTCTCAAAGTGAAGAAAACACAAGACAAGAAAGAACCAAGGAATTGTATTCATCTGGCATTAATATTAAAACCTTTACTAATCAAATAAAAATATTGACGTGCAAAAGCTGTAAATTTTCTAAGATTCAAGTGGGGAAGTGGATTTCCAAATGTGATCTCAGGAAAGAAAAAAAAAAAACCTTTAATTTTGGAAATTAGTTTGGGTAGGAGTACTGAAATGTCAACTGAAAGCCCTTAAGGTGACAGGATTTCAGCTTACGAGACTGCCTGTACTTCTGGAATGTAATAGCCAGTAAAATATGTACCAAATAAATATTCTTTTTTTTTTAAATGTAAACATCCATTTACCATTAGGATGACTGAACTTAATTCTGTTTAATACTACAATCAAGAGATTGCATGGAACTATTTAGTTTATGACAAGCTATTGGAATTCATGGTTTTTTATGATACAAATTTGATAGACTTTAACATGATTTTAGCATTTGTATGTGTCCTTCTGGTCTGAGGAAATACGCAAAACAAGCCTCAACTTCCACTGAAAATAAAGGTCTTACTTGAATACAGTTCAGAACTGTACATATTACATAACTGGTTGGGAAATTGATTTTCAGAATAGCATACGTCGGTGTCATTTCAGGTCTGTAAACACATCAGTGCATGTTGATGGAAAGCTAAATCAAACTAACACCTGCATTATTACCTTTTTGCCTATTTGACTCAAAGTCCTCCATCAGCCTTCAACTGTTTTCAGCTTGTAAACATTTAAAGCAATTCAGACTGTGGAACAGAAGACATAAAGTTTTTGAGATCCCCTAGGGAAACTGGACACGGACCCCAAAGAGAGGACAGGCAGCAGTTTGACAGAAACAGATCAGTGAGTGAGCTTAGAGCGCTGGAGGAGCCAGATGTCCTAAGGGAGTTTTCAGTTAAGCCATGTCCTGCCTAAAAAGTATTTAAAATCACTGAAGGAAATCCTCCATCAGAGCTAAGAGAAAACTGGAATTTTATAGAAGAAAACTTTCATCCTAATCAGTTTAGAGAAGGAGGGTGGGCAAAGCCAGCCTGTTCATGAGGAGGATCCAGGAGACTGTGCACGCTGAGCAGTACTCAAGTGATCCTAAAGCTAAAAGAGGGAAAGTAAAGAGTTTATTACTTTTTCTTTTTTTTTTTTAATCTTTGTTAAGAATACTGAGTATCAAAACTACTCTGCAAACCTTGTGTTCTGTATTTTCACTGATTTGCATGTCTTCATGGGGGAAAAATAAGTAATCCCTCTGGCTGAAATACAGTGTTTGCTGTTTTGTGGGAATGCCTACAGGTAAATCTTTGTGCCTAGCATTGTTAAATTTATGCTTTCAGAAATCACATCCTACAATCCACCTCCTTTTCATGATGTTTATAAATGTGAATCTCCTGGGGTTTTTTTCTGCCTGTTTGTTATTTATGTTATTATTATGTTATTTATGTTATTTATGTTATATGTATTTATATATGCTCTCTCCTGTCTTATTAATATATTAAAAACAAAATGCTTACTTAAACCAAAAAAAAGTTCACATTTTTCTCTTGCAATTAGTGACTTATGGAACCCAGTAAGTTTAAAAATGTTCTAATACACTAAAGTAGTAAAAGATGGTAATATCTAGTTCAAAAACTTCAATTTTTAAGATTTTTTAAAAATTATTTTGCTTTTTGTTATCACTGAAAGAGAGACAAACACTCATAATTTCACAGAAATTAACAGACCAGTGTAATGTGTTCTATCTTCTGATAATGACACAAGATCTACCACATTTTTGTAAAGTTTGTGCTAATATTTTCAGAACAATATTTGTGTTTTATTTTTACAAAGAAGTTAGTCTCTCTCTTTATGAAGAAATTTTATTTTACTTTAAATTAATTTAACTTAATTTCATTATTTTTCATGAAAGATCTGTGTGGACCATTTTACTTTATCTTGTTCTTTAAGTAATGGAGTAATACTCCAGATAAACTGATAATTCCAAAGTGTTAATGAAAGGTTTTTTTAAAATTTGTTTTCTGTAATTTCTTTATCCTTTGTAAATGTCAAAACTGGTACAATTTTCTCACAGTTGACTTTTAATAGCATCTTCTTCTACTTCTCTATGAGCACTGTTTCTGTTTAAACAGAAGAAAATCGTAACTGCATTTTTGTTGCAGGATAGTTTTGAATTTTAGATTTATTACTGTTCTTAATTATTACATTTCATCAGCTCAGATTAATGAATTGGATACACTTTGAGTATGCTTCACTTGCAAATTTTTTTTTCCAGGTGTTTCCCTCCAAATTTCAGCTAGTTCTTTTATGTTCTCATATTGCACTCTTTGGAATATGAAAAGAAATAGGAGACTTAGGATTGTCCTTTATGCCATGTTGTGGTGTGTTGACTTCAGCTGGATTCCTGGTGCCCACAAAGCCACTCTATCAATGCCTTGCCCAGAGGGAAGAGAGAAAATTAGATGAAAAACGAATTGTAGGTTGAGATAAGCCAGTTTGCTAAAGAAAAAGGGAACATTTGCACATGTACAATCAATGAGGAAAGTAACAGGTTTATTCTCCATTTTTCATCAGCAAGTGATGTTCAGCTGCTTCCCCGGAAGCAGGCTTCAGCACACATCACATAGAGGCTGCTCTGGAAAACAAACACTGCAAATAAAGAATACCCGCCCTTCCTCCTCCTTTTGTTAGCTTTTGTATCTGAGCTGATATATGGTAAGGAATATCCCTTTGGTCAGTTTGGGTCAGCTGGCCTGGTTGTGTCCCCGCCCAGGATCTTGCTCGCCCCCAGCCCCTTGATGTGGGGAATGCTGAGAGACAGCGCTGATGCTGTGCCAGCACTGCTCAACAGCACCCAAAGCACTGGTGTGTTACCGACACCTTTCCAGCCACCACTGCAGAGCACAGCACTGTGAGGGAAATGAACTCCAGCTCAGCCACACCCAGTGCACTGATGCATCATTGTTCTACATCTAAGAGCTGCAGGAGCTCCCCCCTTTCCAGCTCTGATGCTACAATTACTGGTGTCTATCCTGAATCACCAGAGTCCACCAATGAAAGCAACCACAGGAGAATAGCTTAAAACTAATGTCTAGCACCCAATATTTATTTTACTGTCTGTTGTTACTGTCGTTCATGTCAGTGACACTATTAATATTCATACTAGTGGAAGCAGTATATTTTCTGCCAAAGCAAGTAATTCTACATGAATCGCATTGATACATTTTTGCTTCCTCTAACCTGTAATTATTTTCCTTTTTAACAACCCCTTAAATAATTCCATTTTACCCTGTTCCTTCTTTAAGGAAAGATTCTTTAAATATTTTAAGAAAGAGAAAAGAAAGATTATTTTACCTAGTTAAAAAAAAAAAAAAAGGGTGTTATCAGGAGACTGTAGGGACATTATTCTTCAATTATTTAATATTGTATTTACCTTAAAAATTCCTATTGACAACTTCAAGTTTGTCATCTGTTTTTAATTTGAAAATCATTTGAGACATAATCAAAATTTTAGGCGGTTTTTTGTTACCAACCTACTTTGGTTAATACTTTTACAAAAAAATAAATGTAAGTTGCATATCCACTGTACCATATTGTCTTCTTATTTCTTTGTAATTTTATTTTCTAAACAAAGACAACATAGAAAATCCTGGAGGGTTTTATTTTCTCTGTAAGTGCTCAAAATTACTTTGGACGGGGCTTACAAAATCTCCAGATGTATTCTGTGTGTACTAAACATTAATTTAAAGATTCATTTGCTGGTTCCACTCCATTCCATTAAAAATCTACAAACCTGAATAAATAAACACCCCACCACTTTTATTATACCTAGAACATAAAGCATTGCATTTTTTTTCTGGCTATGTAATTCAGGCTGGCATCAGCACTATAGCTGCATGTCAAAGCTTAATCAGGTCATGTTACATGACTGGCCCACATTATTCTATATTTCTGTATGTCACTTTGGTATATAAACTTTCTTCATACTACACTACTAAAGTTAGTTCATTTTGCAGGTTTCAGAAATTTATAGATACCTAAAGGGTGGGAGTTTTTTATGATGATAGTGGATGTTTCTTTTTTTTCTTTGTGATTCTACAGTTATGGCAGACACTTGAAGATACAAGTCATTTCACCACGTTCATATATATTGCTTGGAGGACATGAAGTCCAACAGTATTTTCTTGCTATTGCCTCGAACTTAGAGTTTTCCCTTCATAATTGAAGGAAACTGCAAAAACCAAGCTCTCCATAAGAATTACTGTTTCTAGATATTATGCCACCATTCCTTTACATTTCATGGCCTCTCCATCTTTCAGAAAATATGCAGATTACATCACTTTATAGAAAAGAGATGAAACTTTTAAATGGAACATATTTAAGTTCTTCTGTACGTGCAAGTTTTTGTAATAAGTACTTATTATACATGCATATGATATTTTAGCCATTGTTTGAGGAGTTTTACTTTCATATAATCAGCCTTACATCAACTTAGGAATCTGATTTTCCTGGCAGAATGAATCAAACAGGGTCAAGCACTGCATGTTATTTTCCATAAACTTTATTCTCTGCAAAAAACAGTGCACAAATATGCACTGAGAAATCCTTATTTCTTTGCATTTCCATTTCTTTACACAATAGTAATAAATCAATTAAGGATTTATGTCACACAATAATCTAAAAATTTTTATGACACTGCTCCAGGTTACCATGTAGTTTGTTACATTCTATGATCCTTATGTTACTAATTTTTGTCTTCTTTTGTCCCAGTCCACTTCTCAAAGACTGACCAGCATAAATCCCCACACTTCATGTAATGGAAATATGTACAGTTACAGATGACAAATTCAAACCCCAGATCACAGATCTTCATGTAGCACTTACAACTTCCTTGATGAGTAATACTTGTATTCATTTATCACTTTTCCATTCTCTAGGAAGGGAATTACACAGTTAATTCTTATTTTATTTTTATTCTAAATTACAGTACTACTGTAATTTGATTCCTAGGTTTTCAGGGGTTCATAATACTTTGCCCTCTATTTCTATATCATCAAGTTTCATTAGCTCTTCTTTATAACACTAATTATATTTGCTAAGCATGACCTCTCTTATAAACAATACTGCTATATTTGAGTGCTACCTTTCCAAGTATTCTCTTCAATCATATGTTCAAGAGTGATTCCATTTGCAAAGATTTATTTCAAGCTCCATCCTCTTTTTCTGATGGTTGCATGAATTGTTTTCTATTTTTTCACCTCCCTATTTTTCCTGAAGGTTTTATTGAATACAAACACCATGCTACATTTTGTATTGCTACTTTTCTAATTCAGTAAAACAGTGAACAAATCCTTCCCTTCCCTTCCCTTCCCTTCCCTTCCCTTCCCTTCCCTTCCCTTCTCCTTTTCTTATTTATATCTACCATTTATTCTTTAAAAGATGCCCTCATTATATTTACACTTGCAAACACAAAGCATGAAATGATCCAGTGTTACATTATAAAGTCTGTTAATCCTTGTCAGGTTTCCTTTATATTCTCCGTTAATCCTGCAAATTCCACCGTCGGTAATTTCCCTCTTTTTGGGAAGCTTTTTGAAAAGCAGACCTCCTAACCTGTTCTGAATGCCAGATGTAAGAGTGACAATGCTTTCCATGGTGAGGGATTAAACTTGAAAACACTCCTTCAGCAACTTCCACTACACAGCACTTCGTGGGAATACAAGCTTAAAAAATAACACCTTCGAACAGAATTGTTATAGCACCTGGGAAAGACCATGACCACAGAGTTTAAAAAGGGGTTTTCACTAACTCTCATCAGTTGCCCAGTCGTGCTGATTTTTAAGTTCACGGTCCAGTTCACAGACTCTAATAGAAACATCCAAGACAAGATTCTGCTGAATATCTGATATATAAGGACTTTTTCTAACCATGATCTTCAGATATCTAGATAATGAATGAATAGGTAGCACACAACTTGCAGGATAGCTTTAATGTTTTATCTGTGGAAAATGTAATTGCAGAGGAATAATCTTCTTTCACTGTTGAAAATCCCCATATAGATCACAGAGGTTGCATTACAGTTCTGCAATGTTGCAAGAGGAAATTTAACTATGAAATATGCCAGGGATCAGAAAAGAGGGCTATAGCACCCTATCTAAGTGCAAGTGGCCATACATACTTGTTTATTCAGAGTTAAGCTAAGCAGTTGAATTCATATTTTTTCCAAATGTGAAAGTGTCATAAACTGTACACAGACCTTTTCTATGAGATCAAGTGGATTAGCTTTTGCTATATCTTCTAACCATCTTCTAAACATTAGCTTTATTTAAGGCAAATTCTTACTACCTGAGGAGTTCCAGTTCCTTAATCTTTGCAAAAAACCAGATTTATCTTTCCAATGGATGAACCACCATAGTTCTGATAGGACTACAGATCTCCATGCCATGCACTCTTGTCAAGCTACTACAGTCCACGTACCATTTCTTCACATGAGGTAGTCAAGAGTCTTTCCAAAGATATCCATGAATAGCAGATGAAGGTGAAAATATTAATAATTCTGGTCCAGTGAATTTTGTCTGACTTCTCCTGAACAACAGGTCTCATGGGAGAAACAAGTGCCCCTCCCAGAAGAGGGAGACACAGTGCTTAAGCAGAGTTCCTGCTGCACCAAAAGAGAGCATACAGGGGCTTCCAGAAGCACTGGAAGAGTTTTTAGACCTGGAAAAAACCAGAGGAGCATAACAACCCTAATTGAAAGTTAGCAGAACAAGGAATCTGCTTTGTCTACTTTATTTTAAACCATCTTTCTGAAATGAAGCAATGAATATCTGTGGTGCTTTGTTAGAATCCTGTGGTAATGTTGCATGCTAGCATACAGCACCTTAAAAAACATTTCTTGGATAGTGTAAAAACACCAGAAGAAAAATTGTTATTATTTTTAAAATTAAATCTAGCATTATTACCTTTATTTTTCTGCTTTCAATAGCATTTATTGGCAGATACATGTGTCTGAATCTGGAACACACTCTATATCACTCTAATATAGAACGCTCTATATCACTCTGATATCACAGCATGGTGTTGTGACTGTGTCATTTTCTACTTTGGTTTGGCAACAAACCAAATTATCTCCTTGAAAAGAATTGTGCGGCAAGGCTTTCTTATCCCAGGTTTTCTCTCAAAAACAGCAGCAATAAAAAATCTCCACAAAACTACCAGAAGCTCCACTAGTTCAAGAGAAATTAAAGCAAAGATAGAGATATTGCAGCGTTATTAATAACACACCCACACACACCCACACCCACATCCACACCCAACACACCTCCCAAACCTCCATTAGGAAGGGTTTTGTTAGGTACTGTTTAAGATTTCTCACAGAATAACTTTCAATGTCTCTGATTTACCACAGCGTTCAAGACACTACAGGACAGTCAAGGGTCTTGTCCTCATCATGTGCATCAATATATACAGGAGGAAATTGTCACAAATGATCACTGGTAACAGCTAAAAAATTTAATTTTCTTCTGCCAACCACTTTTCATTTTCTAATTGTTTTGGGTTTATTAGTGGGTTTTCAATACTTTTGCAACAGATGGTCTCAAAATCTTAGTAATCTCTAGCCTTAAGGAACCCACCTTCCCTACCAAAAGAAGATTTATACTCCAGGACATTTCACAGCCCCATCACATACTCAATATGCGAGCTCCAAGTGTCAAACTTTCAGACATCCGAGTCTGAATATCCAATCAAAAATAAGTAAATAATAAATTGATCAATATGACAAACAAAACTCCTGAAAGACTGAAATTAATTTAATTGAAAGCTTTTCATTCACACCCTAATGGAAGTAGAAGAGTTTTTGCTTCCAAATTTGAAGAAAAAAAAATCATAGGAAGCTTAATGATGCAAGATTTTATTGAAATTCATGAAAGTAAAAAGAGATTAATTGGCTGTTGAAAAGGAGAAAAGGACTATTTTGGCTTCCTATTTTGGTCAATAATTTTACTCTTCGAGATGTGTTTCTTTTACACCAAAATATTTCTGTTATATAACTTCAGAATTAAATATCTAAATATCAAACCAAGACATGAGGAGTAAAATGTAAGAGTACTATACACATGCATAATGCATTATAAATAATGGCTAAAATAATAATAAATACTAATCACACTAACATAGTTGTAATTTCAAAATATCTTAATTTGCCAATCTTTCATATGCTACTCCTGTCTTTCTGGAATCCCTAAAAGTAGTGTTAGAAACCTATAGCCATTTTTGCAAAAACTATACAAATAAAAAATTACAAAAATACACTTAAATACAAAAGTTAAGTCTTCAGTAAATATTTCAGCTTACTTTACATGAGCTTGGTTCAATTTTTTTCTCCATTTTAAGTTCTAAAAGATTGCTTACCCCCAATCCCTAAGGCGAAAATAAAATTGGCCAGCTTGAGAAATTGTTTAAATCTTTAATTCAAATTTAAATGATGGGTTGATACCAATACCGGTGACAGTTTAAATTAAAAAACTGTGTAAGTTCTGTTCAATAAAAAGTTAGATCTAGAAAGATCAGCTTTCATAGCCTGTGAGTCCCTGTAGTCTAAAAAGGACTAAAGCACAATTTCCCAAGTTTAAGAAAATATAGAAAATGTTGAAAAAAACAGCCATAATACCTCATTCTGAGCAAACCTTTGTACTAAAGCACAATGGATTGCAAGCTAGAACAGGAGGTATCCATTGGAGTAGACACTTTCAATAGAACTGAGTATCAGTCCCCCCTGATCTTACTGCTGTGCACTCCAGCACTGCCTGAGCTGCCCTGGCAATCGGTGAGGAAGGTACTGGTTGTCCATACACTTGATCAGTGTCCTTATCACAACATCTTCTTAACAGCAGTCAAGGTGATCGATGTTTGGGAGCACAGACAGGCTGTAACAAAGTCTCATAATCAGCAAACTGTTTATGTGGACGTTGATTAATAAGCACTGGTTTACACAAAGGAAAAAAAAATCTTCAGGGGACTGCAGAATCTAACACACTGTAATTTAACATTTTCCACACATCAGATTTCCTTATCTCTTTTCCCTTTTCCTGACATATGTACAACTACAATTGCCTTCAGTCAGGTTAAGTTTGCCTCAGGATAACATAACTGATTATTTAACTAAGGATAGACACTATAACATATATTTTATCTGATTTGGGCCCTATGCAGTTTATGCATTTCTCACTGCCCTGACATTAAAAATGAGAGAGTTTACACATATTTTGCACTAATGGTAGTATGTGTGCTTTGACTGGAATACTACAGCTTTTGTATCAGTATCTCAGGAACGGAACTGAATACACTTATTTGCTTTCTGTTTTCCTCCAGAAACATGTGCCGAGGAACAGTACACCCCAAGTTCTGACAAAATCAATCAGCAGACCAGAGTCTTAAAAGGTTTAAGTTACTGTAATCACTTCATGTCAAGGTTTTTATGCACTGGCAGCTGGACACTAAACTGTAAAATGAATTTAGATTCCAGAGCCTGGATTTGGTTATATTCACATTTTTTGGCTTTTTTTCAGTGGCCAGACATACTCCAGAGGAATCTGTACTGCAATTTAAGGTATCCCAGGATAAAGCTGATCAGATTAGAAATTCTCTGAAGAAGAAGCATGCAAAAATCAGTCCTCATTAAATTGTCCATAAGGAGGCTTTTAGAATTCAACAATAGTTGAAGCTATTCAGAGCTAAAAGAATGTATTTAATATAGGGGTGTCTAGAAAGCAGACCCACATCTGCAGACCGTACCACCCAATATCAGTGAATGCAAGACAAGGTTTTGCAAATCAGAGGACAGTTTCATTGCCACTGCCATCTGGACCACATCCCCAGATAAAAATCAGGCAACTACAACCTCTATGTATGTGACTTTTTTTCCTACTTTTAATCTCTCTCCAAGATTTTATCAGTGCTATGGTGCATAACTAACACACCTTTCCAAAATACATTGCCAAATATCAAGGTTGAATATGACTTAAAAAGTCTCCAAGTGGAGAAGCATTTTCCTTACTTACATGTATCCATATGCATGAGAAGGCATTATTTGCTTGTCTTTCCAAAGTACATAACTACCTTTAATGAAAAGTCAAATCAGAACAAGTACCATCTTTCCCACAGGAAAATTAGCCCTGACTGGGCACCACCCACTTTTCTTAAACTGACTTTGAAGACTACAACTATACAGACATGCTACTGCTGCATAGACATCATTAAAAGATACTTTAAAAAGCTACAAAAAGTATGATGTTTTTTCTTGCCTAACCTTTGTTCTGGTTTTGAATTACTGACTACAAGAAATTCAGAGGTTTTATGACATTCTGATGGGCAGAAATTACAGAAACACCCATGTAAGATACTACTAAGAAATATACACATAACAATATAACTTGTACAATAAATAGGAATGGTAAGATATTTATTTGTGATAGTTGTATACCCATGACTCTCCCCATATAAGAAGTCATTTTCTCTCTCCCCTTTTTAAAAGTCCATTTAAGGTATTGGAAAGCACCAGTGAAGTCTCCCTGAAGCCTTCTTTTTTCCCGGCTGAATAACCACAGCTCTGTCAGCCTATAGGAAGGGTGCAACATTCCTCTGGTCATCTTCATGGCCCTCTCTGACATGTCCACTTCTTTCTTGTGCTGAAGGCCTCAGAACTGGATGCAGCACTCCAGGCAGGGTCGCACAAGGGCAGAGTAGAGGAGGAGAATCACCTCCTTCAACCTGCTGGCCATGCTCCTTTTGATGCAGCCCAGGATGCAGTTGTCATATCTCTCCAGCTGAGCAACATGAAACTTGTGTGGAATTTTATCATCAGCCTTACAGAAGCCCAAGTAGATGACATTCATAACTCTTCTCTTGTCCAGGGATGTATTCAATCCATTGTAGAATGCCACTGTATCAGTCTGGAATTATTTTCCCTTGGTGAAACTATCTTGGCTGTCTCTAAACTTCTCCTTGTCTTCCTTATGTTTCAAGATATCTTCCAGGAGGTTTTGTTCCATGATGTTACCAGGCACAGTGCTGAGGCTGCCAGGCTGGTAGTTCCCAAGATGCAATATTCCCTTTTCTCCAGTCACTGGGGACTTCCCCTGACTGCCATGACTTTTCAAGTATGATGGAGTATGGCTTGGCAACTACATCTACCAGTTCTCTCAGGACCCAGAGACACATGCATCTCATTGAGACCCATAATCCTGTATATGTTCTGGTTCCTTAGGTGGTCTTGAACCTGATCCTTTCTTACAATGTGAGGGACTTTTTCCCCCAGTCCTTGGCTTGAGGTTTAGGGACTTAAGATGCATGGGAAGAGGGATTGCCAGTGAAAACTGAGGAAAAAACTCTTGAATACCTCAGCTTTCCTCATTGCCACCAGTTACCCTGTCATATTTATCACAGAGGTGCAATTTTCATTTCTCTTCCTTTTCTGTCTTCCTTATACATGTATAAGCTCTTCTCATTATTCTTCACATTTCTTGCCGAATTCAGCTCCATTTGTTCCGTAACTTTCCTGATCCCATCACTCCTAAAATGAAAATCATGAACAGTTTTCTTTCTTTTTCTCCAGTGAACACTGTCAAGTAAAACACCCACTGAACACTGGTGGTTTATTTCTAAGAGATAAATTCCCTATATACCAGACAATGTTTTAACCTCTGTCATTTGCCTTGTAAATAAGGTGTTGGCATCGAGTAAATGCCATTAAAAAACCTCCAAAACCCCAGAATAACACGACAACAAATAAAACCCAGAACCCCGAAAACCTTTCTGCATGTTAATCTCAGAAACTCTCATCTAAAAAAGATCATTTTCTTGGTGCACATCAAAGTGATTGCATCCCATTCTTGAGGAGATGAAAAACTCATGTAGTAGATTAGGTCCTACAATCTTGACTTAGACTTGTTACACCTGAGCACAAATATCCCATGTTAGGGTATTAGAAAATAATATTTGGCATATTACTAGTATGTTTCCAAACCTGGTAGCATCCACACCAGAGTCATCAACATATCCTAATTCCAAGAAATAATACATTTTTTAGTTCTCTCTTCTTTTGCATAATTATAGACTGCATGCAATTCAATATTTCTGGTTCAATACAGAAATATGAACTGCATCAATTAATTTTTAATGTAGCACTTACATATCATTACTTAAGTGAAAACTCCATTTGCTCCTTGTTTGGCATGCACATCTGTGCTGGTTTGGGCCAAATTCAGGGAAATGTCCAACAGGAACATCTCCTCAAAGGAAGGCAGGTTAAAGCCACCCTTCCCCCACCAGGTTCGGGAAAAAAAAAGATTTTCCTCGGAGGAATGTGAAAGAGAAAAAAAAACTATTTGTTTAACAAACACACAGGAAAAGAATAATAATAATGCTAAAATGATAAAAATCTCTCATTGTGGAAAGAAACCTGGGAAGATTTTAGAGTCCTTCTGTGGGTGTGGTCTCTCTCCTTCTCCTTGGAGCTGGGTCGGCATGGGGGCCCCCCTCCAGGCCGGTGGAAGGTCCCCCGGTGGGGTTCTGATGTTCTGGTGTTCTGATGTTGTTCAAGCAGTCCAGAAGAGAAGAAGGGAAAAGCCAAAGTCCCAGAGGAAAAAAACTTAACTCCCCGTCTCTCTCAGAAGAAACCGAGCCGAAAAGCTGGCTGGAAAGCAAGAAGAGTGCTTCCTCTGCTCCTCAGCAGCAGTAGCTAATCTCTGTGCCCTTGAAGCACAAACTGTTTTGAAAAGTTCACTCAGTTTTTTTTCTCTGTCTCTTGCAGCCAGTTTAAAGGCATAGAAAGGCTCAGGAATCATGTCTGGGCGTAGAGCGGTGGTAGGGGATACAACAGCATAAAGTCACCCCAAGACAATATCTATTGCCACTTGCATGTCCTGGTGGTGACCTGAATTCTTTGTGCTGGTTTGACTGGTTCACTGCTAGGGTGAGACAAAATAGAAGTGCATATTAACATTACTTCATTCTTTAACGCCTTTGGGGAGATGACAGAGGTTAATTTTAAAGTTTAATAGGAACTAAGGTGATAGAAATTGCATTTGCAAGTTTTGTTTCTAGACCACCAACATTAGAAGTTGGAAGAAGTACCATTTGGACTACACTCTTGCAGAACTGTGGTACATTTAAAATGAGTGATTCATCACTCTAATCACAAAAGACAAGAGTGGGGGGAAGGGGCTGGAAAGTAAGGAGATCCAGCTTCATTCAAGAGAAATATCATCAGAGATTTCTATTACACTTCACTGTCTTATCAGGATGTTGGGAAGGAAAGTTACACAGCACCACTGAAAAATACTGTTCAGAACCTGAGATAATCAGCTACTTTCTCAGTAACTAGTTGTGCCACCTGGACAGAATGATCATATCCACAAAGACACAGATTTAGGGCGGGCAGAGAATAAAGAGCAGAGACTATCCTTATCTAAACATGCAGGGCACAACAGTGCATGCACAGCAATCTCACATTACAGAGGAGCAAATGCTGTGCTAGGGTCTGTGCAGAAGAGGATATTAATATCAGTTTTTTCCTTTTTTCTCCTCTTATTCTTTCTCTTACTGTCATCAACATTCATTTACTTTCCACAGCTTATAGCTGGGCACTACACATGTCAAAGGTGAAAGAATGTGGTTCAACAAGAATTACAAATATAGCAAGCTGATTTCTGCATAATGTGTTTGCTAATATATTTTCTGCTTTCTTTTTTACCTTACAATTAAGAACATACAGCTTAAATGTACAGCTTCAATTCACCAACTCATTCAAATATTGGGAAGCTACAAAAGGAGAAGCACACAGTCACAGAAAGACACAAGAGCATCAGCAAAGACATTAAACCAACAGAGATGGAATGCAAATCAATAAACTTGGAAAATGAGTAGTCATCACAATGTCTCTCTATTTCTGTTATTGTCACTAGCGTTACATCAGTTTTCGCTGTCGGGCTGTAGATCCTTGGCAGTTTCACAGGGTGCTACTTACAAGCTGACCTTCCTCACCATGTCAAATGGAAACAAGTACTCAATATGAAGTATGAAAAGACTCTGCAAAGGACTCTGGCTAATTTATTGCCTTAGTGTATATTCTTTTGTCAGCTATGACCTGCTGATTTTTTTCATGCCAGCTTACTTTTAGGGGTTTTTTGTGTCTATTCTTTTTCACTCTGACATTTATGAAGACCTCTCAATGTTCATTTGACCTTACACTAAAACCTATGACCTAAATAAACAAATGGATCACAAACATGTACATGGGACATTTCAACCTCATTTTTATGGGTTGGGGCTTTTTTCCCTTCGATTATACTCACAAATGAATAAAATGAATAAAACATAAGGAGATTGTCAGTGCTGGGAGCTGCCAGCCAAATTTCTGTGTTAGCAATAGCCATCAGAGGTGATTGCACCCTTATCTACCAGGCTTCAGAAGTCAATGTAACATCACCCAACTGTGTGTTGCGATTTTCTTTTCCCAAAGTATGGCAATCTGAGTATTTGTGGGTTTAAGGACCATCATTTTAGGAAGCAATTATTACTTTATAAATACAAGTGACTGAGCTACACTGTAAACCTCTGATTGGACCTATTTATAGAGAAAGAGATGACTGAAAGAACTGCAGCATCAAAGTTGGGGAGGAGAAGTTTTTATACTCTTTTGGATTTTTTTTTGCTTTTTCCCACTTCCAAAGCCACAAATTTTGCTTATTTCTTAGCCCTAGGTATCAGTTGCATTGCTAGAATAGTAAGAGACTAAAATCAAATTAGCATCCAAACACAATAGTCGCTGTACAAATGCACAGATAACCCAACTTAACAAAAGTTTACCTGTCCAAGACACAAGAAGCACAAAAAATAAGTAAAAAGAAATTAAAACTTTGAAAAAAAAAAAATTAAACTTTCCTAACACCTAAAAAGAATTTGAAAAACTTATTGACATGTGCAGATGTAGCCAACACTATTCTGCCTGGACTCTGTATTTAATGGATTTACTGAAAAGGAGGACTGATTCGTTTGTGGGCAATGTCATTCCAGTTTCCATGAAAAGCTTTTGGATCTCAATTGCCTGCTTCCCAGCCAGAATAAAGAGCAGACAGAAGCATTCTCCCTTATCTGAACCTGATTTCTTCAGTCTCACTGAAAGTTAATGGCATTTTGTGTTCACACAGTATTAGCAAAACAGATACCAGACTTTTCTCTCACCATTTTCAAGAAACTGCATTTTTGAAAACAGGTCAAGTACCAAAATATTTTGCATCAATGTTTAGTTATGCCTATAGAAATGGAAATGAAAGTCTTAATTTGTTGAAATAACTTTCTCACGAGCAGAGAAAAAGTATTTTCTCCAACCACTATTTTGGGAGTTGGCCATAACAACTCTGCCTGTGAGGAAGAAAAGAGTTTTCCTGTGCGAAAAGAAGACAAGGATTAAGGAGCTATTCATACAGGCAACCTTGTTTTTCTTAACATAATAGTAGGACTGGGGATCATATTAGTGAGTAGTAAGTCAGTACAGGTAGACTTTTACTCCAGCACTGTCCAGCCTGGCTATAGGGCCAGACTTCCTCAGAATACTAACATCAAGAAATACAGACAGCCTTATAGTCACCAGACATCACAGTCAGTATGGATGTGTGGAAAGGGGAAAATGGATATACTCATTGGGCTGAATACTATGGCTATAAATTATTTCAACAGTTAACAGAGAGAAAGGCTTCAGCAGAGATGTACTTCAGTGGCACTTCATCCACTACCACAATATTACACATAGACCTTTCTGGTGACAGCTGCTGCTTAGCAACAACCCTGCTATCTCCCCTGCTCCCAAAAGAAGAGTAGAGGCATGCTGGGAATACAACCCAGAAAACAATACTCCTTGTCTTGTTTAGAATAAGTACGTTTTCAGAAGACCACACAAGGCTTAGTTTACTTGAGTTGGTGTTTGAGCAAAACAGAATGCATGTGTGTTAATTCTCACAGGCATACCTACCTCCTGAGTAGCAGGAGTACCACCATTTGGAAACCCGTTTTCCCAATATGGAAACCCAAGTCCTGCATCAGGTAATATATGAACTGAAAAGAAACCACTGTAAAAATTTCCTGTCTTGTAGTCTCTTTGCCCACCCTCTTGGCCTGCCTTGAAGAGGATGCAATGTTTTTTTTTGACTAGGGCATCACAAACGTCCCTTCATTATACGGAATCTTTTTAGTGCCAGCAACATCACATCAACCTTGGTGGGTTCTGCCAGCACCTCAATTGCTCCCACAGGTGTATGTTCAACTTGCTTGGTACTCTACTCCTTTCTCCTGCTGCTCTGGGGAGTGTTTCATTCCCACAGGCTCTGTCAAAAAGCTCTGACACAGCCAGCCTGCGGTACAACTTTCCTGTGAAAATGAAGGCAAAGAAGTCAATCAGCATCTAAGCCTTTTCCATTTCCTTTGTCCCTGGGTCCCTTACCTCATGAGGGGAGGGTACAATTTTTAGCTATTTTTTGCCAGATGCTCTGAGCAGTACATTACCTAAGGCACCCAAGTCTGGCACTGAGTTAGGAATCTTATTAACCCCTACTTGAGCTGTTAAGCACCAAATGGTCCCACGATAACTCATGAAGTTCTAACAAAATAAAGTATGCTCTTTGATAGTGTGATAGTTTAATTTTTTTACCAAAGTAAAGTAATGACAAAGATGGAACTGTACTATTTTTTTGTTCACCCATCCATTGCAGCCCAGGAAAAGAAAACTGAACCTCCTGGTATACAAAAGGAAATGGTATTTTCATGTCACACTTCAAGACTTCAGCTGCTTCTATGAGGACAAAGAAGGGTATTTTTCTTGCCATCATCTACATTTAAAGTTGTCATGTTGACTTATTCAAACGAGTAGGGTAAGATTAGAGAAATCAGTCCTCATCTTCTTGTGAAGGAAAAGGTGTTTAGGATGGTTGGATAAAGGACCAGGAAATGACATGCAGGTGCTCTGATGTATGAATAGGTCTTAGGCATAAGACTTGTAGTAATACCTCTCACAGTGTCCTTCTCAAAGAGAGCCTGTTCAATAGCTTTGGGGTAAGGGAAGAATTTTTCTCCAGCTTAAATGTAAATCAGTCACAGCCATGGAGACTTTTCAACTTTCACAGCATCATAGAATGGGCTGAGTTGGAACAGACTTCAAAGATCATCTAATTCCAACCCACTCTGCTGTGGGCAGGGACACCTTCTACTACACCCAGTCGCTCAAAACTCCATCCAGCCTGACCTTGAACACTTCCAGAGATGGAGAGTCCACAATTTTCTCTTAAAAACCTGTTCCAGTGCCTCACCACCCTCACAGAAAAAAAACTTCTTCCTAACATCTAATCTCAATCAACCCTCCTTCAGCTAAAGGCCTTTGCATCTTGTCCTATCACTACATGCCGCTGTGGAAAGTCCATATCCAGCCTACTTGTAAGCCTCTTTCACTGAAAGATCATGCTGGAGCTGCTCAGTATTTCTTCTTGGATCTGTCTCATTTAACGTATTTGTTACTCTTGCTGATACTGGTGATGTCTGTCCTTCCTCTGCTTTATCTATGGTCAAAAGCAGAAGGTTTCTGAAATGTTCTGGAACATGTAGTTTCATGTTAGCCTGGTTGCTAGCATTGCTTAAGTCAATGAGCACATCTTTAACTGGGTGAACTGTAAATTTCTGTCATCAGCAGGGAGACACATTCACAGCTGTCAAATACTGTTAAACTCTCCCTGGGAGTGAAAGTTTCTGCACAAGATGGAATAAACTGAAAATTGTAAAAAAGTAACTGAAAGATGTGCTGAGAGAGTGGAAAATGGAAGATGCCAAGCTATCTAGGAGGGTGGGTACATGTCACTGAGAGCACTATCATTTTGGAGTATTAGCAGAGAAACATGAAATTTGGCTTCTGACTCAACCCTATGTATCCAAATATATAACAGTAAGGCCAGCAGGACGTAAATATTACTTTATTTTGCTAGCAGGAAAGCAAATTCTGGAAAGTACTCAATTCTTTGTCAAACAGCAACTCAACACACAGTTCAAGAAAGCTACTTCTTACTAAAAAATATCAACAGAATATAGCCCTTAAAACAAGTTCAGCAGGAAAGAGACACTTTTTCAAGACAGTGTTTATGTCTGAATATTTTGTATACATGGCCACATGGGCCATCTCTTCAACTTGAATAGAAAGTGCCTATTCACACTCCACATTTTCCTGCTGTCTCTCACCCTACCTCAGGGCTGGTATAGTTAGCTTTGGCTGAGACCTTCCCAGAGTGGGGATGAGGTTCTGAAGTAAATTCATATTGTGGTGTCTGTGGTATCTAACTAGGTAACCAAATGGAAAACCAGCATAAATGTAAAAAAAGGAAATAGTAAGTAACTTGAAAATGAGCCTGAAATACAATTAAAATGAAAACCATGATGTCTTACTTCAGATCCCAATTTATAAGAAAATGTCAATTTCTCTCCCTTCTACTGCAGTGAAATAAAATGACATCTACTAAGGAGCATATTATATACATGCCTCATATAATACACCCTGCCTTATTTCTTATTTATAAAGTGCCCATTTGCGGTGCAAGTCATCACAGGAATGAAATCTCAAGGTTTGAAATATGAATTTGATACTGTAGTGAGGGAAATGTGCCTTTTTGCTTATAAGTTATTATCTGCAGAAGAATAGAGAAAAATTATTAATATGGATGATTCCTTTCCAACAGTTTTGTACCCTAAAATACTTATTCATGAAGAACACTTTAGTAAAATCCAGGTAAATGACATTCACAGCCTTTGTCTTGTGCACTGTGGAAGTTGTAGGTCATCTAGGGGTGACTGTTAGTGTTAGGTAGTGTTAGGTTGATGGTCAGACTAGATGATCTTGAAGGTCTCTTCCAACCTTGATGATTCTGTGATTATGTAATAGAAAAAGGTCAGGATAATCAAGCAGAAGCTGCTTCTCGTAAACACATGCTGAGTGGACCTGATCACCCAGTTATCCTGTATGTGCCATGTGATGGCACTGAAGATCATCAGCCACATGGCCTTCCCCAACACCAAGGTCACACTGAAACATCCGTGGTTCCCCGTTTGTTCCAAACCCCTTGCCACGGCCAGGGATATCTTTCACTACATCAGATTGCTTACAGCTCCATCCAGCCTGACCCAGAACACCTCCAAACTAAGAACATCCGCAATATCTCTGGGCAATCTCTTCCAGTGTCTCACAACTCTGATAGCAAAAAAATTCTTTATTATAGTCAATCTAAACCTACCCTCTTTCAGTTTAAAACAGTTGTGCCTTGTCCTATTACTACAGACCTTGGTAAAAAGTCCCTCTCCATCTTTCTTATAAGGCTTCTTCAAGTACTGAAAGGCTGCAATAAGGCCTCCCTGGAACCTTCACTTCTTCAGGCTGAACAACTGCAACTCTCTCAGCTTTTCTTTATAAGGAGGCGTTCCACCCTTCTGACTATTTTTGTGGCCTTCCTCTGGATCCATTCATTTAGGTCCATGTCTTTCCTGTACTGAGGACCCCAGAGCTAGACTCAGTACTCCAGGTCTCACATGAGAACAAAGGGGGAGAATCATCTCCCTGACCTGCTGGCCAATTTTTTTGATGCAGCCCAGGATACATTGGGTTTTCTGGGCTGCAAGTGCATATTGCCAGCTGATGTCTAACTTTTCATCTACAAATATCCTCAAGTCTTGTTCCGCACTCATCTTTCCTGCTGAATCTCAATATAAGGTGAATTTTTATAGCTAGCAGACAAAGAAGCTCCATGACAACTAATACCTTCTAGTCCTTCATCACTTGACAATTCAAAATCACTTGAACTAATTGTCTGTGCATCCTGGAGGAAAAATTAGAAGAAAGGATTACTTTTGAGGCAAAACTGAATAACATATTTCTGCAAGCCAGGATTAATGACATTTTCTTGAATGCATAACCTTTTCAGAAGAAAAAATATGTTTCATGCACTGGCTTTATTGAAATTAAAAAAGTTTAATTAATTAGTTTCTTGTTTATACATCACCTATCATTGTGAAAGATCCCACAAAGTATATAGGTTTGGTTATGTAATAAGATTCTTGTGTGAACCTGGATAAATACTATTCTGTCTCTCATTCTACATGTAAAACAGTCAGTGATAACCTTACTCTTTCCTCTCTTCTTCAAGTAACGTGACTGTCATACAACATCTGGATCTGGAGAATCTTCTTATGAGAGCCATAAGACCCAACAAGAGGTCATAAGACTCTCAGATCCTGTGATCTGATCCACAAACACAAAAATGCAGTAATGTTATTTATTTATTTTTACATTGTCAAATTTAATAAAACGACCAGTATATCTGGAACTAGAAAACTCAAATAGAATGAACCCTAATTATGTAGAATATCTAGAAAAAATATATAGTGGCTTTGTTTTTGCCTTTCTCACTCTGTTTTATCTCTCTTGCTTGTTTCATAACCTAAAAATATCAATAATGAACATAAGAAAGCATTATAAAGAAGTTTTGGCTCCATGGGATGGTATTCTAAAAAAAATCTGCTTCATGGATGTTTGAATTATTTTATTACTTAACAAAAGATACAGCAAAGCTATGAAAATAATTTGCTTAAGCTCTTGTTTCATTTTTTTCTCTTTGATTCTACAAAAGATAATGTGGAATATGAATTAATAAATAAGAGACTAGCAAAATAAAAGTTTACTATTCATTTAGGAATGGTATCATGTATATTTTAGCATATGTTTACATTTTACACTCCATCTTTATTGTTGAGAAGTTCTATTAAAAAAATACATACAGATGGCTGCAGCTTTCACATCAAAGTGTGCTTAATTCAGTACAAACTTGTATAAAATATTTTAACTCACAGAAAAATATCTGAATAGTGAAAGTATTTAAAGGTTCTTTTGACGAAAATTTGTAATAAATCCAAATAGAGAAATAAGCAATTATTGCACTGAAAGATAAGATGACACAGGAAGGAAAAGCAATTTAAGTCCCTTAAGAGTGATAAATGCAATGGTAGTGGAAACAATGTGAGGAACAAACTAGATATGTGGCACTGTATTAATAACTAACTAAAGTTATGAGTCAAGAATAAGTTCATTATTGTCTTTTCTTCACAATATAATAAAACTTAAGCACTCATGTCAATGAGATCTCTTCCTATTGCTATGTTCACATATAATGTGTATAACAACTAAAGGTGAGCATCTGAAAGAGCTTTTTTTAGATTAAGTAATCACATAAAGTTTTCCATTTGATATGAAATAACAATGGAACAATGAAACAGAAAAATATATTTTTCTAGAGAAAAAAAACCCTGACAAAACATAAATCTGAATAAACCAAAGTGACAGGAGTTACATGGATAGGTTGGATGAAAAGAAGGCATCATCAGTCATATTTTTGAAAACAAATCCCCGGATCTTTTCATTATTTGCAAGCCAATCTCCTATCTTTTTCTGCCTGGCTAGTTAAGAGCCACTGTTAGTATTGCTACTCCTGGAACCAAGAAGTTAGCCAATATTTGACACCTTCCTGGAATAGTTTATAATATAAACAAGAAGATGCTAATAATCTCTTTGTATAATCTCTTTGGACTCTTTGCAAGTAGCAGTTTGGGATATTAAGGGGGAATGAAGCAAAGGAAGCACAGAACTGATTCCCTGAATGCTAACAAACGCTTAACAGAGGCAGCTCAAGTTTTCCTGCTCAGAAATCCCCAGGCTTTATGCTTCATAATCCTCCATACTCATAAAATTTTCTCATGGTGATGCTTATAGCTGCGTATCCTGGCTTTCTGGTGGATTTTATTGCTGCTAACGTCAACTCCTAGGCTCTAAGTTAAAATTAACTAGTATCTATTTTACCTTCTAACATCTTAGTATGAAGTCTGCAATTTTCTGTTAGGGAAAGCAATGGCTTTGTGACAACTCAAAATAAACTTCCAGATTATGGAACGAAATGCATGAGAAAAATCCCATTGCCTTTTCACTCTACACCTACCAGGAAGAGGGCTGTGCGAGCAGCTAGAACGCGATAATGTAATAAGCCTGCAAAGCATTTATGTGATCATACCCATAAACTACCACAGATAAAGCTTTTATTGATGCTGAACTTTGCAGTGACAGAAAAATTTCTAATTGCCCTTCTTACTTATAACATGCAAATATGTGCCTGGTAATATTTCCTGTCTTTAACAAGGTACTAATGCACCTTCACATCCAAGATAGGAATTCCAATATAAGCATTAAAACAAGCAAGCAGTAAGTATTCATTCTGTGGCAATTAGCCATGCTTTACCATAACATTCTGTGCACTTGCTGAAGGCAGGTGGTTGGCAGCAGAGGTTCCAGTGAAGCAAGGCGTTACAGCTCAGGGACTCTGAAGAAATTTGCAGAGGAAAATATTGGCTCTACTTTAAAGATCACAAATGCCCAGAGCTATTCTGTACCTCTGGAGTTACAAGCATTCCCTGTCCATCTGCCACTTCATCTACCCTTTTGATTGCAGAAGGTAGACTAATACATGGATAAAGCAAAAAAAAATATTATTACAAGACAATTTTACCTTTTCTCAGCTGGCAAATGATATGGAAAATAATCAGGTAAGGATGTTGCTGTAGAAAGCAGGTATAACTCAAGATGTGCTGTGCTCTCCAGATTTATGGTTCAGAGAGTGCTTACAGCTGCACTCAGTGCTTCAGCTGCACACAAAGTGAAGCAAATTAGATGGATTTGTTTGCAAAACTAATGCTTTGAGAGACTCAGCTGTACTTGAACAAGGCATGCCTCATTCCAGTGTAGGTCAGTTCACTAGAGGTATGTTGTGTGTGTGCTAGAGGGACTTCCAGGAACCTAATGAGTAACATGACAATAAGGTTTCAGGGAAAGTCAAAGAATGTACCTCACAAAGAATTCCCCATCTGAGAACAGAGCTGCTTCAGCTCTGCAAATATGTGGTGAGAAATGAGTACACAGGAGTGCAGGACAGGTGCACTTGGACACATTCTGCAGTAGTTACTTGTCTATGGAGCTTCTGAAATGACCACATGAGGAAGGTAGTGAAGCTAAGATACTGTTACTGATAAGCTAGGGAATTATTTAATATGTAATCAAAACTAGTTCAACAAAAAAAAATGCATTTAGGATTAAAAATATTGCAAGTACATTTTCCACATCTATCTGAGTTGCTGACACATCAGCCAGGGCTGAAAGAAACAACTGAAGCCTTAGGAGATTCCTGAAGCATCATTTTAGAGCTATTTGGAACAAGAAAGAACCAGTTTATATTATGTCAGAGATAATCTCTTCTTCTTGCAGAATATCTAAAATAGCATCTAGACTGCTCCCAAATAAAATCAAAACAATGTTTAGATTCTTAACCAAAGAAATGGAAGATTGAGGTTAGTTTAGCTGTTGAGCTTTTGTACTTCTAAGAAATGTCCAAATGCCTGCTACCATTATCTGTGGGTAAAACAACACAGATGAACAGGAACCGTAATAATTTCAAATATGCATAGGTTCTTAAAGCATAATGCATTTATCTTACACCTTGTTCAATGATATCCCATATTAGTATATTTCTGTAGCTCATACTTTCAGGCTAAAGGACAAATATCAAATCTGCAGCAAACCATCTTTGCTTCTTTCTCACACATTTGGTTTTGAGTGTGCTACACACAGACTGCTCAATCTATACTGAAAAGAAGTTCAGAATTCAGATTTCCAATTTCTTGCTGTGAAAGTGATGGAAAATTTAGCCATATACTGCTGTAATGTTTCTTCCATCAATCTATCACAAATCTGTTAGAAGTAAGGAGAAATTCACAGTTTATAGGCAGCCTCCTCTGCCAGTGAAAGGATCTAATTCCACCAGTGAAGGCTTAAGCCATTTTCTCAGGAAGCATACTGGGTTTAATGTTGTTATTCTGATGCCTTGCAGTCCATAAAGGCATGAATGATACAGCTTTTTATAGTTCTTGTGGGTTTTGTCTTAGGGCAGAGGTTCTGTATACCGGAAGAATAGCCACTACATAGATAATGTGAGCTCAGATTTTTAAACTCATTGCTGTTCTCACCACCTCTACATATCTGGCATGCAACCTAAAGTTCTGAATCACTGATGAGAAGGCTGAAACGCTAAGGAAGAACTATAAGATAATAGCTACCACAGCTTTTTCTGAACAGTTAATACAATAGATCATTAGAGTATGATTTTAAGTATCAACTTGAAGAACAAATTCTTTTTGTTCACATCCTATAATAACACCTTTCAGCTGTTATGCCACCTGTCCAGCTAACTTCTTTCAAAGCTGTATTTATAAAGCCTTAAATATATACAAGGCTCTATTATCACAATAGTTTGAAAATACGTGAACCGGCAGCAGGCAGACATAAATGTGTTTAGAATACTCTCACACACTCCGTATTTATACATACACAGGTGGCAAACAAAAACACACATGGGCATGCCTTATATTTATAGAAATATTTTTTTCAAATCCATGCAAAAAAAAAAAGTCCTGTTTTGTACATCTGGCATATGCATTGTCCCTCATGAATAAATATGCAATTATAGAAAAATCCAAGTGTCACATCATATGTTATTTATGCTTTGTTATTTTAATGAATAAAAATGAATAGCTATTGTTGTTGCAATGGATTTACAACTGAAATACTGTCTGTTCATCTGGATAGCACTAAAGATGACAATGCAAACAACATTGTTTTATTTCTTTTAAATGAGGGATTTGTACAATACTTTCCACCAGATTTTGAGATTTGACAGCTGCATGGCTGAAGAGCTTCAAATATTTTATCCTTTTCTCTTATGAATTTTAATTTTTAGCCCAACTACTTGGCATTCTACCAATGAAAAAAGCTAATTTTTTGAAAGAGAGAAAGTAACTAATTATGGACATTGAAAGTTATATGTGCTGTGCCCCCTAAAAGAATTTTTAGAAAATTTTTAATGCACTGAATGTGCCATTGTGAGAAGTGCATAATGGGGAGAGTTCACTTTTTATATATTTTTTTCTATACATTAACCCAATGACAACTAATGGGAAAAAATAGTGCATTACTCTTAAAATAAAGCCCAAATAAAAAACACCCCAAGCCCCCCACAACAATAACTTAAAAAAATTAACCAGGAATTTCAAAAGTTTGTTACATGATGGTATCTCATTGATGAGTTTTGTCACACTGTTTAATTCCTTTCTGACAACTTTCACGTCATTTTCATTGACAAGAATAACTGGCACATTTTATTTAACCCTAAAACATGATGTCAGACTTTTGCAAAAGTTATGCAGAAAAACATGTTCAATGCAACAGACAAGCATAGGCCCACTATTTGTACACATAAT
>VXAZ01000753.1:0-14848 GCA_013399875.1 Gymnorhina tibicen | reverse complement strand
GCAGGGTGTGTGTCCTGATTGTAGCTCAGGTTGAGATGTGTCATGGCCAAAGTGGCCAGCTTGTAGGCCCGCATGGGGTAACCACGGTGCTCCATGTATCGTGCTATGGTAAAAAGCTGCGAGTAGCTCATGCCAGTTGTAGCAGCATCTAGAACGATTTGGTAAGCGGTCTCAAAAGCTATGTGATCCTTTTCACATAGGGTCAGTGCAGAGAGGGCACAGTTTTGAGGATCCTTCATGGCACACTGTAGAGCAAGCGTCCTAGCACTGCCGGCCAGCTTCTCCTGCTGATGGCAGTCCAGATGCAGACGGACGATGGTGCTGTTGGACATCACTGTTGTAGCAACAATACTAGTGGCTTCTGTTGGAGTGAAAAGTGTAAACCAGTTTTGCATGATACTATCCAGTGCATAAACACCTGGAGAGAGAAAGAAAGGGTAAGCCACAACTGATAAAACCCAGCAGATAGAGATGTTCAGCAGGAGATTACACTTCCCACAAAGTCTAAGAAGTTACCAGTACATCCCAGCAAGAAGGGCTCAAACAGAGCATGGCTAGAAAAGGACATTAAAACTGAGACTACTGTGCAAACTCTGCAGCAATCACATAAATCCAGAAAATAACAAAAACAGCCTGCAAGACAAGCTTTAATCTCCTGTTGTGGCAGCTAAGCTGTTTTATTTATTATTTAAGACAATTTGGGTAAAACGTTCTGGCTCATTTGGTCTCATCATCTCACTCAAAAGCAGCCCTCACCTTGCACACCAGGGCAATTGCAACCTCTTTTCTCGCTGTAAATCTCAAGGCACACCACATAGGAAGAGTAGGCAAAATGGCTTTCTTAAGAGAACATCATGGCATACTTAAGCACAAGTTACTAAGCACACCTTAAAGCAATCAAATTCATAAGTACATGATCATCAAGATCCTTACTAGGGAAATATGATGAGCAATATGAACTACTGGATATTATATTCTCAGTGCCACTGTATTCCCAGTGTGTTTGGCAAGAGGAGGAAGCACTCACTGACTGGTTCCATAAATTGAACCTATAGTTAAGTGAAGCGCCTTATTGCTAAAGGCAGTTTACACACATTTGTGAGCCCACCTAAACCACACACAGTCGTCTTCATTTTCTCTGCGAGACTCTGATGCTTCCTCTACACCCCTTCACTCATTTGCAACAATATAGCAGAGTAGAGAATACTGTATCTTCATTTAAATAAACAGATTCCTAGTGTTATCATATTGATTATTTACTGTGTTAAGTCTCAAGAGTACTTTGCATGACATTATAGGTTCTTTATGGACACTTCTATTAGAATATGTAAACCAATTTAAAGCAATATTAAACTCAGTATTTTATTTGCTGAGATACAACTGCACAAAATAACACTCAAGCACTAATATCTGTAAGATAGCCTCAGCAAAAATTATCCTAGCAAAGATATAAAAGCAATAAAACAAGAGCATTGCATGAATATTTGCAGATACAAACCACTTTCTGGCTGAGGGCACACAACGGCAAGCTCTATTTCCTGATATTTACAACAATATATTCCCAGCTAAGCATAAAGCAAAGAATGAACTAATCCAGAGAATAAGTAGCTGCAATCCTCTGAAGTTCTGAAACTCTAGAAGCATCTGTGAGATACAATCCAACTCAGATATACAAAGAAGGAAGAAATACAACAGAAAAACATGCTCTCCAGAAATACCTTTACTGGCAATTAAAATGGCTCCATTATCCTAAGTACTTAGATTGTTCCCATTAGCATTGCTGCTGATTCTTGATTTTTTTTTAACAGCTGTACAGCCTTTAATACACTCATCTTCATTTTCAGACTCTGTATCCTCACCTTGAAGATGGTAAACCTTAATATAGAAGGTTTATGGGATGCCTCATGAAGACATACAGGAAATCTACGGCAAAGCCCAAAAATGATCAGAACATGCTACCTGAGAGAGCACTGTTCTCCCACTTCTGTATGGAGTATTTTGGGTATTGAGTATTTGCATATGGGTACTTCCCAAAGGTTATGCACACCCCCACCTTATGGGGGAAAGAAGTCACACTGCATTACTCAAGCTATTGTCTCATTTGCTTTGTGCCTAAAAACACCCACTAATCACTGCCATAATGTGCTCTCACCAAAGGAATTTTAGAGCTGAACATAAAGTGGGAGGCATTTGCAGAACTTGGGTGCTGACAAGGAAGATCAAGCCCTGTAAGAGTAGCTGACAAGAGAAACATACCTACTTCTGTTGCACATGTTACCAACCACCTCACCATTTCCCGCCGTCGCCAATTCAGCGTTGACAGCGTCATCCGCATCACCTGTTAAAAGAACACAAAAAAAATAAAAATTAATTATATTGCCAACCAAGGCCATAGACCAACAGATAGAAATTTCAAGGTACTCAAATACATGGAGTTAAAAATGGCAGCCTCTTGCCCTCTCCACTCCATTACCTCTTTTACAGCTGGTATGTCAAATAATTTGAAAAACACTGTTCAGATATTTTTGAACAGCATTACAGAGATTACTGCAGATCCTTCAAGGATAGAGGACAGAGACTGTTTGATCTGTGGGGAAGAAGAAAACTCTATCCCATAAAAACACCTTCTCCCAAATAACAAAAACTAATAATCAATTACCAATTACTGAAATTAAATTACATAATGTCTCCTCCCTCTACGCACAAGTACATCGGTAATCATTGTGTGATATTCCAGGGCATATCTTGTCCGGTACTAAATACTGAGTACAGACAACCTAACTACAATTAAGTTGAGAGGAAAAGAAGGGGGAATCATCTGTAGACCAGCAGAGACAGTGCTGACACTGTTTCTTGCAGGAAAAGTGTTACTACAGGAAACTACACAGCTGAGAATTACTACCAGAAAACTGGTAGCGTCTTCCTTCTGGAAAACAAATCTTTTAAGATTCTTAGAACACCTTTGGTATGCTTGGAACAGAATAGTGTGCAAATTCTACAACAGTTCCAGTTTGTTCCAAACCCTGGGATTGAGGACAAAGTATGGGTTTGTGATATGACTTTCACTAGACCTTGCTGAAGACATTCTGATGACACTGCCAACCATAAAAGAGTATCCACAAATACGGTAATACCCAAAGTGTGCTGTTTCCATCGAATGGTGAAAGCTTGAGGTGACACACTGGTCAGTTGTAAGGATTTTTCTCTCTCTCACATAAACATTTAAGGCAAATGAAACAAGCAGATTTCTACAGTGACCATGGAAATACAAAAGCCTAACAAAGCATACAGAAACCTCAGCTTTTTGATTAAAGATTTTAGTACCTTTCTTCAGCATGAGAACCAACTGGAAAAATATCCTTTCCCCAGAAGTGTTTGGAGCTTTATTTACTGAAGCAAAGTAATAAATGGTTTTCTGATCTTCGCATGTTTGGTTTAAGAATTCCCTGAAGAGGGACGGAGATATTTATTTTTGTTGAAATGAACTGTGTAAACACTAAGATTCAAAAGCGTCACGTAATATTACTACTTGGCGGTCTCCTTTTAGCTTGCAAGGTTTCTCCTCAGAGCCTGAAAACTGATCAGTGGTGCTTGTACACCTCAAGAACAGTCAGATGCATCTGACTATACCACAGTTTGTGGAGTATACGATTTGGATGGAAGTGAAAAGGCTGTTGTCGACATGGTCTGCCTTAGCAACTGGTCATTATGGTTGACCTTGGCTTTCAAGAAGCATGTACCAGTTCTCATTTATGGGAAAGGAAGAGAAGGAAAAGGAAGAAACCCCTGAAGAATATGCAGAAAATACAGTGCATTTCTGGCAAGCAGAGTAATTTTACTTTCTAGCGAGTGCTCCATATAATCCTGAACCCACTGCACTGGTCCTCTCTCACTGCTGAACCAAAGAGTGCAGCCAGTGAATGCCAGCTCTATGTTCCACATGAATGGCACAAAGAGGCTGTGCAGATTCCTGGTCTGTGTTTACCAGTACACTGAGCTTTGTATTAGAAAACAGATTTAAAATCAAGTCCAGACAGAGCCAAAGACAGTATCCTTTCCTGTGCTTAAAAGCTATGTCCACCAACACTGCATCAAATTTCTTTCTTCTATTATAATAACAACAAATGAGGGAAATACCTGAAGGCCCAACTCCAGAGAAACTTTCAGAAGAGTGATGTCTGGCAAGCTGTCCATGAGTGTTGCTATTTTAAATGCATCCTGGGCAAGTTTGAATATGTGTGATGAGGAGTGGATATTTTTCTGGATGGATTCTAACACTGTTTCCAGTCTCCGAACATCACCTGCAAGGTGTAAACAGAATCACCAAAATGGAACAAGCTTCCGAAACACCCAGAGATCCATTATAACTGAGCCTGACATTGCTGTGCAAGAATATGATGTTTCAGTTATACATACTTTCTTTTTAGAAACCTTCCATAATTATGTCACATATGAATGAAAGACACAAGAGAGCACAAACTCCTCAAACTGTCTGAAGATGTTAGTGCAGTGCAGGGCCAAAAGTCACTCTGATCCGTGAATTTTAAAAGTGACTTGTCTGCTCCTGTGTCTCATAGTCAGTGTCATATGTCAGGAGAACAAAAAGCTGTTGTTCAGCCTCATACCAAGCTCACCTAGTACCAGCTAACTAAATTAACTACTTTGCTAGAAAATTATATGACAAGCTTAAGCCAGTTCAGTTTGTCGTACCCATTTCAAACTCAGACTGTGATCTGGATTCCTAACCACAAGTTTTATGACCTGTTTACCCATGTAATATTAAAAGCATACATTTAGTCGAGTACATAACTGACAGCAATGTACCTTTGGCTGCTGTTAGCATGGTTGATGCCAGCTCACACTGCTGGGATTCGATGTGACTTAGGGTGAACCAGCGGGGATACCGGTTTGGAACAACGGATGCAATGTGGTGAGGGCGGGACAGGTCTCCTGAAGGAGCTGTGGATTCCAGTACCAGCAACCTGAAATAAGTAAGAAATCCTATTTCATTAAACCACAATTACATTTGGATGCTCACGAGCTAAACTAAAGCTGCAAGAATACTTGGTATTGTTGAAATATGCTTTATCAGTTTCAGAACAAAAAACATTGGAAAACCACTTGTCTTCTTGGGGAATCTCAAAAGTCCATTTGCCAAACTTGCCTACATCAATAGGCATCTTTAACCTACCAGTATTTTATAATGTACCATAAACTGATATTAGGGTCCCAAACAGCAGTGAGAGAGAAGTTTCCTTCAAAATTATTTTCAGACTCCATTTTCTCATCGAGTATGCATCAGTCAACAACAGTCTTATCCAACAAGGAATATTCATACTTACAAATGTGTTGTTGACTACTACAATCCAAATGACAGCCCACAGCAAAGACTCAACCGATAGCCCTTGCAATACACTACATACAGACAGTATACCAGATATTCTATAAATGTCAATACAAAAAGCAGGAGTGAACAAAACCAGGCATTTTTATTCAATACAATTAAGCAGAGTTTCAGCATATGAATAGTTAAAGAAATAGTAATAAGGCAATGTCCAGAATAAAAGCTTTTCCAGTGCTTAGCTTCTTGATGTCTCTTAGTATCTGAGGTCTGTTTCTAACAGCTTTCATATACAAGTGATTTTCTAGTAGGAAGTCATCTTTGAGGATCAAGGAACTTGCACCTCTTTTGTCAACAAAATGCAACTACCCAACATTGAAAATCCAATGCATTGCGTTTTTCAGTGATAGAATAAGCTCATTTAAACGTAAGTTATAATTTCTTATACTTAAATAAATACCTAAGTTCTGTAAGCAGCTGTGGAGTATGCCTTTTTTTTTTTCATGGTAAGATGGATTAAAGTTCCATCAGGTTTTTTTTAGATTCCTGAAGCATATGATATATCAGTATAATAATAATATAGTATAATAGTATATTTAAGAATTCACTGAGAAAGGTAATTTTGCATATATGGGAAAGCATCTGGTGGGCATATAAAAGTACAACACACCACCCAAGTAACTATCAGACATGTGTACATGCATGAAAATATGAAAAAATCCCCTGAACCCTTCCCTTTTCACTTGTATTGAGTCAAATCTATTAGCACCACTAAGACACCTCTTCATATACGTAAACTCTAAAGCTGATTTTTTCCAAGCACAGAGTGATGTGGCAGAGGTGCATTAAAAGATAGTTTCAATGAACAGAAAAAATCCTAACTATTAAATGAAGAAAGGGATTAGTAGGTTATGAGTAACAGTAAATAGACACAAAGCATGAAAGAAAGGTTGTTTTGGAGAAATCTTTTGTCACTTCGAATTTTACTGCCAGCTTCTGTGCTCTTTTGCTGTGAAAAGAAATGCTGTTGTGAATTGGTGGCTTTCATGTAATTTTGGCAAGGTAAGGGAACGCCAGAAAAGCACAAGTAGATTTAGCATTCTTGACTTTTTTTCTCACTTTGAAACATCAGTTATTTAGTTAGGTTTTAGCAAAGCTACCTTGTGATTAAACATCACCATTAAAGTCTGGCTCCCAGAGCCTGGGTGAAATTCAGGCTTAACAAGGGATCAGCCAAACTAAGCCAAATATTCAACTTCAGATTCCAAGTGAGCAGTCAACTAGGTCACTGCAGATCCATGTCCTCCAAGGCTGTGCTCCCTATGTTTCAGTGCTGCAAGCAGAAAACTGTAGCTAGAAGTGACCATCAAGGACTGCACAACCCTGTCCTTGCAGACCTGAGGTGCATGCATGAAAAGGCTTTATGGTCTCAGTTTCCTCAGTTTCCATTTATTTCATATTAAGTGTTCAACACACTAAAAGAGGTCTCAAAAAATTACACAGTGTTTTTGAATACAGAGAGGTTAAATACTCCTGAGCTGCCACCATGGGTAACTGACCCATGTAGACTTGGATGCAGACTGACACTAAACATTCCTATCTGAAGAGCAACTAGCTGGGATCTTGGGAAATTAACTTCTTTAATAAATGTTGAAGTGAAAAAAGAAATATGCTTCACTTCTAAAAGCATGAGCAGCTGTAGAGATTTCCATGCAGCACCTTTACTAACTTCCACATGAGATTTCTGTCCTTGCCACAGCCATTTCCTCCCTCCCATGGAAGATAAGATGCTCAAGTTTTCATCTTCTGACCCATTCAACCTGTCAGCCATGAGACAGACATTCAATCTTCATGTTTGCTTTATTCTTGTAGGCAGTATTACATTACTTTTTCTTTTGGTTTGTATTGGGGTCCTTTATTCACTGAACTAACACTTCGGTGTGAAAGGAAAGAATAATCATCCTTCTTCAGGAGAATTTAAGAAGTGCAGAAGAATGCAGAAACAGATGGAATAGAAAGTGTCTAAATCTGCCATCACCACAGTTCAAGACAGCAGTCCACATTTCTGAAGAGTGCCAAATATCGAACTACAAAAAGACGATTACTGTCTAGGGCTGAACTTTCATCTGTCTTATAAAGTGATGAAAAAATTACTATGGATGGAAAGCAGCCCTGATTGCACTGATGTCTCCTGTGATTTTACCAGATGGAAACAAAAAGACAACCTTTTCTTTTACTGTTCTATATGAGGAGTAATTTCTTTGGCGGAGATGACAGCTTTATAGCAAATGAGGGCTGGAGGTACACAAGACTAACTGGAGATTTCATCATTTGGCTCTTTCAGTGTCTTGCTTGTTTTTCTAGTTGAGAAAGGAAATTTCCAAAAAAGAAGTTTTAAGTTATGACTGGTTTCTGGGCAAATCCTTGTTGAAGTGCAACTGCATACTGATGCCACATTCACTAGGGCATTCAGGAAAGCTGCTGATGGATGACTACTCCAGCCCTGGAGGATCATTTCAATAGTTTAATTTAAGGAGGAGAAATCCACACAAACTACCTCCTGAGAAATACTTTAAGGTAGTAACTAAAAGTAAATACAAGACACAAGTATGTTTTATGAAATAATTAACATTTTTCCTTAACAAAACCCCAACCCAACCCAAACACAACCAAACCAAGAACAAAAAACAAAACAAAACCAACCAAAAAAACCCTACCTACCAAATTTTGTACTATCTTCCTGTTCTGATATAATCAGTCACTGATGTACTTACCTTGAGATAAAAGAAGACTAGCAAACTTAAGTGGCCCAGGTAGCTTTCTGATCATACATTTCAATATTCTCAATAGTTCATCAGTAATGGACTTTCATCTTCTCAATCTATTTCCTAAAATGCTAATTATAACCAGCAAGTATGCAAGGTCACTCTTCATATTTTTTAGACTGTTCCCGTAACACCCATTACTAGACACTCTTGGCGGCAGGAAAATACTCAACAGGCTAAGCAGACCTTTGGCCTGAACTGACAGTAGCTTTATTTCATTCTTATGCACGGCCTCCCATTTAGTCCTTTGAACACAGAAATTATTTTCTCCCTATTTAGCTTTTTGGAGGGAGTAGCTCCAGAACAAACACCTCCAAACCACATAGACACAACCTGTTTGATGAAACTAAATACCCTTCATGCGGATAGGATGTCCTTCAATCACTATGAATCATGCTTGGTGATAATAACCAGGAAAACTCAACATTTTTTCTTTTTTATAATCTAGGACTTGACTGCTCCTAGTATTCAGCTGTGGCTATTCTTTGTCAACAATCAACTACTACTAGGTTCTTGATAGTGAGCAGACAATTCAGATGAGACCACTTTCTTCCCTGTATTCTATGTGGACAACAGACTAATCACTGATCATTTAGGTCCTTGAAAACTCATTCAGAAGTCTTTTCTTAGATATCATTACAATCTGGCCTGCCCTGAGACAGCACACACGGAATATTGCCTGAGAAACATAATCTTCCTGATTACTGAAGACAAATGGGATTCAAACCAGACATTTTGTTGTCATTGGACTTATTCCATTTAAATCCCAACATTCACCGAGAAGAGGCCAAGTTATGATGCACTAAAAAATGTACAGGCTCTGACCACACCACATGGTTTCAAATCTACCATTGAGAGTCAATTTATAAAGAATGCCAGGGAAACAAATTGTTCTGTTGAGCAGACTAAGCAGCAGGCAATGCTGAGATTTATGGTGAAATACCCTCTTTCCTCATCTCATTACCAATATGAATATACACACACAACCACATGGGTGGGAGAATGCACGTGCTAAAGCGGCTGTGTAACACAAAATCTTGTGCCCCATGTGTGGGATTCTAAAAGTATTTGAAACAGAAAATCCTGTTTTACAAGTCTAAATAAACACTAATTGTACATTTATAAATTATTATAATATAGTTACTACAGATACCATTTACTTTTATAGATGACAGAACCAAAATAGTACCTCCTTGAATGGAAGAACGCATATTTTAGAAAAAGAGACTAGGTCTTGATTATCAAACCTTTTCCCCCTTTCTACATCCCACTACTCATGCTCTTTCTAGACAGCTCACAAATACATACCGCATGGCTCTCAGTGCACTTTTGTATGCCAATTCAGCATCATGAGGTAGGAGACAGGTGAAAAGATACTTGGCAAATGTGTGCATTGGAACACTCTCTCGATGGATGACTTCACCTAAGCCACTGTATGGTCCACCTGCAAGAAGGAAAAACAGAAATGTCAGTCTTTACAAACTGCTAAACCCCAACTTCTAAATCTTTAAAAGCACTCACTACACCTTCAGCTAGAAGTGGTATTCAAAGATAGAGCTTGCTGTACAAAAGGTGAAGTTACACTGCTATTTTCAGTGAAATATATAACACATCACATATATACAATGTGTTACATGTATATTAAATACCATGTATTATTTAGGAAAACAAAACATACTGCAAATTGTACAATACTAAACACACTACCAGTGCTTACTCGAATGTCAAAATGATTACAGTACTCCATGGGGCTCATTCAGCATGCCTGATATGCAAAAGTAGAAAGTCATAATCCTAGCTTTGCCTCCACACAATTATGCACATCAATACCCATGCACCCCATCAGTGTGCCACTGCTTTATCACAAGTTTACCAGGAAAAAAAGAATGATGACAGTAGAAAAATGCATATCTTTAATTGAAATTACATGAACAATCACCACAGCAGCACCTGATCCCTCAAATGTCTCACCTGACATTAGCATTTAAATAACCCATTGGTCTGGACTTGGTCATGACTCAAGTCCCAGGTCCTGCCCTTGGGTCACAACAACCCCAGACAGCTCCACGGGCTGGAAAGCTGCTCAGTGGAAAAGGACCTGGGGGTGCTGGTCAACAGCAGCTGAACATGAGCCAGGGTGTGCCCAGATGGCCAAGAAGGCCAATGGCATCCTGGCCTGGATCAGCAGAACCAGGGCAGTGACTGACCCCCTATACTTGGCACTGGAGAGGCCACACCTTGAATCCTGTGTCCAGCTCTGGGCTCTCACTCCAAGAAAGACTTTGAGGTGCCAGAGTGAGTCCACAGAAGTGCAATGGAGCTGGGGAAGGGTCTGGAGCACAANTGAAATTACATGAACAATCACCACAGCAGCACCTGATCCCTCAAATGTCTCACCTGACATTAGCATTTAAATAACCCATTGGTCTGGACTTGGTCATGACTCAAGTCCCAGGTCCTGCCCTTGGGTCACAACAACCCCAGACAGCTCCACGGGCTGGAAAGCTGCTCAGTGGAAAAGGACCTGGGGGTGCTGGTCAACAGCAGCTGAACATGAGCCAGGGTGTGCCCAGATGGCCAAGAAGGCCAATGGCATCCTGGCCTGGATCAGCAGAACCAGGGCAGTGACTGACCCCCTATACTTGGCACTGGAGAGGCCACACCTTGAATCCTGTGTCCAGCTCTGGGCTCTCACTCCAAGAAAGACTTTGAGGTGCCAGAGTGAGTCCACAGAAGTGCAATGGAGCTGGGGAAGGGTCTGGAGCACAAGTGCTGTGAGGATCAGCTGAGGGAGCTGGGGGTGTTTAGCATGGAGAAAAGGAAGCCCAGGGGAGACCTTATCACTCTCTACACCTGCCTGAAAGGAGGCTGTGGCCAGCTTGGGGTCTGTCTCTTCTCCCAGACATCCAGAGACAGGATGAGAAGAAANTCCTGGCCTGGATCAGCAGAACCAGGGCAGTGACTGACCCCCTATACTTGGCACTGGAGAGGCCACACCTTGAATCCTGTGTCCAGCTCTGGGCTCTCACTCCAAGAAAGACTTTGAGGTGCCAGAGTGAGTCCACAGAAGTGCAATGGAGCTGGGGAAGGGTCTGGAGCACAAGTGCTGTGAGGATCAGCTGAGGGAGCTGGGGGTGTTTAGCATGGAGAAAAGGAAGCCCAGGGGAGACCTTATCACTCTCTACACCTGCCTGAAAGGAGGCTGTGGCCAGCTTGGGGTCTGTCTCTTCTCCCAGACATCCAGAGACAGGATGAGAAGAAACAACCTCAGGTTGTGCCAGGGGAGGTTTAGATTGGATATGAGGAAAAATTTAGCTGAAAGGGTGGTCAGGAATTGGAACAGGCTGCCCAGGGCAGTGGTGGAATCACCATCTTTGAAAGTATTCAAATAAAATATGGATGTTTCACTTAGGGACATGGTTTAGTAGTGAACACAGTGGTGGCTGGGTTAATGTCTGGACTCTTATTAAAGTCTTTTCCAACCTGAACCATTCTGTGATGATGAACACTAGGTCAGATCATGCAGCAAAACTGGCTCTGTTAGTCCATTATATCCACATGATTTTAAAAATTCTATTTTTTTATGGGCAAACTATCCCCATTATTTGGGCAATGGATTTTTCCCACTCAGTAAAGTGTAGATTTCAACTTGATAACAGCAGCATCATGATCGACAACAACAAAGTTAAACTATTTGCTTGCTGAGTTTCAATTGTTCACAACAGTGCGTATGAATCCTGTTTCTACGTTTTTCCTGCACACTTAAGACTGTTACTCCTGTTAATACAAAAGCCGTGTCAAGCAGTTTTCTGACTTTAGCGACAAGAGGTTCAGGCACTAAATGTTGCAAGATAGAGAATAAGAATCTTATATTAAGTATTTCTGGACTACTATTGCACAGACAGCATCCAGCAATCCCAGAAACTACTACTACTTCTACTAGAGACTCCATCACACTTGAAAGGAAGGAAGGATGGATGGCTGGCCAGCTCTGTGAGCTCACTTCTGTTTCAGCAACATTTTTGGCTGGTGCTTTAGCACAACATGCAAGGATAGAAATCATTAGGCATGAAAAAATTCTGAGCTCCATAGGTGGGCATTTCTGAAGAGCACGGCTGATTGCAAAGGAAATGTCAATGAAGATTTAGTAGGTGACAGTGTGTCTCATAATCATTTAAAATGAAGTTGAAAGCCATTCAAAACTAGCTGGCATTGCTCGAATGAAAGAAGCCATACATGAGTATGTTTGCTGGTTGGTGGTCCAGTCAGAAACTCAGTCACGACACAAAGAATACATGAGAAAGCATTTATATGAAAATATATTCTGCCATTAACTTAGCAGTCAAGCAAAAAATCAGAACAGTTCTTGCAAACCAGTCTTACGTTCTGCTTTCCCACGCACTCAAATGATAGCTACATACAGCATGCATTAATCTGCATTAACAGCAGAGAAATCAGCTTAATATTGGATTAAGTTTTCTTTATTGTATCCCCAGGATTTTAACTAAAAACTCACAATTGGTATGATTAGCACCTTCAATCACTGCACAGTTTTTCCCCCATGTAAGCAGGCAGTTTCTGCCTAACGCAGAGTAAACTGAAACTACTGCGGGAAAGCCAGATTCCTCATCTCACTCTAATGAAAGACAATCATTGCACATTGCTCCCAATGGGAATTCTTTAGGCAGTTTTATTAGCAGACTTCCTGCTATGATCAATTCTTTACTACTCTAAGAAAATATTAAAAAGTTCAGTGATCAAAGTAGTAAACTAAATTATCAGAGAATATGTCAGAGAAATCCCTGCCTTTTCCTCATAAAGCATCCTTACGAGTAAACAGATGCAGCAAACTGATTTTATAATCCAGAGGAATCCTTCATGTTAATAGCTAGATCTAGACAGTAGCTTTTCTTGTCCAAAGGCCATAAAGCAGCAGTACAGTCACACCATGATGGAAACTCTCCCTACATTGCAGCCTCTCTGCAGTTTCAAATCTGGGCAAAAACAGTGACTTAGAGCTGGGAACCCTAAGCAACACACTGTACGTCTTCCATACAAGACAAAGTTTTAAAAGACTAATGTGTTACAAAAAGAGAGCAAAACCTGACTGTTGTGTAACAATTTCACAACTTACCTAGGGCAGTACCACTCTCCCTTCAAGCCATGTGTGTGCACTCAAAACCTGGACTATGTCTTTGGCTAATTTGTTTCCCTAAAGTTTTCTCTTCCATTCAAAAAGAACAAAAACCAGAAAGACAACCTTGGAACCCATGACACCCCTTACTACATGATGCGTAAGTGCTACATGTTAAGCCTTTTTAAAAGTTAAGGCAAAAGTATGCACTGCTGTGTACAGATTCTATTTCAACACTGCCTAATTCCAAAACATAAATTGTGTGTCATGGTCAGAACTTAGGCACAAGACCAGACCTTAAGCCACAATATTTGATCAAGAATTTTAATTTCCACCTATGATATAAACTTCAAAGGCAAGTAGTTTTCTTGACTTTCACAAACAAAATGTTACATTTCTGCCTCAGCAATTACATGTGAGTTGTCTGAGCTCTTCACTTGGGAACAGTGGTCAAAATCTTCATACATTTATAAAGCTGCCAGTATAGTTCCTTTTGCAGAATACAAGGAATACTTAGAATTTTGATACCTAGGAACTGTTGATAACTGATGTCTGTATTATGTAACAGTTAGCCTGGAGTGTATAATCGGGTTATTGAGATTATGACATGCAACAAATGTAAAGAACAAAGTGCATTCAAAATTAAAACAAAAGGTTTATAGGTCAATATATGCCTTATCACTACAGTCACAAATACCTAAAGTATGTCGATTTTTTTAAGAGATTTGATAAAAACTTTCATGGAGTTTTAAGTAAAAAAAACATCTGAAGCATGTAAGGCAGTTTCTACAGGAACACTACTTCTGTGTGCTTGTGTAAGTGAAGACAGTTTAGAGAAGCAGTTAGCATCTATGTTCAGCTACCTTCTAATAGGAAGACTGCTTGTTTTCGAAAAATCTTCACCAGAGTATCATCCAATTCAATTTCCTGTAGCTTAGAAATGAGCTGCTCCTCATTTCGACAAACCTTCTCTTGTGCATACAAGCCATCTGGCATTATTCGCTGCTGTCCCAGCCCTATCAATGCTACTTCCACAGCCAGCGTTAAGTAAGATTCCCCTTCTTCTAAGAACTTGTGTGCAGGCAGATGCTGGTACTCCAGAGATTTGCATTGCCCCAGGTTCTCTGTAAGGGTTGACACAGAAAGAAAACAGACATCAGCAAACCATTTGAACCCACAATCTGCCTACAATGCCACATACATAAAAGCTTCCACTGTTAGTATTAATTTTTAAAAATTATTTAAATTATTATCCAGTCTCAAAATACAACACTCCAATCTAAAATAAGTCATCTAATTCCACATAGCAGAAATACACAAAAAGAATTTGGTTTTAAATAACCCACTCAAGTAAAAATAAAAGTTTTCATTTTTAAACTGCACAATTTTAAAAAAGGCAGTTCCTCCAGATTTGTGTAAATGAAGCCAAAATTGCAAGATCCATTCCAATTTCTTTCCCCACCCATTTCTGTATTTCCTTAAAGCTCTGATGTTCACGAGGAAGGGAAAAGTGCTTATACACCTACATAGATTTCAGTTGAAGCTATT
>VXAZ01000749.1:0-30252 GCA_013399875.1 Gymnorhina tibicen | reverse complement strand
GTTGGAAGGGGCCTTAAAAACCATCTATTTCCAGCCCTCATGTCACAGANTCAGAATCATAGAAAAGTTGGAAGGGGCCTTAAAAACCATCTATTTCCAGCCCTCATGTCACAGACAGGGGTATCTTCCACTAGATCAGACTGCTCATGGCCCCATTCCAACCTGGTCTTGAACACTTCCAGGGATGCAGCATTCACATCTTCTCTAGGCAACCTGTTCCAGTGCCTCGCTACCCTCACAGTAAAGAATGTCTTACTGATACCTAACCAAAACCTACTTTCTTTCTTCTTAAAGCTATTCTCCCTTGTCATGTCACTGATGCCCTTGTTAAAAGTCTCTGTGCGACTTTGTCATAGGCTCCCTTCAGGAACTGGAAGGCTGCAACAGGATCTCCCCAGAGCCTTCTCTTCACCAGAGAGAACAGCCTCAACTCTCTCAGCCTTTCCTCATATGAGAGCTGCTCCAACCCTCTAATCATTTTCCTGGCCTTCCTCTAGACTTGCTCCAACAGGTCCACATTGTTCTTGTGCTGGGACCCCAGAGCTGGATGCAGTGTTCCAGGTGGGGTCTCACCAGAGCAGAGGGGCAGAATCCCCTCCCTCCCCTGCTGCCCACGCTGCTTTGGATGCAGCCCAGGACACGTTTGGCTCTCTGGGCTGGGAGTGCTCATGGCTGGGTCATGTCCAGCCTCTCAGCCACCAGCACCCCTCAGTTCTTCTCACAGGGCTGCTCTTGATCTGTTCATTCCCAGCACATCCTCCACGTCTTAGGGCATTTCTCATAATCCAATTCGTATGGAAGAGCTTTAAAATATTACATGTTTGGTGTATTAAATCATATATCTGAAATTAATTATGGAAAGTAACACATAATAGGTCCTAATCTGATCTGCTTTTGAAACACAAGAATTGAACATGTTCTGAATATGGTTGGGAAAAAGGTGTAATCAAAGGAGGTTTAGCTCTGGAATTTTGATTTTGAAAGAAGCACTGTTTTTGTGTATGCTAGGGAATTTATGCTTAGTCACAAACCCTTCATGATAACTGTATAATCCATAGCTTGTCTGCTTTCTGCAATACACTGGTTAACATGATGAAAGCTAATCCAGACTGCCTAATGTATGATACAAGCTTGCAGATGCAGATGGTGCAGTAGTCTGTCAGTGCATCAAACTTGGTTTTAAGTCTGTTGCCAAGATTGTGCTCTGATTGCCTGTTGATAACAGCCTTTCATTTGCCAGGATGGTAAACAGAAATGTGATCAGGACACAGAAGCTTCTTTATGTAATTGAGAGATCTCTGGGAGTAATTCAGGGATCTGACTTTTGCTTTTTCCCCTTGTAGTGGTATACCTGATAGTGTGAATCTCTTAACCTGTTTCCCATTAAATGTCTGTCCCAGATTTCTTCATATGCACAGATGCACTTAGTCTGGATATTGCTTCCTTCCTTTGTAGCTCCCCTTAGTACTAAAAGACAAAGGACTATGATAGTAGTAGAACATACTGGCAGACTGAACCTCTGGATGTAAAGCTGCATAACAATCTTTCAGCAATATTCAGCTGGGAACATAGAGCTTGCATAGCTAAGTGAAACCTCACTTGAAGCTGGAGAAATAGAAGTGACACAGTGTTGTGGTTTCACCTCAGCCAGCCACCAGCCTCAGGCAGCCACTTGCTCATGCCCCATCACAGGAGAGAGAATCAGAAAGTGAGAAAAACTGTGGGTTGAGATAAAGGCAGTTTAATGGGGAAAACAAAATCCATGTACACAAGCAAAACAAAATAAGGAATTATTTCACTGTTTCCCATGGCAGGCAGGTGATCAGCCATCTCCAGGAGAGCAGGGCCCCATCATGTGTAATGCTGGTTTGGGAAGACAAACACCATCACTCCAAATGTTCCTTGCTTTCTGCTTCTTCCCCCCAGCTTTATGTACTGAGCACGATGCCATATGGTCTGGAAATCCCTTTGGTCAGTTTGGGTCACCTGTCCCAGCTGTGTCTCCTCCCAGCCTCCCATGCACCCCCAACTCCCTCACCAGCCTGGAAGTACAAACAGCAGAAAAGGCCTTGGCTCTGTGTAAGCCCTGCTCAGCAATAACAAAAACATCCTATATTATCAACCCTGTGTTCAGCACAAACCCAAACCACAGCCCCATACCAGCCACTGTGAAGGAAATGAAATTAACTCTACCCCTGGAGTTTCTAGCTGAAACCAGCACAAGCAAAAAGCTGACATGGAAGTACATATAGTGCTGGTTGGTATTAGCAAGAAATGCTACTCATTGAATACTTGAAATTATATGTGGAAGTAAGTACCTCTTAAATTCTCAAAATTCGGTGCAAACTTTTAATTAGAATTATTTATGGGGGAAAGGTGTTTGTGTGATTTTCTTGTTTGGCTTTTGCATGTTCAAAAGAACTCCTCATTCCTTGGCTAAAAAGGACCCCAAACTTACTTTTAGATTCTTTACGACCAAAAGTATCTGAAAAACATTTTATAAATTATACTTCCTCGAAGGAGATGGATAGAAGAGGGGTCAGAAATATCAACTTTGCCATAAAATGTGCTGAAGTGTTCTACTTTACCTTCTTTTCACATACATCTATCTGTTTCTGAACTCATGACTTTTGAAGGCTTCTGCAGTGTTTATTTGCTAATCTGGAGACTGAATTTTTCTACCCAGTTTCTCTAAGCAGTGAGTAGTTCTGCCTCTTGCATTCAGAGAGTTACAAAGTCCATAGTCAGGATTCTGCATAGCTAGAAATGCTGATTGCCCGTATTTGCATCCTATTTACCATTTTGTGCTTTTTTCTTATAAGAACAAGCTTTGTTGTCTTGAGAAACAGTACTGCAGAAATTAAAACAAAGACTGAATGTGCTTTAGCTCTGTTTCATCATAAGTGATAAATTTAATGATTTAGTTTCATATATACAGGATCAACAATCTTTTTAGTGGACATTGTGTGTCTTGGCATGTTTCCTTTGATCTCGACACAGCTAGAGTGTTGAGGCTAGAAGAAACTTTGCTTCAAATTTTCCCAATCTATCAGTATATTCTTTTCCTCTGTTAAATTGCATCCTTATTCTTGTAGGTTTCCTTCTTCAAGCAGGTTTTCAGCTTATAAGAGGTTGCAGTCCTTTTGCAACTGAAGAAGAGAATATCTACTGTCCTCCTGATTTTTTCCTGAGGAAAGTAGTTCTTCAGAGAAGAAGTGTTTCAGTATTAAAAGTAAAGTCTGATCCACTGTATCTTTCGTTGTTGTTGTTGTTATGGTAACAACTGGATGTGCTAATGCACACTAGGAAAGACTTGGAGGTGTTTTGATTTCCTATTGTGTTTGATTTTATTATATGAAGCCTTTGTGTGCAGGAAGGCAGAAGGGTGTCAGCACACTTCTTTCAGCAAGAACACCATTGGCAAGAAGGAACTATTAATTTTGGTAATGCTACCAATGTTACTTATTGAATGGACTTCATTGTAATAAATACAAAACTCTTCCCTCATCTGCCAGTCAATCAAAATGCAGGCAATTGTGTGCTGTTGGCAAATTGGCCTTTCAGCTCATCCCAAACCATGGAAATGAAATCCAAAGTGTGCAGATGGTGATATGTAATCTCCAAGGCCTGTTATGAAGCTAGATAAAACTGCTAGCTGAACATGCCTGTGTTTGCTTATCCTCAGAGGAGCTTCAGCTGGTATACAAAATTCATGATGCCTCGCTTTTATTCCAGGGTTCAGAAGACCTAGTTTTTAAAAGGTTAAAAGAGTATGTTGGTGAAATATTCAGGGAGTGCAGTGAAGAAAGCAAAGCTGTCCTGGCCTGTGTTGCTTATATTGACGCTACACAGCGAAGGCTTCGCTGAGTCCTGTGTTGCTTTTTGATTTTGGGCTATGCAGTATCAAAAATGCATGCCTGCCCTGTGAGGCTTTGGCTTTTATTCTTGATATCTCATTTAGTCTCTGTATAGTTGTTTTGGTTCTTTGAATAAAAAATGTGCTCTTGCTGTACTTAACAGAGCACTAGTCTCTTCAATTTCACATATAGAGTTATAAATGCCATTCTAAACTGAGCTAATGGCTGGCTACACCTGTAAAATGTTTCTGTATATGAAAATACACCTAATACTGACAAAGAAAAGGTAAAGAATTTGAAAGAAGGGTTTTTAATAGTTTGTACAAATGTATGATTTGTGTCATTGAAATACATTTTTATTCAATCAAATAGTTTTCTACCTCGGATGATCAGGAATAGGCTTTCATTTTTCTTTGAAATTAGGGTGCAAACAGCTGAGGCTTGCTAGCAAAGTACTGTTCTCATTCTTGAATCTTCAAATTTCTAGGATATGATTTCAACAAAATAAAAGGAGACAGGAGAACACATTATAGGTGCACACCCTAAACCACAGGAACAATCTGTAAATTTCCAGACTGACCTAATCAGATGCTTAAATGCTGTAACTTTGAGTATGTCATTTTAGGTAAGTTCACAGGGTGGAGGCCTGTGCTTGTAAACATGCAGAGGAAACAACTGTTGCAAAAAGATGCTGAGATACTAAAAGTCTGTTAGGCCCCATGTCTTGGTGTGCTGTTGGGAAAATATGGGGGCAAGAGGTTGGGCCACTTTGTGCACCAATTACAGGGCTATACTTGTGCCATATCAGAACTACAACTTCCAGACCCTCCACCTTGTACCTCAGGTGATGTAGGGTTAAAAGAAAGCTGACATCTGTGAAGAGATACTGAGAGGAGATTAGCTCATTTGGTCAGAACATGCTGCTAATAACAGCAAGGTTTGTAGGTTCAATCCCTGTATGGGCCATTTACTTACGAGCTGGACTTGAGGATCCTTGTGGGGTCCCTTTCAACTTAGAATATTCTGTGAATCTGTATGTGAGACAGGAGGGTCCATGTAAGTTCCTGGGGAATCCAGAAATGTGTGTGTGTGTATGAATTTAGGAAGGGGTATGTGCGTATGTCTGTTTGGAAAGGTAAAGTCATCAGCTTCACTAGAGTACTCCTCTGAACAAAGGGGATGGATTCTGCTGGTACTCTGGTCATCAGTGCATGTTTGGAAATGCTTTTCTTCCTTGAGGGATGCTAAAACAGCATTATGAGGTGCTTTCTTGTGCCATCCTGGAGGAACAGGAGAAGCTGAGTCTTTTGGCTGAAGGTACTCATCTTGAGCAGAAGCAGATTATGTTTTTCTTGGAGATGGCTCCCATTCAAACTGTCTTGTCAGGGTTAGAGCAGAGTGATTCCTAGCCGTAGGCATTTCCCTAGGCAGCTGGGCTTGGTCCTGCCAGACAGCAGATGCCAAGGAACTGGCAATGCCTGGCTGCAAGGTCCAAGGGGAAGTTCTCAAATGTCACCATGGTGCTCCATGGTGGTGACATTGCAGCCTGGAGCCTGGGTCCTGGCATGCTGCAGCAGCAAGAAGGGAAGATGACAAATAGCAGTTATCACTTTTTATTTCCAGAGCTGCAGGTGTTTGGACTCAGGAGTCAAGCTGTAAATCCAGCTGTTGTGAAATGCTGTAGGCAATGGCAGGGCAGTGCAGAATCTGTAGGAGATGTTGGCCAGGGATGAAGAGGGAGGACTGCAGCATTAGGTCTCAAGTGGCCCACTGTAAAGGTTAGCCAGCTGGGCACCTTTCCCCCATGCAAAAATGTTCTTGTCATTTTTGCTGAAGTGGTGGCTTTGGAGCTTCTGCTTGAGAACCTCTTGAGCCAGAGTGTTGATGGACAGGTCTGGGGCTTCAGCCAGTGCCCAGCCTGCTGGGGTTGTGGGGTGGCTCCTAGCCTGGACACTGGAATTTATGCTGCACGTGCAAGCCAGGCTAGGAGGGGCATCTGGGATTTGGGCATGCGGTGACCCTGGCATGGCCAGAGCAGGGGCTGCTGCCAGAATGGGCAGCCACAGGAAGCAACATGTACCTGAAGGGAGGCAGGACAGCCCCAGAGGCTTGCAGAGCTCCTGTGCCTGACTGCAGGCACAGAAGGGTGGGAAGACCCAGCTATCATGTGCAACATCTCCATCTCCTTCTACTCGAGCCTTACAAGAGTTCTGTGATTTCAGTAGCATTCCTTTTGTACTGTGATGCTCCCAGATTGCAGTAGGGTCCCCATGTCTGCTCTGTAGGAGCAGCTGGAATTAAACCACTAAGTGCATTTTTCAAACAATACAAATGGGAGGTATGCAATGTCTGCCTCCAATTTCTTTGCATGGGATCCTCTGTTTTCATTTTATATTTAAAATTCAGGAAGCAAGTTGACAAAATCTGTTATGTCTTAAAAACATTTAAAATTAAGCACTCCCTACAGGAGAACTCAATTTGTGAATGTTTTCATTTTGGACCATTCACACATGCAGAAACATACACACACCTGTGCACACTTTGCTACAATCCTGAAGTTTTTTTCTGAAAATCTAGTTTTTTTTGTGACAGCTGTTACTTCTTGAGCAAGTCTTAATGCTGTATTGAAACTTATTACTTCATAACCATAATTTAATTTTAATAACCATATTAAGCCTCAGTAGCTCTGAACTGATCTGCCAATGACTTGCATCTATATTATATTATTTCATTATTTTCTGTGCAGTGTCTGTTTTGCTACATAGTATTTTCAAATACTTTTGCCAATTTAGCCCTGTAACAACAGACTCTTGATTCAATAAAGTGACTGTAAAACTTTATTTTTGTGCTAGTGTTTTGGAATGGAGTCTAAAGATATCACAAGAAACTGAAGATGAAAAGTTGGGTTCCAAAACAGGAGAGCTACAGGTTGTTGCAAAAATATGAGGGAGTCATTCCCTTGCATTTATGAAGCACCAGTTAAATTAATCTTGAGCATGATATCCAAGTGCTTTTAAAACTGCAGGTGCCACAAAACTTGAGACAGAAAAAGGCCTGTCAGTGTTCACAGCATGTGTGGTATCTCTTTATTGAGTAGCACAATACTTGATTAGCAGGTACTGAAAAATGAAAGACATTGAATAGTAGTAGCTCTGTTGTCTTGCTTTCTGGGGAGGCAGTGCTCTCCTCAGGAGAGGTTTGTGTCTCTTCTTGCGTGTTTGCAGGCCAATTCCTTGACTGCTGCTGTAGATTGCAGTAGGGCTGCAGATCACAGGCATCTGAGGAGTGGGTGGTGTGAAAATTTACTTTTTGTACCTTAGAAGTGTCTGAAATCAAAACTGCATAAACCATCTTATTTCTGAATAATTACTGCATAGTGCACATGGTAATATGCTAAGACATTCAATAATAATAAAAAAAAGAGATTAGAAAAATTAAATCATGTTTGATCCTGCAAATATAAGTGGTAAGTGATACTGCAGTTTTCCAGGAAGAACTACACTACTGCACTACATGCTGTAGTGACAAGGTGTATCTGAGGGGCTTCCTACCCTGTCCTGGCTTTCAGTTACAAGAAAGGACCTGTTCTGTAGAGTCAACTCTATATGTAAACATAGGAACTTGAAGAATTTGGTGTTCTTTGCAAAAATTAAACTTGGAGGATATGATTTTGCTGATCACAAGGAGCTGCAGCAAGACTTAAGGAACTGATTTCATTTGCAAGATGTAGTCGATAAGATAAAAGATACTGAATGAAAACTCTGAAAAGCCATGTATGCTTCACAAAACAGCTAAAACAGAAAACTTGGCAGATAGTGGCTTTGGTCCATTTCTGAAGGTAGATAGTGCCTGAAGCAGTAGAGATGACTTGAGAATTTGGAACACTACAGTGAAAGAAACTGTAGTGTATGAACATGTGGAGATCCAAGCTGTTGTCCAGAAAAAAATTGTATTGGCCCTTACAATTAGTAGAAGGAGGGACACACCTTTACTTATAGGATGTAAAAAATTTACATCAGTACTTATATTTGCAAACCTTAGCAAAGTTTGCCTAGTATGGAGAAAGATCAGGAACTACGATACAACTCTCATAAGGTTACTCTTTAAGTGTAACAGGAATTCCTCAGACTTAATGTAGTGTGTAATGTACTGAGTTGTTAACATTTTTCTTTGTTTGTTTGTTTGTTTGGGGTTTTAGTTGGTTGGCTTTTGTTTTTGTTTTAATATCAGCTGTGCATTGTCTAGTGTCCTGACAGAACAGTAGCTTTAGTAATACTGTGTGAATCCACTGACACAAAAGAAATGTTTATTTGTTTCCAGAGAACAATTTCATATCCTGTGAGGCACACAGGACTTAACTCTCATGGACAAATAGGGAATTGGGACAGATGTTACGTGAAAAAACCCTGGGCAAGACAACACCTGTTACTAGATAAATATGTAAAAGTGCCTGACAACTTTCAGAGAACACTTGTAAGACAGAGCTTGAGAACATCTGCCTGTGGTAAAGAAGAACTCAGCCAAGGCATAAAACAGAAATAAAAGTACAAAAGCTAAAAGCTAGGTGGCTTCACTTCTTAAAAAAACCCAAACAACAAACCAAACCAAACCCCCCAAAAACCAGCAGGAAATCCCAGCAATTAGAATGGATTTTCTAAGAGAGAATATTGCAAGAGTGTGGGAAAAGGCCACAGTTTCCTCATTATGTGGAAAAAAACTTGTCCAGTTCCCATTTCCTATAAAGGAGAAATAATTGTGAGAAGAGAGGTTAATTATGAATATTTGTTTAATTTAGAAAAATTCTTTGAACTTTCAGGATAGACTGTAAGGATAGAGGAGAAAGGACAGAAATGCTCACATGATGCATTTCTATTGTGAAACATTTTTTCCAAAGCAGGTTGTTCTGTTTGAAAAGCAATTAAATCCTTGCAAGGTGCAACTGGATTTGACTTGAGCATAAGAATAGGATCTATAAGGTCTGGAGTCCCTTGCAATCATGCTGCATTGAAATATTTGCCTCTGGCAGCAGTAATACTGTTCAATGTGATAATGCCCTCAATTGTTTGAGTATTATTGATGAATTTAGTCAGTTTGGATATATGCATTTGAAATATGCAGTTTGGGGCTGGGAGACAAATGCAGGGGAACTGTTCATTTCATAGTTTCTGACATGCAACATACAGGCTTATGCTATAAAGTAGCATAAGGGGGTAAGCGGATTATTCCCAAGCACTCTTAAAAGATGATTTGGAAATACTACAATTTCCAGCAAGACATAGCACATCTTCATGTGTAAATAAATGGACAGTCTCTCAGAGGGTGCTCTTCCTACTGTATTTTGAACAGTCAGTACGCTTGCACAGTATACTGAACAGTAATGATGTTAACAAGAAAATAATAATAAACATTTGAAGTATGAGATCAACATTTCAAAGGTTTGTGGAGATTGAATGATGTAGAGAAGAGAGGTCTTAAAACTAAGACAGATGAAATGTGTTCTTGAGAATTTAATTTCCATTACACAAAGTCTTACTGAAATTTTTATAGGTCACCGAAGCCAAACTCCTGCAAACAAACCAAACAGAACAGCCCAAAAAGCAGAGCTCCAAGCCAAAACCCTCATTATTTATTTGCATGTTAGTTCTAACCCTGAGCATCCCAGTTCACATACACGTTGAAATTTTACAACTAAACTTTAGTAAATGGAAATTCTGTCCTGAAAACTTGAAAAATCACATTTTACTGCCTTGAGAAAGTTTGTCATCATAATATTAACTTTGACTTTCATGCTTTCATTTATCATCAGTAAAAGCAAAGGAATCTTAATGGTCCTTTACCTTGTGGAGTATTTGGAGGAGCACACTAAGACAGTATGATGGGTGACAAACACTTGACTTTCACATAGAAATTAGTAGGTCACAGCATCACAGAATATGCTGTTGGAAGGGACCTATGAGGATCATCAAGTCCCACTCTTGGCCCACATGGGGACTGAACCCACAACCTTTGTGTTTTTAGCACCAGGGTCTAACAAGCTGAGCTGATCTCAGGGTCAATATTTAAAATAAAGTGTGAGGATACTAAAATGTGAGTGTGCACTGAGTAGTAAGAGCAACACGATAGTGCAGAGTACCTTCTATTCAATAAGCCTCAGCATCCCGGGCTGCTCAGATGATTGTCTTGTAGAAAGAAATTTGATTGTGCAATTAAGGCTACTGCAGTGCACAAGGTGGAAAAAACTTGTCCACCTGAGCCTCTCTGCTTCCATCACAACTGATATAAACAAAAACATGAACAGATATGTGGAACTGGAAGAATATTTTCTTCTTCCAAGTCTCAAATCCTCCCTGGTGAAGTATTAGATAAGGGGATCCAGCTCTTTCCTCTGTTGTGGGTATTTTTGCCTAAAGGTGCTATAAAAGGCTCTTCTAGAAGACAGAGGAACCCCTTGAAGACTGCAACAGTGTCCTCTGGGATAGGAAAAGTGTGTGTACCCAGTGTGCCACAAGGAAGATAACCCAAATTCTGAGTGCAAACTAGAAACCAATTATTCTTGCTTGCAAGAGATAGGAGAGGTAATGCAAAAGGGAGGAGGTGGTGATATTTCTCTCTGCCTAACTTGCCTATAAGAATGTCATAATAGCCCATACTTATGCATAAACTATAGAAAAGTTGCTAGACAATATGTCTTGCTGTGTTATTTCTCTAAATGAGGAAAGGCAGCAGTAAAGATAGTTGAAGAAAGGGGACATGAGGAGGAAATCTGGGTTTCTAACACGGATTGGTGTTGCCTCTGGAGCACTCCAGGTGCTATGTCACATATTAGGACTATTAGATACACTGATGCTGCAGCTTTTTGAGCTTTATTTTCTTTACATGTTTTGATTCCTTCCGAGATTACAATTCGGTGAATTGTAATATGAGCAGGATAATGCTGATATCTACTCAACAGTTTATTCTGCACTCTGGAAAAATCAAAGAATGCTTCAAGATACTTGCAAGACAGCAGGTATCTTGAAACATTCATTAGGATGAAGGAAACAGGCATCATGCAATTCAGTTTTCTTTAACGTACTGCTAACCCCTACTGGTAGCAAAAATTCAGTTTTACTGTTGCCTGTGGCTCAGAAGCTGTTATATTAGGTTATTTATGGTGTCATTCTTCACATGCTTTAATATCTACTTATCACTTTGGAATCATAGCCTGAAATACAGTGATGGATTTTACCATAACTTAAAATAAGTTCACATGATATTTTTGAAAACTTATAATAGCTGAGAAGTCCAAGGGGAAAATTCTGATATATAGTTAATTCAAAATGGAGTTATGATTCCTTAAAAGATACCAAAGATGTAATGTCCAACCAATCTTCCCTTAAAGCCTTTATGGAAGAAAATACTCTCAAAGCAAGAGTGAGTAATGTTAACCACATTATCTCCATAAATACATAAGAACTCAGTGGACTTCTTTTCTGAAAATGTTATTGCTTTTAGTTAAAAGAAAGGAATATAAACACTGAATTCCCACTTGATTCTGACCACTATTACAAGAATTTGGGCCTAGAGCTCAGCTTTCTCACAAGAAAACAGTTACAGTTTCCCGTGTGTTGTTTCTGCTCTTATAGTTGTTCAGCCAGCTTCATACTTTCTCAGCTGGAGAACAAAATGTTTTGAGTATAGAGCATTTTTAAAAAATATTTGGTCTGCTTGACTTAGACAAAGAGAAGAGTGAAGCTGGAATTTCCCCCAGATCGCAGTGTTATTATGCCATCTACTGCTGCATTTCTGGTATCACACTTGAATAGTCTGCCTAAGTGAGAAATACCACCATGGGCAATATATAGATATGATTTTAGCAGAGATAATGGCTTGGCACGAGAAAGCATTATTGTGCTTGAAGTGATAAGTAAGTTTAAGTGAGACACCGAACATTGATCAGGTGTCTTCTGTTCCTTTAATCCCATCTTCCAGTGGCAAAGCTCATAAACACTAACAGGGAGCTAGATCACGTCTTTCTTCCTTTTCATGATTCAGTTCCAGAAAGCAGGGGTGATGTCTGATTTGCAAAGAATACGTACCATAAATTAGCAGTCTTCTGAGATTAAAGGTTAGGAAAACACAGTTTGGATGTAGAAGGCACTGAGAATCAGAAAGGAAAAGAGGGCTGCCTGCAGTATGAGACATCTTTATTGTTGTGGTGCTTTTGACCCTGACTGGATACCAGATTCCCACCAAGCAGCTCTATCACTCCCCTCCTCAGTTGAAAAAGGCAGAGAAGAAGTAATAAAAGGCTCGTGGGTCAAGGTGATAACAGGGAGATATCACTCAGCAATTACAGTCCCAGGCAAAAGTGACTTGACTTGAGGAAATTAATATGAATTCTTGCCAAAAAAATCAGTAGAGTAACGAGAAATAAAAACTAAATTGTAAAACACCTCCCCCACACTCCTCCCTTCTTTCTGGGCCTAATTTTAATCTCTATTCTCTCTACCTCTTCCCCTCCACTGGTACAGACGGACAGGAAATGGAGACTGCAGTTCATCACAGTTGTCTCTGCTGCTCCTTCCTCTGCAAGGGGAGGACTCCTCACACCTTTCCCCTTCTCTGGTGTGTGGTGCCTCCCACAGGAGAACCTGTGAACCCCCATGAACTTTTCCAATGTGAGCATCCTGCCCACAGGCTGCAGTGTGAACTTCATGAACTGCTCCAGTGTGGGTCCCTTTCCACACGGTGTAGTCCTTAAGGAACAGACTGCTCCACTGGGTCACAAGTCCTGCCAGCAAACCTGTTCCAGCGTAGGCTCCTCTCTCCATGGGACCACAGGTCCTGCCAGGTGTAGGTTTTCCTGGTGTAGGTTTCCCATGGGGTCACAGCCTTAGCCACCTATCAGCTCTGACTTGGACTCCTCCAGGGGCTGCAGGTGGATCTCTCCTCCACCATGAACATCCATGGGCTGCAGGGGCACAGTGTGACTCACCACAGTCTGCACCACGGGCTGCAGGGGAATCTGCTCTGGCACCTGGAGCACTTCCTGCCACTCCTTCACTGACCTCAGTGGCTGCAAGGTTGTTTCTCCCACATGTTCTCAATCATCTTTCCCAGCTGCTATTGAGGAGCAGTTTTTACTTCTTTTTCACTACATTATTGCAGTGGGGCTACTGTGGCAGCTGTTGGACTTGGCCTTGGCCAGTGGTGGTTTGTCTTATAGCAAGCTGGCACTGGTTCTGTTGGACATGTGTGGAGCTCCTAGCAGCTTCTTACAGAAACCACTCCTGTAGAATCCTGCTACCAAAACCTTCCCATGCTAACCAAACACAAATGTAATTAAAATAATTCACGTAACACTTTCTATAGGACAGCTACTCACCTCTACCCCCAACTCCAACTCTTTTTACTTGATTATTTTATTTTGGATTTAATTAGAGGATCAGTGTGATAGTGCTTCTACCTGTCTGCCACAGAGAAGTGCCCAGTCTGCCGTCAAACTGAAATGGTTCTAGGCATGGTCTTCCATTTCTAAAAGTCTTGGATGTTCAGACTTTTTTGTTGGCATGTAAAGTAGAGCTTTAAACCTTTAAGTTCACTATTTTCTGTTGACAATGGCAGCAGTTTATTCTGATGTACATTTGGGTTTTTTTGGCCACTTTCTTCTTCAGCCTTCTAGACTGAGTAACTTGAATTCCAAGACTTTGACTATTCTTACTGCCTTTTCCACCTGGTCCACATCTTTCTTGAATGAGTGCCCAGAACAGGTCGTGACTCTCTTGCTGAGGGCAACTCAGTCACTTAATGAGTGAAGAAGTTCACATGGTTAATAAAACCTATTCCAATTATGCATTTCCTCTTGGATCACAAAATACACTAGTTAACTCCTAGATCTCTTTCTGCAGTGCAGCTATGCATGGAGTAATATGTTTTCCTATGCCTGTGAACGGATTACCTCCAAATGTAGAGCTTTGCTTTTGCTGTTATTGAGCAGTGCCTAACCTCCACTGCAGTCAGTAAGAATTCAGTTAATTATGATTTGGAATTCTAACTCTGGTCCTAATTGATATTACCTGTAATAAATTTGGTAACTGTACATGTCGTTTCTTTCATCCAGGTTGGTAAAGAAATACTGAATAGTTTTGAGCTTGGGATAGACTCTTGTAAAAACCTCACTCCGTACCCTGATCCAGTTTGTCACTAACCTGCTGATAATACTTCTGCTATTTAGCTTGTCCTACTTGTTGCTTTCTCTTAACTTGCTTTCTTAATTCTTACAAGAAAATAATCTGAAAAAGTTTGTTCTCAAAGCCTAAAGTCAGGGTATTAACACTTTACTCCCCATTCAGAAGAATCTATGCCCTGAAAGGAAGAGAAGTGCAAATAACTTGGTGCTATTTGCAGTGCTTGAACTTTCTTGTTCTTTTTTTCTGGAAATCAGAGGTAAGCTCATAAAGGCTCAGAGTCTTAAGTTTTACCCTTTCTTTTCCCCAGTTTAAAAGTTGTCACCAGGTGGTTTTTCTGTCCTCTTCTCAGTTTTCAGAGCTTGTTCAGGTCTTCTATGAAATCTGAAGCATAACTACTGACTGTTCTTGAGCTGCTTCCTTTGGCCTTTTGCAAACACTGGTTTTAGGACTGTAAGGTGGGCCAATAAACTGCCCACTGCTGGCAAGGAGGCAGGTTCCTCTCCTGGGCTCTCAGCTTGAGCGTGCTGTTAGATTGGCTCCACCACTCACAGAGGCACTGGCCTCAGCCTATGTAATAGCGCATTTCAGCAGCACTGCCAGCTTCAAAACATCCAACGTGCTCTTTGCCCTGCTGGAGTTTTTACCCTTCCGTCACTTGGACTGGTCATGTTAAACACTGATCGCATCCTGAGTGAAGAAGGAGGCAAACTGGTATTGAATATGTCAGTCACTGAGAACTCCAAAGCAGTGTGTCCTCTTCACTGTGTATGAAGCCAGCTCTTTCGGTGCTTGTCTTCTTACTGAATTACTTACCAAGTAAGTTTAATTTCTCCTTAAATCTTCAAAGATTGTTCTTCCTACATTTTCTCCTAATTTTTTAAAATTACAAGTGGTAATAAAGAATAATTTAGGCTAATTTCTACTTTGAGTTCTCTTTTTGAAATCTTTGAAAAACTGAAATAACCAAGTCAGTGTTTTCAAAGCCTTACTTATCTTTCCACTGAACTGTGATAACTTGCACCCATGCCCTTTAAAGGTCACCAGCTCTCCTCATTCCCTTCTCTTTTCTAGACATCCATCCCACTAGACCTCAGCAACCATGGCTCTAAGGTTATAGAAATCTGCTTACCTGAAGGTTATTGATTTTTTTCCCATGCTTTTCTTCCTAAGAACCAGAAATGTTATTTTTATTTTTATACTCATCTAAGTTGCTTTCTACCTTTATTCTCTGTCACTTCCAAACAGAGTTTCTGTCTTGTATTTGTATTTAAATGTCCCCTTTTGTTTGGGAAGAACTAGCCTATATCCTGCTCTATTCTAACGTTACACATGGAAATTGCACATTATTGTCATATTTGTGCCTGAGTGACACTGTTAGTGCTCACAGAAAGCTCTGTGAATTCTGACCTTGCTAGCCAAATTGATATTAAATTTGTTCTATGCCACTTTTCTTGTTTTCCACTTGTGTTATTTAGTACTTTTCAGTTACTTGGCCTGTTCCGTAATTTGGATGTAAAAGCAAGTATGCACATTAGTGATAGTGTAAAGCTACACTTTTTATTGGTTGTTTTTCTGAAAAAAAGATATATTATCCTAGATTTCACATCCAGCAGGTATCAAATCATAATCTATATAGTAGTGTTCTATACTATTGTGTTTATTCTCCACATAATATGAATAGAATGGTCCTTTCATTCTTTCAGGGCCCAATATCAGATCTGTTTGTAACAGAGTACAAAAGAATATTTGCACTGGAAAAGAGGAAATATATGACTGAGTTATTTCCTTGTGTTTGTAAAAAGTATTTAAAGGATGTCTATCTTGTTATTGCTATGCAGGTAAGAAGGTCAGAGAAACAGGTATTCATGTTTCTTGCAAATTCCACACAAACAATGAAAAAGAAATAACGGAATATTCAGCTCTTCACTTCTTCATGATTTTGAATTCAGCTACTGCTAGGAGTGCAAGAGTAAAATTTGCAGAGTTTAGAAAGCCCAGTGCTCTGCCAGACCAAGATGTAGTAAACTTGTCCTCATGGCTGCAAAAGTTGCAGTGAAGATACAGGGCTGCAAAAAAATATTAAAACATGACAGTCACAGGAGCCCCTCTGATCTTGCTGCCTACTATATGGCAAACCAATTTATATAAATTAAAGACAGCACTATCTTTTAATATAATCAGCATATATACAGATATAAGTATATTTATGTGTCTATAAAAATATACATGTGTGTATTGACTACATTAAAGGGTGGTCCTGCTTTTGATTTGTATCAGCCACTTTGCCCTTTGTACACAGGATCTGGATTCAAAGCTATCTTAAAAAACCCCACAGGTGTTAGAATTCTGAGAGAATGCTTATTTCATAGAAACATGTCCTTCTAATAAGTTTCCTGTTTTGAAAATATTTTAATTTCTTGCAAAACCTTAGGAATATCTTTACATAGACATGCTGTAAGCAAAAACATATTGAAATCTGTAATGTTATTCACTTGTGCAGCAAAGGAAGCAAGGTGGGAAGGGAAGAATCAAGGAATGGACATGGGATTATTATGTGTATTATGCATGGATATGTTTGTGCATTATATTCATGCTTGTGTCAAGGGGTGCTTCTGGGAACTGTAATCTCAAACCCCCTTAAAATACAAGAAGAAATCTGTGAATTGCTAGAACAGTGAAGTGTGTGCATATGTTAATATGTTTAATTCATACTAGCTTGAACAATAGCTTTTGTAAAGACATAATTAGAAAAATGTCAGGACACACACTGAGGAAAAAGCAAAAGCACAGAAAAAAGGGTGACTGAAGTGCTGATGTATGTTTTCTTTAGCTGTGTATTAGCTTTTCCCCTACCTTCTGAGATACTGTGTTTTGTCATCTCTGCTGACTGCCAAGATACATATTAAGGAAAGCAAGGACAACATGGAAGTGGCTCAGTTGAACCTATCAATAAGCTGTTAGTGGCTTCAGCAGATGTAGGGATTATTCTTTTTCCCATTCATCTAGATCAAATAAAACTCTAATACATTTTCTAATAATCATGAAACATACCTGGAAACTCACTGCATATCCAGACATGAGCAGATTTTTTTTAACTTGCTAGAAACTTTTTTCTTAGTTAAAAGATCTTTGAGTTGCTGTTACCAAGGGCTACCTATGAGAGTTTATTTCAGTTCTTGTTTGTTTCTCTAGTTGTTCATTTTGCTTCATTTTAGCAAGCAAGTAGTGGTTGAAAGTGTTATGGTGGTGCTGTTGGGATAACATGAGCTTGCTTTCTTTTAACACTTAGCCTACATGACAGTTGTCTCTCAATCTGTTCACTCTTAATCACCTGCTTCATACAGAGAAACAGCAGAAAATTACATACTGCTTCGTATATGAGCATGCACGGGTGTGAAACCTACATTCTCACTTCCAACATGCAGCCACTTTTTGTCTTTGAGCAAAAGCAACCTGTTGAACTTCTATGATTCTTTCTTCCACTTCATTTATTTGCCTATTGCTTTCCATAATTAAATGAGGATATCAATATGTGTATTAAGTTTTTCAGGTTGTTCAGACTCTTCATTTCAAAATAGCTAGGGATATATATATTTCCCTCCCTCGTATTTTTAAAATAGCCACTGAGAGTGTTTACAAGTGGATATGTTTGTCTGTATCTGTTCTCATCTGTCAATGAGAATTGAATCGCAGAGCAGGTTGCTCACTTCAAAAGACAATAGATACAGTAAGGTGATGCGTTTATGGACCTTTTGCCTAGGCAATGGTTTCTTGTTGTAGTCCCCGAGCCACCAGCTGGGATGGCTGGGGAACCAGGGGGCTCAGCAGCTCAGTGGTGGGTGAATTCAGAGATCTAACACCACCCACAAGACAGCTGGCCAGGATCCCCTCACCTGGTCTTGTGACCTGTGTGAGGAGGGTCCCCCTGGTTGGTCAGCAGCCAGACAGTCACTCTAACCTTGGGTCACACCACATTGGCCCTCAGCTGTTGTCCCTCCCCTGTCTGTATCCCTTGATAAAGAACTTGGCGGGCGGAGCCCGTCCTCTTGCTACCTGGCCAGCCTGCGTGCCGGTCAGAATAAACATCGGATCCCTCGCAAGAGCCATCTCTGGACTCTTTACTTCTGATACCGCTCGAGCTAGCAAGCTCTGTGTGGGCTTGGCCGCGTGCCTCCATCGCACAGTGAGGGAGAAGCTGTATGCGAGGTGCCCGGACACCGCCAGGAGTTCCTGAGCCAGGAATTCTTAGGGAAAAGCAACAGTTTCCTCCACCAGCCAGGCCACACAGCGACAGTTTCTTACACCATTACACTAGTGCTAGAAGTCTAGCAAATTTGATGTGTTCTGCTCGATCTTTTAATCAAGCTGCTGTTCAGTTTAGTGGAAATTAATACAGTTGTTCTGTGAGCTGAAAACAATTTCAAGTCCACAAGCTGGTGGAACTGTGAGTCAAATCTTAAACCACTTAAGGAGAAGATTGTTGCTTTTTCTTTTAAGCTTCATCTGGCAAAGCTTTCACCTCCAGCTTGTCACTTAAATAGAAATAAATCCCTTCTGCTGCCCTAAAGTTTAAACTTTTGATGTTTCTCTATTGACACAACAGGGTTCACAGCAGTGTGAGCAGTTCTGGCTTAACAGAACATTTTAGAACTGGTCACCAGTAAGTTGCTCTGGGCTGTGGTTCCTAAGAGGGGTTTGCCTTGAAGGAAGAGGCACTTCTGTTTCTGAAGGATTCAGGTGAAACTGTTCCAGTTTAGACTGTGCTTGAAGCTTGAAAATTAAAATGGCCAACCTTCCTAAGTTTATAGGCCACATGTCAAAACTGCCCGTTTACCATGGACTAGTGACACAGGCAAAACAGGTTGCTCAAAGCTGGTTTTAGCTTCAGCTCTGGGGCCACCTCACAAGAGGGAGACATCAATTGGTTACTACCTTTCCTGGTGGGCCTTGCTTTTGCATATACTGCACAGGTGTCAGAGTTGGGTGTGTTCGTGCTAGTCCTGGGAGCCTGGTTTTCTTGCTTCTGGGGCTGAGTTTGCCCAGCTGGGATTGCGCTTTGGTTCTCTTAAGTAGCACTCGCCCTTCTTCACATCTTTTCTGGTGTTCTGGAGGAGGAGGAGTAAAATGGGGAAATTAGTGATGATATAGACTAAAGTCACCCATTGCTTAAGTATTGATGTTAGTGGAAACTAATTTGGAAAAAATAAGTAATACCTGCTCTAGTAGAGGTCTAGGTGTTTTTTCTTTATTTTGTTGTTTATTATAATGGGTTGTATTAAGAGTCTTTTTTTGACCTGCTTTTGCAAGCATTCTGGTCTTTCTTATCAGGCCCTATATAACCATGCCCTGGTCTGTGTAGGAAAGCATTAGCTTGTTCAAGGAGTAGGTGAGATGTTGAAGCTGTGGTGGGCGATTGCACACTTGTGTGCTGTGCTGATGATCTACAGTGTGAGTCTTGTGTGACAGCATGGAGTTACAATGTTTGTGCTTAATATCTCTCCCTGCTGCTGAAGGAGAGAATACGAGTTGTTCAGTACATCCAGATACCCTTATTGCACCTTCCTTCTGAAAGCTGCTGCTAAAAAACATGGACAGCTTGGGACAGCAGTGCTTGTAAGGCTGTGGTCCATAGATGCTGAAAGTGGCCCTGTGTGATTTCTCAGCTCACAAGCAGGAGGCTTTGATCAATGAAATATGCATGGAAACAAATTCATGAAGTGAAATCGCCTGAAATTTGGCCCTCTGTATTCTTTATGCAGTGCATTATTTTTTGGTGTAAAGGGTACTTTGTTGGTGTCCAGGGTAAGAGAAGAGATGACCAAGTGGATAGAGTGATAGCCCCATCATGAGCTATCTTAGTTATTTATGATCATTGAGCTTTCTTGTTCACTTTGATAAAGCTATTGCTAAGCTTTTTTGTTGTTGTTTGTGCCTGTCATGGGAAAAGTGGAAATGGAAATATAGTTTAGATTTCCCTATTTTCTAGATGGATGCTAATTATTTTTTCTCTGGTATTTTCTCTGGTATTTTAAGAATCTGAATCTGTCTTTGATGCTAAAAGTCAGCTAGTGACAGGATTAAATCCTGAGAGCCAAACAAATATTCTGTAAAATCTGGTGGCCCTTAGACCTTTAAAGAGAGACTGACTGGTGTCCCCTTACTAGTTTTTCACTTGTCTCTTCCGCCTTTGGTATTATTAAAAAGCAGCTTACCTGAACACCTGCATATCAGCTAATCATTCACAGAGTACCTCATCTGATCATGCCTAGGGACAAAGCCACCCTGGTTCTTGCAAGCGTGGTAGAGGTGAAGAGACTAATAGGTAGTAAATGCACTGTAAGAACTAATGGACATTGTTTGATCCTGGAAGAAAGTGTTCTTTTAATTAAGATAAATCTACTGGATTTTTAGAGAGACAGTATAAATAAAATTGCTCTTTTGTCTCATGAATGGGCAAAAAAGTGGAGTAAACAGCCTTTGTGCCTTCTTTCACCAAAGAATAGAGATGGTTTTTATAATCTGAAAAAACAGAGTGAAATTCAAGCAGTAGGAAAGTGAGATGCTACAATACATGCTCAATCTTCTTTGTGTTGTTCTCTCTTGTGATGAAAGAGGCCAGATCATAGGAAAATTTGAATAAGCACTGAGGGAAAAGGCTTGGCCATGCAAATTAGCTGCTATATTATTCTAAAATTATTTGAGCAGTGTGGACTGTAGACAATTTGTTCTTCACCTAAAACAGCCTCATGACCTATAATGACTAGGATTTGAATATTATAATCTGGATTTACTTAACAAGATAATTAAATATTTAGTCAGTTCATTTAGAGGATAGAATGGATTATCTCTCAACATTTGCAGATTTCTTCCCTTCTATTTGTATGCATGGCTGAATGTTCTCAATTTTTTTGTTACAGCTCTCTTTCAAATTTCATACCTTAGCTTCTGCCATAACAATTAGGACTGTGAAGAGCTTTTTGTTGTCCTGGAACTGAGGGAAAAGAAATTATGAAATGCTGAATAAGATGAAATGGGTTTAGTACTCATTGCACTGTAGAAAAGCACTCATAAAAGTTAATTAAGCTCAGGAAACAGACAGCAAGATAATTAAGATTAGGCCTAATTTTACACGGCAGGAATTCTGTGATGTTTTCCAAGGGACATCATGTAGAGAAACTCCAGGCTTTCAGTTAGATTCTCAAAAGATCATTACAGATGATGTTAAACAGCAAGACAGACTAATGTGATGAGGCATATGTTTTCTTTTACATTGCTTTTAAAGTAAAATTCTGCCATAAACATAAATAAGGACTAAATACACAGTTTATTATTACTGGCAGGGAGGTATCTAAGTGAATCTGTTGCTGGCAACCAGTAATTATTAACACAAAAAAACCGGATTAATTTGTTGCTTCCTCTACCAGACTAAAGTCTGCCATGCTGTACTGCAGTTTATTATGTTCTAGAAAACTATGAGAAGGGTCTTTTGTTTAAATCAGGCATACAGTGATCACTTTCCTCCCTTTGTGCACCTTAGACACAATCTGTACTATTCCATGTGCTGGCAGTGTAGCTTCCTATGACCGTTATATAAAGAAAATCCATACAAAACCTAATTACCATCTTATCCACTTCAAATTCTTATTACTAGGTACACTAGAAATCTTAGAAATGAAAATGAGGAATAAATTACATGGAACTATGGATTCTGGTTAATTTTTTTTTTTTTTTTAATGCTTCTACTAATTAAGTGTGGAGCAAATTAGTCTCAGTTCTTATTAAGCTCAAATCAATTGTTTAGACACCAGTGCTGTATTCTGCATGCCTGGGCTCATGCACCAGAACTGTCAAAACTTTCCATATTCTGGGTAATCAATCTCCGGAAATATTTTATAGTTTCTTTAATATTTTCCATTCAGTAACATTTGATTGTATGGATTCTGTGTTTTCTTGTGTAATCAAAGGCCTTGAGTTTTGGTTTTTTTGTATTTATATGCCCTTCCTAGGGAAAGAAGTAAGCTGATAGAAAGTGTGAGGATTTTTTGTTGATTTTTAAAAAATACCAAGATTATCTAAAGTTGTATATACAAAAAAAATATTTTCTTCCATATCTGCTCAGAGAGTAACAACAGAAATACAAATAAACATACGTAAAAATTCTTTTTTTAAACAAGCTAGAATACAGAAGAGGTTTAAAAAATTGTAAGGTGGTGATGAAAAATGAGTAGGTTTAATACCTGGTGCATACGTGTCAAACAGACAACAAAAACTGAACAACCCTCAGGCAGATGAAATCCTCCCTGTCTTATGTCATGGCTGTAGATTACAATCAAATAATCTAACACATTTGCATGTGCTTCTCACATCTCAAATATGGCAGTTTCCTTTTACTACTTTGACTGACAGCTTATGTTCCTGGATTCACGGTTGCATGTAACTTTTACCTGTTATCCTAAAAATATCTTTAGTTGTCAATATTTAGGGAAGATCTTGCAAACATGATTGAAATGATTTCTTGAAGGAAGCAAGTGGTTTTTTGGCCCAGGGCTTCCACCTGGCCTTTCCGTAAAAGGGGCTTACAACGAAGATGGGAACAGACATTTTAATAGGGCCTGTAGCAACAGGACAAGGGGTAATGGTTTTAAACTAAAAGAGTTTAAAGTTCAGATTATATGTAAGGAAAACAGTTTTACAAAGAGACAAACCATTTCTTAAAGAACCCAAGCCTTAATTAATTTTAACTTGTAAAATAAAAAGCTCTTCCAGCAAACTCTCTAATTTGGTGTTTCAGAATTCAGGGCTGTCATTTTTATAGACTTAACTATATACTTGAGATTAAAAAAAATAAGTAGACTTAAGTATTAAAAAGGGAACTGAAACTGCTGCCGGATGAGCTTCTCCACAAAACAGTCTTCATATGCTGACATCTGTGCATAGAACAAGACAAGCCTCTTTGCTTACTCAGTGCTTTGAAATCCTGCTGAAAGCATTGGATCATTTGTTTCACTAATTTCCGCCATATTTAAAGTTCACTTTTTTACAGTGTCCCTCCTTGCCTTGGACTGGTTATAAGTAGACTGATTTGGAAGGTGCAATGTTATTCTTTATAGCAGCTGTGTTGAAAGCCAAAACATTTTTGCCTTCAAACAGGAGTTGAATTTGATGATCCTTATGAGTCTGTTCAGCTAGGGTTGTTCTATGATTCTCTGATTCTGTGATTCAGGAGCAGTGCTCCTAATGCAATTATACTCACTGCTGAAGTGCAAAATGAGTGTACAAACCTAGCTGAACAGTTCTGGTTTTCATATATATCCTTCAAATGCTATTTTAAGGTCCTTTGTACATGCATATTACATGCCCTTATTGTCAGCTTGCTGATAATTGTAATATCTCTTTTCTTCTCTTTACACAACAGAACACAACTAGATGCAGCTACTGTACCTTGCTTCATTTATTGTATTTTCTCGTTATAGTAAAACTTGTGTTGTCATCACGATCCTCATTCTTTTAAACTCAGCAATTAACCTCACCTCTCTATTTGGCAACTAACCTATTCTCCTCTGAATCAGAAAGCTTTTCCTTTTATCTTAGCATTGAATGAAGCACTGGGGTTTGTGGGTGATTTGAAGATTTGAAATTGGACTATTTTTTCAATAGCTTTTTTTCTTCCCTCTCGGTGTTTTGGTGTTGTTTTTTTTTTTTTTTTTTTTTTTTTTTTTTTTGTGGATATGTAGTGTTTTTGAGGATGTCTTAATTGATGCTGGCTATTTACTAGTGCAGATGCTTTTTCTGGGTTGCTGATTCTCGGTGTATTTCATGGATGCAGATATTCATAATGAGTGGATATATTTATGGTTTTGGAAAAATATGTACTCATTCACTTAACCCAAAACCTAAACAAATCAAACCCCATGAAATTTTCTGTTTCACATGTGCGGTTCTTTTCCAGAACACAGTTTGTCTTCGGAAGATGTTTTTTCCCCTCACAGGATCCCTGGAAGGTTGTGTGTCACCATTTGAGCACACACTGTATCACAGGATCACAGAACGGGTCAGGTTGTGAGAGACCACAGTGGGTCGCATGGTCCAGCCTCCTCCTCCAGCAGGGCCACCCCAGAGCACAGGATTGTGTCCAGACGGTTCCTATATTTCTTTGGTGAGAAGGAGTCCACAGCCTCTCTGATTTTGTGTCCTGCTGCACATATCCAGGCTTGTGTCTTTGCACTGATTGTTTCATTGAGACTTTGTAAATCAGACTTCCTGTGTAGTTATTTTTTTCAAGGCTGGCTCGACATATTTATTTGCTTCTTGCAGCTGTTAAAAGGTTAAAATTCTAGCTGCTGACTCAAAAGCTTTGGCTTTTGGCTGGCTGTGGTGCTGTGATAGAGTGATATTACTGAATTCCTGGCTATGGGGTGTAAACATGCTGCTAGCAAACAGCCATCTGTTGTCAAAAACACCCAGTTTCTAAAGTGTTGCAAACACTTTCTTGGGTTTATGCAGAACAGCTGCAGGTCACTGTCTTCCTCAAAATCTGAATGAAGCCTCTGTTGTGGTGTCTGGAGTGCTTTTGCTGTGGTGGGGATAAAGGTGGTCACGATCAACCTTGCTCTCAGGCAGAGGCTGTTACCCTCACAGCAGAAGTAATACAGGGAACATACATGCTCATCTCAGTTGTGTCTTTGCCTCTAAGGCAGTGGCATATGGTTATTATAATTTGTTTGTGTCAAAGGCTGGGACCATATCACCTGGTGTTGCCCTGCTCCTGCCCCAAGACTGTGTGACCATGAATCAGTTTCTGAATGCTCTGGGTGCCTACACTCTTTCAAATCACACTGAAATCAGATCAGCAGTATTTTATCATAGCACGGTGGGTGGATCCCTATTGACTTCATATTTTGGCTTCATAGGTTGCAAGTTAAAACATGGGATTTTGTGTTTAATGGCTGAGAAGCAGATTTGTATTTCTGTTTTATTCATTTGCTGTGCTATTCTGGCAAGCAGAGCCTTAACAAGCCTGTCAGTCAATCCCTTTCCCTCTCCCCAAAACTGGGAATGCTCTCAATTTCCAAGAAACATTTGGCTTTTGCTGCTTTTGCTGTGTTTCCAGGAACGAGTCACAACTGTATGCTGAATATCTTTGGTCAAGTTTGGCAAATATCTGTAGTAGGCTTGACTTGAAAGTCAAATCCAGCCAGAGCTGGTTGTCTATCTCTAATCAGCTTAAAATAATTTCACAAAGGATTCTGTATCTCAAGGACTTCAATGCTTTAATGTACAGTGACAGTTTTTGCACTTGATGATCTCGGATAGTTCAGAACATTCAGTAACTGATCCTTCTTAGAATATTAGATGCAAATAGTCTTAGAATATTAGTTTGTGTTTAATCTTTTATTTTTTTCTGTTTTGCTTTGTTCTTGTTCTCTTTGAAGCCATGGAACTAGTTCAGTTCATTTGTTTTATCTCTGTTTTCTGTTTTCCCAGGTGGTGCAGATCCTCTTGGCCTGCTGCAGAACCATTTTAGATACAAAATGATAGTTTTAGGTAAAAAGCGTAGTATTCATCTCTGGCACTGCTTGGTGTGGAAACCTTGGGAAGTGAGAGCACTACATTTTCAGACCATTACTAGAGGATTTCTTTGGAGCACTCTTTTGCGACTAGAATCTGTCTTAAAAATGTGTGTTCTTAACCTTTCAAATGCTGACTAATCTGTCCATGACTCTCATTCCCCTTTTTTTTGAATATTTCTTTGGCACAAATGACTTAACAGAAATTACCTATAATTCCTGCTTTTTCTGTTTAGTCTTTTCATGACTCTCATATCACAAAAGGAGTCAGTGATTTGTATGATGTATTGCTTGATGTTTTTATCTGGTTTAGTGTGCGTATGGGCAGGAGGTTCTGGTCCTGTAAATCTGTCATAATAATCTGTACCACCTTTGCAGAGATCCCTGTGGATACTATGGGCCCTGGCAGAGTGTGCTTAGTGCTGGTGACTTTGCCTGAATACTGTTTATGTATTTTGTGGTTTCTTTCCTTGTTCTGTCTAAAATTTTAGCATTTTTTTTCCTCACCAGAATTTTGTGTAGGATTTGCACTATCCTAATGCTGCATATGTAAGACTGAATAATTTTATCTTTTCTTCCCTGTTCCATAGCTCCTTTCTTAGCTTCAAGGTTTTACTTGTGCCCCACTGACTGCTTGGCGTTCAGTTGACTGTTTGCATACTGATGCCTTGTCTTTGCATCCGGTACTAGTCTGAGTTCTAGAAACCATTTCTTTGTGCTATTTTGCATTGCATTACAGTCATAAAGTGCAGAAACTTTCCTCTCAGATGCTGTTTTGCTTTCAGAGTGTGTGATTTTTTTCCTTTACTGCAAGCGTTAGCACACAGCTACCATGTGGCCCAGTAGGCAGGGCATTTTTCATTTTCTTTACACCAGCTCTAGACATTAATTTTGTTCATCTCTCTAGTTTTGCATTTATGCATTTCTATTTACATAGCTTCTACTTTATTTTTTGCTTTCTCTCTATGATTAATGTATATCCCCTGCTTGTATCTTTCATGCTATAAAGAAATACCTTTCACCTCAGTTTGGAATAAGAAGTGTTCTTTGTAACCTAATAGTCTGTGTATTTCTCCTGTGTCTGAGGCAGATATTGTAGTTATGAATATCTTTTCATTTGCTTTCATTTCTTTTCCCCAGTTCAATGGAATTTTGACATTGTTTTAATCTGCAGTATTTCAAATTGTTTAATACATAGGCCCTTTAAATTTATTTTCTTGGTGAAAAGATTCTGCAACCCAGCTGTGTTCTCCTCTTGCTTCTTGTCTCAATGCTCTCCTAGTTTTAAAAATATGCACGGTCATTTCTAATTTGTGAAATCTTGTTCAACCTTCAAACTTAAATCAAAAACTATCAAAGATATTGTAACAATTGGGACTTTATTACTTTTCTCTCTCTCTTTTTTTTCTGTAAAATCTTTACTTAATGCCTCCTATTTCAAAACTCTTTATTTTAACACATGGAACTTATGCTGCCAGAAAATTTCAGTAGTTTTTTTTTTCCCCTTTCCTATCACAGGCACTAAAATTATTCTTAGGATTGTATTTGTGGGTCAAGCTAGAGACCTCAGATGTCACTAACTTCATCCAAAACGGAGATATTCTGGTTTACTTGCATGTCTAGCAAAGAAAAATACAGCTTAATGATGCTCTTGGGGGCTATTTTTAGCTAGAAAACCAAGTGTTACGGAGAAAGAAGATGATACAGGTTTCAACTTCTCTATTAAATTCCTGAAATAAGAAGACTGTTCCAGTAAGAGTGTGCACTTCCCTGAGAATTTATTTGCATGTATTTGTGTTTAAAAATCAGTTTACTTGAAAGCTCTCTAATGTATAATTAAAATAAAGTTGAGGGAGTACATAAAGATCAGGAAGAAGTGTAAATTCAATCAGTGTCAACATCCTTTTGTCTGGAGTTCAATAAACATTTTATAGTATGTTACATACTATCATCAACTAATTTGATTTCCAGACTGGAGTTAAAAGTTGGAAGGAGTGCCACTGCTATCAAAGTTATTTTCTCTCCTGTGGTTGTATTTTTTAAACTTGAAGCAAAAATACGGAAATGTAAGTAATTGTTTTTATGAGCAAAGATGTACAAAAACACGTCATTTCTCTAGATCATTGAAAAAATGTGGCTCCTTCATGTGGCCCACTTATTATGCATAATCATAACTCTGGTTAGTTAAAATTGTAATTTTTCTGTTGTTTTTCTTATGGCTGCCTAGCATTAGTGTTAGTAAAATGATGACTTCAATGCATGTGGGATTTTTTTTAAGAAGAAAGAGCACTATGTTGATATATATCACAGAAAACATTTAAGATCATGAGTCTCAGTAAAAAGTTATTCTGCTTCTGAGCTATATAATATCATACTATCATCATGAAGTTTCCGTATTTAAATAGTGGCAGTGTGATTATTCTTTTAAATAAATCTGTCCCTGCTGCACCTCTTTAGCTTTTTGCAGTTATTTCCACTATGTGAAAATGTAACCAGAAGTGTGTTTTCTTTGAGATATTGTCTTTTATGCAAATGACACCAGAAATTTCAGGCTGAAGCATGAATGTCTGCTGATTTATCTCCCACTGTGATGATTTATTAAATTGCAAAATGAAATGTGTAATTGCAAATGAAAGTGACTCCATTAGAATAATAATTAAAACCTAAAATCTATATTCTCATCAGAGCTGGACAATTTCTTCTCCTGAAGTCTAATAAAATCAATCCACGTTTACTTCCTTGCTGACTGGCACTTTGTTTGCACATGAAGAAAGGGTAATATTTGCTCTCCCTATATGTGTGTGTATTTTGCCACCCCACATGTACATTAAGGCAGTTGTATGTGTTAGTAATTTAGATTAGATGTGGATCCTGGAAACAGTTGTGCTTGTACTCAACATGGCATCCACATCTGAACTAAACAGGGTTATATGTGTTTATGCTTGGAGAATTTGTGCCCAAATGTTTCGTGTAACTCAGTTCTAGTTGATCAGAACTCAGCTGTGTGTAAAAGAAAGCACAGTGTGAGTTCAGAGTGATGTGTCTGACACACTCTGAAAGTACCATGAGTTTCTGGAAAAACTGTTTGGTAGAAATAAAACCTTTTCTTTTTTCCTGGAAATACCTATTTCAATGTATTTTTTTTTTTTTTAATAAAGGCCTTTCTGAGCTTTCTGGCTGGACTTTGTAAAAATGCTCAGGAACTTCATGATATGGGACTCTGTTTTTATGCAGATACTTGCAGATACTTGACTGCAGGATCTCAGGAGTCCAGAGTACAAAGATGAAGGCAACCCAATGATGTAGGCTGAGGCTGCCAAGACTGCAGTGGCCAATAGTGCTTTGATGGTTACAGATTTGGATCCAGTGAAGGTTCCTCTTGTTGAAGCTCATTCCAGGTGACTCGGGATCAGAGCTCTTGGTACTTAAATCTCTGTGCTTTGCACTAGAAAACTCCTGAGTACTGGTGTCTGAATGTTTTCACATGGTAAATATGACACTAAAACATTTAGAAACTTTTTTCCTGGGAGGATAAGAAAGAATGCAACAAGCTGGGTTTTCATTCCATTCTTTATAAGAACACACCTCAGTTTCCTGCATAACAGAAACCAAGTTGTGACTAACTTTGGTAAGAGCAATCCAAGCTTTCTCAGATGCATTTTTCTTATAACTAAATCCAAAATGTGGAACATAGGCAGTTGCAGGTTGACAAAGCCGTGGTTCTTATTTAATAAATATATTGATTGTTGCAGTGGAAATAGGTTTTCCTTTGGGTGAGTTATGTACTATACTTCTACACTGGTGCCATAGTAATCAGATATTTTCAGAAGGGCTTTGCAGCCAGTAGGACAAAATGAAATGCTAGGAGCTGCTGGATACGGAACTCTGAAAATGTATTATAATAAGAGAACTTGAATAGCATTCCTTTTTGCCTACTACAAACCCCCTAGACACAGCAGAAGGGAATGATCTTATGCCTTCTTCATGTATTTGTGGTTTGGTCTTATTTTTTGCACTGATGTCAAAATCTACCATGAACATTTGCACTTATGTGTAAAGAAGTTTTTCTAATCACCAACAGTAACAGCTTTGCATGGGACATATTTTTGTCACGTTAACACATACCACACATGAGTGCACAAACCCAGCGATGTGCTTTTTGTTATTACCTGGACAAAATTAGAGATATGACTAGGCAATGTGACAATGTATTAAAAATCTGTCTGTAAGATCAAGTATTACAACCTTGAAAAAAAACAAAACTGGAAAATTTAATAACCCTGTCCCAGAAGGAGAGAGACTCAAATGGCCAGATGAATCTGGCAGGTAAACAGATGGTTAGAGCAATGGTGTCATAGTCAGGGTTTTGGTTACTCAGACCATGGGACTTGCTTTGCCAAGCCTGGTTTACTGGAGGCTGGTGGGGTCCATTTAACAAAGAAGGGAAAAGTTATCTTTGGTCAGCAGCTTGCCAGATTAGTGAAGGGGGCTTTAAACTAGATTTGTCAGATCCATCCCAACCCTGCCAGTTGGATGCTGACACCTGTAAGATATGCTCAGGAAAGTGCAAAGGCATTCCCAACACTCCAGCCAGCGAGCTCGCTTTATCCAGAGCCTGGGGTCCGGCTCAGACCCTGTGGGAATCCAGAATGCAGA
>VXAZ01000747.1:40465-52847 GCA_013399875.1 Gymnorhina tibicen | reverse complement strand
AAATTTAAAAAAAAAACCAAAAACTTTTAAAGCAACAGCAGCACATGCAAAGGATATGCATTATCTATGTACCAAGCAAGCAACTAAGTTGCTTGTGATGTTTTTGTGATTTAAAGAAAATAATTGTATGAGAGTTAAATTCAAAGCTATACCATCACAAAGTCATGCTACAGTAACTCAAATGTAACATATATCATTCCATCACCTGCATTTTGCCAGCTAACCTCTCCAGTGCAGACTGCTAGCAGTCCACATTTTGGAGACATTTCAGATCACCACTTTGAAGTATGGTTTGGCTTTGTTTTGTTTTTAAATAAACTACTTACAAGCAAATTTTTTTTTAATTTCATCCCCTCTAGCTGGCATGACAATTTCCCTCGCAACTGTGTGACTAGCAAGTCTCTGTCATAGCCATTCCTGATCTAGTACAAATCACAAGTGGTAATCACTTTTTCCCCACTAGAGGGCTGACATTCCTTCTTCCATGAGGTAAGGCTCTTGTTTTGGTTCTTGGGGTACTGGGACACAAGAAACTTTAAGAGAGGGTCCTAATTATGAGATAAACTGACTATATGCCAAGCATCTGTTTTAATACTAACAGGACTTACCACATGTGATGTGCTTGAAGACAACACTGAGGCGGGAGAGAGGCTGCTCTGATGATTGGAAAGCGAGCTGAAGGAAATTATAAAGAATTCATAAAATTCATTTTCCCTAGAACTATTTTTAACAAATACAGATATGCAGTAGGACATCAGTTAAAGAATAAAAATTCTACGTGTGTGTGCACATACACATACACAGAGTGGTTAAAGACAGAATGTAAGAGTGTGTGTATGCATACACATACACACAGAGGCATGTACGTATGAATACAGACACCTCTACAAGCACTTTTTCCTTTAATTAATATCCTATTACCTTTTAATGAAAAAATTTAAGTACAGAGTCACTATTACTAACAAGAAATACATAAAACACCATTCATTTGTATTTTTCAATTTCCTATACCTTTAGAAAAACTATAGTTGCTTCAGGAATCATACAGAAATGACTCCATGACACAAAGTCCAAAATCAAAACAAGGTTCACAGAAGCACAAGCCCTGTTTCTCATTCTTTCCCGGCTGTTTCTTGCCGTGGGGGACAGGTTTTAAGTGAGGCAGTGCTTTGGTTTGACTCACTACGGTATTTCTCACATTCTGAGCTGCATAACGTTAACTTGACCCATTAGAACTGCAGGGTATTTGTCCCATAATTCATCCAGAGATCTTCAAATGTGTCCCTGAAAGGTAACTGAAACTGGCTCTTAAACATTTACACTGACAAATTATACCTTATATTTGAGGTCAAGAATGTAACCTACTGTGTACGGTATGCAATATACAATGCAAGGTAACTGAAACTGGCTCTTAAACATTTACACTGACAAATTATACCTTATATTTGAGGTCAAGAATGTAACCTACTGTGTACGGTATGCAATATACAATGCAAGGTAACTGAAACTGGCTCTTAAACATTTACACTGACAAATTATACCTTATATTTGAGGTCAAGAATGTAACCTACTGTGTACGGTATGCAATATACCAACATTGAACAAAGGTAACCAAAATGAAGATATAAAACACATGTATAGTTCAGTGCCCAAAAAAGAGCACCTGCTTTATTAAATAACAAGCATGAGAGATCCTAACAACAAAATTAGTTTAGTGCTCTCTCTGGAAATAGCCACAAGAAAACACAGCAGTTTTCCTACCAAAGCTGATGACTACATTACATGACCTAATTTAAGGGCAAACACTTCTGGTAGCTCTTCAAGCTGTGGGCCCAGAATAAACCTTGGCAGTTTCATAGCTTAACTTTGAAAACTGTCTCCTCTCTGCAGGAATTACAACAACAGCACTTTAGGCAGCAAGGGAAAATGTAGTTCAGTCCAACATAAGAGTTTTATACCACTCCCTCACCCACTCTTTCAGCTTTTTTAATAAGCCTTAATTCACTATCTGACCTATGGTAGAGACAGAGACATCAGCTCTACCAAGTCAGACACGTTCAGAATTCAGGCATCACGATGATGGCTGAAACTTGGTATCTGCCCAACAGCATCAACCCTCAGTTGAAATTTCCATCAATTTATACATCTTTTCAACAAATCAATGTGAGAAAATGTTTCCAATGTAAAGGAAATAGTTCTTGTTTGACATATTTAATATTTCGTTCAACAAAAAAATACTAGACTGTTAAAAGAAAATAAACTATGTCTTAGCTGTGAAACAGGAAAAAAAAACCCCTGATGTCCCACCAAATCAGTTTCTTATATTAACAAATACAGTACAAAGGTGAGTATCAAAAATATAACTCAATCAATACAGCTTCAGGATGTCACCTGACTGAGGATGAAGCTCAAATAACAGGCATTCAAAAAAACAGAGATAGTGTAAATGAGCTGAATTGTGCTAGATGCACTTCCAGGAACAACAATCTGGTATTTTGAAGTATCTTAAGGAAATATCTCAGAAAAAGAAAACACACACAGTTTCCCTGTGTAATTATTTCTGCACTTTAATTTTAAGAAATACAAATATAAAAGAGACTACACTATTTCAAACTGGCCATGAAGTAAACTGCTAAGAAATTATTTCAAACATGTCACTGAACAAAACAGATGAACAAAAAAGTCGGGAAAATAAACTGCAGGAATGAATTTTGCTAATTTAGCTAGCATGATTTAAGCAAACCTCTTGAAACACAAAGTTGTACACCTACCATGAAAGCTTGAGGACAGCAGCAGCTCTGCCATTAGGAGGCAGCCCAGAGCTCAAACTTTGCAACCAGAAACATTCTGTTCTCTTCGGAATCTCCTAATGCTGATTCATGTCAGAGAAGTGGACCCTGGTGCCTGACAGCCCCATATGGAATCACCTTTACACCTGTCCTATCCCTAAAATTGACCCCCTCTGTTTATCACAACTCTACTGTACCTGCTCAGCTGGGAGAGTGAGCTGCTGGCCAGATCACTGGACTGAGGCAAGCTGGGCAAAGTTGCTGCGTGCTGCGATGCTGAAGGCAGAAGCGAGGCCGTGGTGGACACCACACTGGGCAGAGAACCAGCGGAAGGTAGTGAGGGAGAAGGCTCTGTCTTAGGTGCTGGAACTGATGAAGTAGCTGCAACAAGTTAAAAAGAGGCATTCAGATTAAAATTCCAGCATACTTGACATCCCAGCCCAGATGCAGGGACACAGTAGTATTCTCCCCTTAGTCTAAAAAAAGCTGACCTTTAAGAACTGGTATTCATATCAAGCAATTTGGCTATGAAGGGAAATTCAAACACAACTGAACTATCATTTTTTCCCTTTAAGCTCTCTACTTACAATATATTTACAATTATCACTGCTACACATGCAGTAAACTACAGTCTTCTGCACTTCATCTGCCACTTTCTGGGTTACTAATGTACGCTCACAAGTCATTTTAAAATTCCTTGCTTTTGGTTCAGTAAACACAAGTCATTTGTGCCTTTTCAAGGCACTGTACAAATCTAGTTGTACCTACAGCTCTGTTTCTTCATTCCAACCTACACAGCACCATTGGGCATCAAGAATGAGATTGTTGGAGTACAAGGGTACATAACAACTTATCAGTTTGACATATTCAGTCAAAAGTGAACTGCAATAGAATAAAAGAAGCTAAAATGGCAGGCCACACTTGAGTACAGCATTAAGCATTTCTTATGGCTAAGGGGTTGTAAAATATTGACTCACTTTACTTAGATAATAAAAAATGTTAGGTTTAATCTTATACTTTTTAGGCTACACAGATTAAAACTTGTTTATAGGATCACTATATTGTAATAAGATGCTTAAAAATTCTTCTGTCCAACATGATTCCCAGCTGTTTCACTTATCTCTTCTACTACAAAAATAACAAAGAGTTAGAAGAGTTAGAGACACTCATTCACCAATAAAACCCAGAAAAGAGTTGAGCCCTGCCTTCTGCTGGGCCATGTTCCTACACCACACCAGGGACCACTATCCAGTGGATCACCACTAACTTGTAATGTATGTGAAGATGCTTTTAGACTGGTCACCAAACAAAAACCAAATACATACTTGGAAATTATATATTAGAGTTTGTTCACTTTATTGATTTGATTTCATAGCTAAATGACCCAAGTCAGGTTGTGGGGTTGCAATGCAAACAGGAATCAAGAGGTCTTGACCTTGACAATAAGTATGGCCTCTTAGAAAAGGAAATCCAAGTGACAAACATAGTTATGAAGGCAGCAACTATATGACCTAATAACTCCTGGTAAAACTCATATTAAAAAGGAGTTTAAAACTCTCAATATTTTAAGAGCAGGATTTCCATCTTGAAGTAAAAGTAGATGTCCTCAATCCAAGGGACAGAATCACCATCTTAAGATCCCTTACAAGATGCCTGAATGCAATGTGCAAGACAAAGAAAACCAGGAGACCAGTAGGATGGTCAGAAGTAAAACACATCAGTCATACTTTGAATTAAGGGTTTAGGAAGCTCAAGATCTGGATATTAAAGGAGAAGAACAGCAAAGATGAGAGATGAACAACTAAGAACATTATAGCACATAGAGAAGCGAAAAATATTTTCAAAAGGTAAGATGAATTCAAAATCATTTGGATGCATGAAACAGACTCAATGGAAGAAGAAAAACAGAAGAACTGGCATAGCAAAAGAGACTAGTAAAGCCATTACAGAATACAAAAGTATTAGAATTCTCAGATCTTTGTTTTCTATAGCAAAAGGACAGGTTCTGCAGTGAATTTCACAAATAGTTTATTAATTCTGTACTTGACACATTGAAAACACTTCATGTTGAAAAGCTGTTTTTGTATATGTCAATCTTTTAAATCATAATTCTTGGAGCATAAACACTTCTGCTCCTCTAAATTCAACTTGCCACTAATAAAATGCTGTCCCACTAATGGCCTACCTGAAGAGATGTTTAAGAGGAGGTTAGACCTAAAATTGAGCTGTTGGAATTCCAGAAGATATTAATTCACACTGCTGTCCTCCAAAACTTCCACAGAGCAGCACAAAGCTCAAGAGAGTGAATACTATAATTATTTTAACTGCAAGTAGAAAGCTGCAGAGGTGCTGCAAGTCCATGCTACATTAGAAACAGGCCAAGATGAAGAAACTAACACTTATACCAGAGTCAGTACTGAGGTATTGTTTGCAAGGTATCAGGAAACTCAGCAGAGGGAACATGTCTCTCACCTTCATTTCCCACAGGCTTGTAACAGGGCAGAGATAGAACCAGACCTAGTGAGAGGTGCATTCAAAGAATGTGACTTTGTTTCATTACCGCTAAATGCTATTTGAAGCTTCCCAACTCAGAACTGCAAGAACTGCTAAGAAATGTCATAATTATTTTTAATTTTGTATTTTATATTAAATAATTTCTGGCAGGTAAATTCAAAAGGAAAATCAGCAGCAAAGCAGCTTCTCTAATTCTAAGGCTGTTTAGGTTTGTAGATTTAATAGAGGTGCCTTCATACTTCAATTGTAGTCAAGAAGCAAGCAATATTTTATGCAAGCACAAATAAAGTCAAATGGGTCAGCCATAAATTAGTCATGGAGAACAATATAAAACCTTAAACCCAATGTCACTGCTACGCTTGTGTGCACAGCAAGTAGCAAGGAACAATCAGAAAGTCCTGCGCTCAACCAAGCTTTGAAAACTTACTGTCAAGTGTTGCCTGTGTTCTAACACCACTGTGCCCATTCTGTAAACAAAGAAGAAATTAATTAATAAATCATCTCAGAGGTATATTAAATGTTCAAACTGAATCACACATCGAACATGCTTCATGCAAAATTCTATATTCATACTAAATTGAACAACAAGGCAGTAAATTAAATTTTTACTGCCTTTATAAAAACCACATCATAAAGTTGTCTCAAGTGCACAGTGTCCTGAACATACAGAATCCCATACACTGCCCATAATACACCCATCAGCAGCAGACCTTCCCATGTACCGTATATAACATAAACTTCAGGTTCACACCGATATGAAAGAAAGAATTGCATTAACATATAGGAAATGGTTGTGCTTTTGATCTAATGTAACTCACAATTTTAACTATCCAAGTTACACAGAGACGCCAATTTTTTTCCATTGAAAGATAAGACTTGAGAAGCACCAGTTGTTTTTTGGATAACGCTGGAGTACAGAAGTGGATAGTCTATGCTTGATCCTCACCAGTACATACGAGCTAGTGCAGAAGACAAGTGTGACTGAGCCAACACATAACAAAGGCCAGAAGTAAATAAACTTACAAACTCTCACAAGTTCCTAAAACATTTAATAAACTCAGTTCTCTTAAAACAAACCTACATTCCATATACAAAGAGAGCAGATGTGTTTGAATCTCCCCAAGAGATTCTTTGTCCTATATTAGACCTCTCCTATGCTTATTAAAATAACACATGAAACTAATTGCTACTGGTGTTAAAATACAACAGAAAAGTAACACTGGAGGGGCCAAAAAAAAGTCTGGGATGCATTTGCAAGGTGCCATATAAATTTAAGAAATAATAGATCTTTCTGTAGAAACTGTCAATTTATGGCAAAATACCATAACTAGTATTTACATACAGAGACAGTTCCTTTTTTAAAAGCTTAGCTTCAGGGAAGGAAACTCAAGAAGAATTTTAAGTGTTACTAAAAAAAAAGTTCAAAAGACAATTTAAGATGTCAAAATCCACAAAATCAGAGGCTCTTAAATCCCAAATACAGTATCGCCAAAAATGACTACGCACTAGGAAAAGCAAAAACAAGTAACAGGGTAGGCTTGGGAATCAAAAATACCACTGGGCTTGGTCAGAGTGTTAACATACGGGAATACAAACCTAACACAGGTAAGAATATTCGCCCTTTTCAAGGTCCTGTTTCTGTAATGAACTCACCGTAACTGCAACAGGGGTTGGTTCAGACGGAGCCATGGAGCTTTGGTACGCTATCCTACTATGCACAGAAGTCTGGTCATAGGAGGAAGTTGTTACTGGGCTAGTGCTCTGGGATGAGCAGGTCAGACTGGAAGAGCTGATGGCAGAGGTTGTGTAGGTGGAGTCCTGTACTGTATTGGATATTGGCAAAGAGGTATTCAAAGGATCACTGGAAAAAAGAATTATTTATCATCTTGGTAAGTATTTCAAATACCTTCATGAAAGTATCAGCTCCTATATAGTTATGTAGAACTACCTTAAACATGCAGAAAAATCTACACTATTTATATTAGAAAATCTAAGAACGTAAAAAAAAAATTATAATATTGCTTTGGTCCCCGCGAATCACTGCTTCAAAACATCAGCTGCACTAAGCACCATTTACCTTCCTCATTCCAGCCCAACCTAGACAAGAATTTACACACAAGCACTTTTCAGTCATGTTATTTCCACCTTTTCCGAGGATAAATTAATGATCATAATCTTTTTTAAACAAGCAGAACTGATAAAGTCTAGTATATGATGAATAACCACAACAGGATTCTTTTAACAATAGAATCCTAATGTTACAGAATGAACTATGCAAAGAGCTAAAAAATACTTTAGGAATGCTTTATTTTCCAGATAGTTTAAATATCATGTATGAAACTAAAAGTTAATGTGGAAGTTTGCTTCTATTTATATTTCTGAATTAACTTCAGGAAGCTTTTTACTGATGCCGATTTTTCAATGATTAAGGAATTAAAAATGGTTTACTGGTACACTGGCACTTCACATTGGCTATTTTAGCATTTCAGTAAGAGCTTCTGCATACAGAAAGCCTAGCTTCTCATTTTCTCATCCTGTAGGAGCAACAGGTCTGGAATCTGGTGCCAATCTACTAACACACATATATGGTACAAAGATCAACTCAGATGGATCAGATGGAGAAAAATGTGTGTTGTGAGGAACAAACCCCCAAAAAACTTGAAAATCAGGGCAATTCAACATGAGAAAGAAAGAAATTCTATAAAGGATAGCTTATTATAAGGTTATTTATATTCATGTGATCTCCAGCTTCACACCTACCCATCCAGGGAGATTTTGATTACCATTAGAGAAGAAATTTATCATTTCAGATACAATGCACAGAAAACAAGTCATCATATTTTCCCCTCCCATTACATTGTAACCATGTCTTGATGTTTTTGGCACAAACTTGACCCCCTTCAAGAACACCTGAGAATGCAGGAAGGCAACTCACACATACTTTACAGATTTTGAATATAAGCTATTGTTGGTCGCCTGGCTGGTATTCTCACTGCTTGAAGCTGATCCAAATTCTGGGAGTGTAGGCTCTGATCCAAACTCAAGAGCTCCAAACTGAACATTTAACCCTGTCACGTCTGCTGATCCAGGCATCTCCACTGCAGAGGCAGGAATCTTAAAGGAAGAAAAAAAAGCTACAATTTCTTTGCATGCATCTGCAATCTGAAATTAATCCACTGATTCTGCCCTAATCTGGAGCTGAAGGAATAAGCCATATATTCTACAATACCAAAGTATCATCTGTGTACAACCCTCCCACCTCCACCAGTATTCATATTGTGGCTACAAAGTCAATCTAAAAACCACTCAGCAACAGCCATTTTCCATACAGAGCAACCAGGCAGGTGCTTGCAAAAGGTATCATCACCACAGTATTTTGGACCTAGTAACTATCCAGCTTAGTATTTCCTGCTTTATAAATAAGAAATATACCAAGGTCTTTGCTCTTCTTCTCCCTAGCAATTTATATAAAATATATACCGAACAGAATCATAGAAATAACTTAGGTTGGACAAGAACACTAAGATCAAGTCCATCTATTAAAGCACTACCAAGTCCTAAACCACGTCCCTAAGCACCACATCTTCACATCTTTTAAACAGTTCCAGGGATGGCAACTCCACCACTTACCTGGGCAGCCTGCTCCAGTGATTGACAACCCCCTCAGTGATGACATATTTCTTAATATCCAATCTAAACCTTCCCTAGGGCAACTTGAGGCTGTTTCCTCTTGTCTTGTCACTTGTTACCTGGGAGAAGAGACCGATCTCCACCTGGCTACACCCTCGTTTCTAGAGAGTGATCAGGTTTCCCCTGAGCCTCCTTTTCTCCAGGATGAGCCCCTGCAGCTCCCTCAGCTGCTCCTTGGACCTGTGCTCCAAACCCTTCCCCAGTTCTGCTCCCTTCTCTGGACATGCTCCAGCCACTCAACATCTTCTTGTGTGAGGGACCCAGAACTGGACACGGGATTTGAGGTGCAGCCTCACCAGTGCTCAGTACAGGGGGACAGACACTGCCCTGGTCCTGCTGGCCACACCACTGCTGATACAAGTTTTTTGTGGTTTTTACATTTATTAAGACAAGCCACCATTCAATTACCCACCTTGGATGCTGGAGTTATCCTCCGTTTTGGTGGTTTTATCTGTTTCTGCTGGGTTTGATGAACAGCCACTGCCTGATTATCCATAGAGATAGTGGGGAGCTGTAATATTTTGCTAACAGCTGAAGGCGTGTCTACTGGTGATGGCTCTCGAAGTTTTACCTGGGAGGAGGACGACTCCAGCCCAGGAGGAGGAACAGGAACCACCTGCATTTGTTGTTGCTGTCGCTGGGTCAGCTGGCTCAGAACTGGAGATGGCTCAGGCTGGGATTTAAAGTCTGGTCAGCATTGGAAAAAGAAATATCAAAATTAAAGCATTCAACTCTGCTCTTCGCAGTTCTACTCTTTATGGAAGAATCTGGGTGATGTTTAACAGTTATGCTTCTATAGCATTTGCAAGTCTTTTCAGACATCACAGGAGTTTCACATTCATCATTACTGCTCTAACAGTAATAAGGACAACAGTTGATACACCTTCTACTTTAAATAAACATCTGTGGCCAAGCATTATTTAGTTTTTTCCAAAAATATGAGAACAAACCTATACACACAGTCAACGATATTATCATACACAAGTCCTCAAAAACTATTATGGATTATTTTAATCAAACATTTCAAGTTTCACTGCAGTTAACTGTGCAATAAAATGTGATTACTTCCAAGGGATAAAGAGGTGCAATCTAGACATATTATGATTTAGGATTCCCTACCCCTGCAAAGAAGAAGATGTAAAAAAAAAAAAAAAATAGAAAATCTTCTACCATCTCATAATATCTGAGAGTCAAAGAGATGCTGGACATGAACACGTTTTTTCCCAAGTCTTCCCTTTCATAGCTTTCAGATGCTGAAGTGACCTAAAGCACTGGTCAACTACCATAGAGAACTACAGCATTTCCAGTGAAGGGTTTTTTATTCAGTTGGCAAAGTCCATTAGAAAGCATTACAATGTACATAAACTTTTTTTTTTTAGAATTTCTGCATGTCAAAGATAGTAATTGCTACCAATGGCTGCTTATCTACACATAAACATATACACATACACATGAGAGATACAAGAGATACCCTCTTCACAGTGAGGATACTGCTAGGATCAACACTGCAGGAACCAAGTTTCTGTCATTTTCATTGTTGCTACTAATTTTATTCAATTACATGAAAAATTCATACAATTATAAATATACAAAACAAGTGAGCTGAATCATTCACAGCACACTAGGGAAAGAACACTGAGGCGTGATGCACATTATGAAGAAATTACATAGTACTCATTCAAAATTCATGTAATGAGTAGAAGAGAAAATTTGGGGGAAAAAACCAAAATACAGTACACAACTTTACACTCAGCTAAAAGCAGTGTACATAGGTACAACGAAAATAAGTCTTCTCCAACATTTGTTGAAAAACAGTCACCAACAAAGTTCCATGTAAATATTCAAGCACACTAAATCAAAGATGTCATTACATGGAAGGCTCAATAACTTTAAAGATGTAATGATATTTATGGAGAGGCTTAAGCTTAACAAAACTTAGCTGATGATATATATACTTGTAATGTCTATTACCAGCAAATAAATGTCACACTTACAATGACTGTAAGTAACTGTATTACTAGGATTACATTTTTTAGGAAGTCTTTCATTAAAGCAATTTTAAACTATCATTGGCATTAAGAAATCTTACTGGCTAATAGAGAGAGAAAGAGAGAAGAAGCTATGTCAAAGCACTTACCAAACTGACTGAGGACTGAGGACTGAGTAATAGGTGGTTTTAGATCCCAGGATGACGCAGCAGCTGTGGTAGTGGTGGCAGAACTGCTATTGGTTTGTTGAGAGGTAAACTGACCCAATCCTGGTGATTTCAATTGGTCCAAGATTTGGGAACCAGTAGAGTTTGCCAGTTTAGAGGATCTGAGTTCTCCAAAGCCAGAACAAAGAACTGCCGACTACCAAAAGACAAAGGAAAAGAGGGGAAGGAGCAGAGTTAATTTTCTAACTAATAATTGAACATAATCATAGGGTCAGTGTCGACAAGCTGCTATCTGGCAGCAACTAAATCTTTTCAGACCTAGATTACTAACAAATGACNGGGGGAGGGGGGGGAGGAGGGGGCAGTGAAAGGAAGGAGTGATATATTCTTTATTTTCAATTTTTCAACAAATACCAAAACACCTCATGAAATGACCAGCACTGGAAAAGCTGTTTAACCTGAAATATTTACTCATGAACAACACTTAGGAAACATAATATTTAGAAAGTGTAAGATAGTTTTACCAGACTTTGAGGAGAATAAGAGTTTACAGCACTAGAGCTGCCTGTTCCTGATGCCATCTGGGTGCTGTGCTGAGAATTTGTGAATACTAAGGCTTGGCCAAAGGTTTGCTGCTNGCAGCAGCTGTGGTAGTGGTGGCAGAACTGCTATTGGTTTGTTGAGAGGTAAACTGACCCAATCCTGGTGATTTCAATTGGTCCAAGATTTGGGAACCAGTAGAGTTTGCCAGTTTAGAGGATCTGAGTTCTCCAAAGCCAGAACAAAGAACTGCCGACTACCAAAAGACAAAGGAAAAGAGGGGAAGGAGCAGAGTTAATTTTCTAACTAATAATTGAACATAATCATAGGGTCAGTGTCGACAAGCTGCTATCTGGCAGCAACTAAATCTTTTCAGACCTAGATTACTAACAAATGACTAGTAAAAACTGCCACCACTGTAATCACAGTAATACTAAATTAATTGAACCCATGCATCTTAAAATATCATAGATTTACTAATACTTGGACAGATTTTTAGAGAATAAACACCTCATCTCACACCCTCAAAACTGACTCAGAAATAGGCATACTTCCACAAGAAGCAGTCAAATATGTGCTTGGAAATAACACATTCCGTTTTCTGGCCTAGAACTCTTAACTAAAAACAAATTGTTTTATCCTACATCAGCAAGCAATGAGCACATCTGCTCTCTAATAAAAAATTAATACAACT
>VXAZ01000747.1:0-39159 GCA_013399875.1 Gymnorhina tibicen | reverse complement strand
GGGGGAGGGGGGGGAGGAGGGGGCAGTGAAAGGAAGGAGTGATATATTCTTTATTTTCAATTTTTCAACAAATACCAAAACACCTCATGAAATGACCAGCACTGGAAAAGCTGTTTAACCTGAAATATTTACTCATGAACAACACTTAGGAAACATAATATTTAGAAAGTGTAAGATAGTTTTACCAGACTTTGAGGAGAATAAGAGTTTACAGCACTAGAGCTGCCTGTTCCTGATGCCATCTGGGTGCTGTGCTGAGAATTTGTGAATACTAAGGCTTGGCCAAAGGTTTGCTGCTGGGGAGCCTCAAATGAGTTGCCTTCTGTCTCTTGGGTAGATGACACCGGCTTTTGAAGCAGTGTCACCAAATCAATGCTGTAAGACAAAGTGAAATTTGGCTGGAATGAACACAGTGATTAAACTGCACTGACATTGAGGAAAGCACTAATAATACTAAAGCTGCCATCCCAGCAACAGAATTATTACTGATTAACAGTCTTTTCAAATGTTTTCTGTCTATCATACAAAAGAGATAGAAGAGGGGTTTTTGCCAGCAAGAAACAAACACAAAAAACCCACCCCAATTTGAATGGATGAACTAAAACATTTTCTAACATAATTTGAGGGACATCCACTAGAAGAACAGAACAAAAAACATACGAATATACTACCTTTAAGAAGGAAAGGAGTATAAACTGTAGACCACCTGACACCATGCCTCATGCAAATCACATCTATATTATATGGAAAATTTTGCTCCAGTACAGCAGAATCAGCCTATTTAGTTTTTAGATCTCATGCTATTCAGCTACCGAAGTCTTCATCACTAAACTTTAATGTGCTTTCCAGGAACATGAGGCTAGTGGAGGCAGCCGATTCCACAAAATCACCAGCAAGGCATTTGAAGACAAAGGCAAGCAAAGAAAGGCAGCAACTGACATATTTTTTGTTCTTGACCTTAACCCTCTATCATCAGTAAAGGCTTGTAACTGTGATGTTTCCCAGGGAATTCACCTTTTTGCCAATGCAAGCTTTCATTTATCACATTTGTCAAAGCACTATATTCTGAACACTTTCTGCATCTACAAAGGCAGGCTTTCCATTTTCTGGACACTAAAGCCAGAGCTTCCTTTTTTCAACAGTAAAAAGTTTTTCTTCCCAGCTACTTTTCTTCCTGCCTGTAAGCAGTCCTGATGCAGAAGATGTATTACGCTCGCATATTTGGTAAGTTTGTCTCCACTTTCACAGTCAAAAATATGTAACTCAGGAATTCACAGAAACAGCAATTTGCAAGCAAGGCTTTTTCAATTTTGAGATGAGTTTGACCAATCTCTAACAGAGTTTTTATTCAATATTTTGTGCATGCAAGCTAACATTGCTTAATCAAGGAGGTTTTTAAAGTATAGGGAAAATATGGAAGAAGAGCTTACCTTTGCCCAGGAGCCACATGATTCTCTGCTGGAACAGAAGATGCAGTGAAAACTTTTGTTTCAGAAAGCTGAAAAAGAGATGGGGGAAGAATTTTAATCCCACACACACTCACACTTCCCTCTTGCAACATCTGCAGAAATTCCATTTTGGTCATGCACTTTCAAAATAAAAGTAAAGTTAAACTACCATTCTAAACAGCTACTCTGAAGCTCTGCTTAAAAAGACAAAAACATGTAGTTAAACTTCAGTAAAATCTTCTCCACAGAATCAAGTATCTATTTAATTAGAGGGTTGGGTTAGGAAATTTGACCTACTGAAAACACACACCGGTATAGAACAGTATACCAAAGTAACTACATCAGTTTGGGAAGCAGTTTAACTGAAATACACCAGCAGAAAGTAATTAATGTGACAGCCATTCTATCATCAGTGTGCAGACAATTTATGACACTATAGAGCAACTCCGATAAATCTTGTTGCACAAGGGTAACCCATTGCACTGCTCCCACCCATTTCATGTATCCTTGAGTGTGACATTTCAGCTCCCACCACCAGCAGAGGCAGGTAAGTACAGTGAACCAGCACTCATGGTTCCTTCTTGGCAGCCCTGTTAGGAGTAGCAATAAAGTCTTTAACTGAGTGCTCTGAGAGCGGAGTTCGAAAACAGTAATAAAATGAGGGCCATTCTGACACTCATGTAACAAGTCAGACCACCCACAGAGGAAAGCTGCACTGTTTTCACCACGCTGTTACAATAGAGAGAGATACTGCACAGGCACCTGGGGAAGCAGAGCTGGTTGGGACTTTGGGGGAAAAGAGGAGGTTGGTTTTTTGCTGTGTGGTTGTATTTTTTAATAGTTTTTCTTGTTTAAAAAGTAGTAGTTGAACAGCTGCAACTTCCTAAGGCTAATTTGTTTCTACTGACACGAGTATTTGCAAACCAGAAGAGGTCTTAAGCCAGTATAAGTTACGTTTAGCAAGACAGAGACATGCACGTACGTTAATATTTTAATTTTCAGAAAAACACCCTTATTTTCTTTGGTGTAGCCTTGTCTTTGACTAAAGAATAACTGACCTATTCAAACACTTACAGAGAACACCTTAAGAACATGCCATTTGATACAGCTCTTCTAGGAAATAATGCATTTTTAATTGCACACATTGCTAGCAGCCCAGTGCAGTGAGCATTGGCAGTGAGCCAATTTCATCTGCCATCCCACAGGCAGCTCTACTGAGAATGTGTACCCCTGAACATGGAGATCTGATAGGGATTCTCCTGTGAAACACTGTTGATTTAAAAGGGCACAGAAGGGATGACTGGGAGCAAATCACCACGCAAAGGCAAAGTAAAGATATTTCACATACTCTCCCAGCACCCTCTTACAAGCAGCACACAAGGCCTTGAAGAAATAGGTACTACCACAGTTCCTCCATTTCTTGCCCTTCCCTTGCTGCCAACACAATGCACTTTAATCCCTCATTTCTGGATCACCTGTCCTGAGATTAATGCTGACAGCCCACAACTCTATGTACTGACCAAAACAAAGAAAGAACATTCCGCTTAAGTACATTTCAGTTAAAAAGGCTGTTCCTCTATTGTTCAGCCCTTTCCCCACTCTGTGTTTTATTTTAGAGCAATGTGTACCGTACTTTCTGGGGTATTATGATATTCCTGCATTACATGGCACAAGGAGGTCAGCTAATGGCACAAGCAGCACTCTATGGTCTGCAATCCCTTGGTTAAATATTAAATTCTTTGTAATGTCAACAGCTTCTTACACTCACATAATGCAGGAAAAGACTAACCATGGATCAAACACTGATGAATCCCAAAAATAAGGCAAATTAAGGAGACTGAGGATGTTTGTGACAATGCAAAAACACGCTTGATGTATGAGAGAGTAAATGTTCTCTACAGATGAACCAGCAAGCAAACAGAAGTCTCAAGCTACCAGCTCAGCTACACTGAGGTTTACACTATACCCTCAAACTCACTGCCACAAGGTCCAATCAACCACTTAATTCAGGACTCTGCAGGTCCGGATTATGGCATTTGTCAAAACATGTATTTTGTGCTGCAGCAGCTGGAAAGTTTTACTACACAGATGTATTTAGTATTTCTTAGAAGTAGTATTTTCAGCTCCTAACCAAGCCATTTAGCTCGCTGCACACTACACTCACAAACCTTTCACTGAGGCTCTGGTATTTTCCCAGAACTGAATGAATGGTTGTGAGCCATTTGCTGGTGTTGGCCTCACAGGGGTATGTCCTCCATCTGCAGTGAAATGCTCGTGCTTTCCAGCTCCTGTTCCTATGATAAAATCATTCTCCAGTCACCAAACAGACAATGCACTTGACAACTAGCCACCACCTCCTACAGGAATACAGGAATGTTGAGGAGAAGAGACAGGAATACAGGAATGTTGAGGAGAAGAGGAAAACATACTCCAGCATCCTCACAGAAACTCAACATCAACAAATCAGAAATTAAAAAAAAGCTTATTACTGTTTTGGTATGATGTAGTGAAGGTAAAGAAATTTAAACAATTTCTCCTGCTGCTTCCTGGTAAAGAAACCACTTCCACCAAAACACATTTTCTCTTTTTTTTTTTTCTTTCCTTTTTTTAAGAAGTGTTGCTGCTGTTTCAAATAAAAACTAGTACTGCCAACACTGTACAGAAAATGTTTGCCATCACCCACTTTCTGGAAATTTGTATTTATTCTATTTCTCTCCTTTGGATAGTTTCTGTAGTTAAACTTTACATTCTTTAGCCAGGAGAGCATGACCACAATTTTAAAAGCAAAATCCAGAGTCACCTACAGTACCTCAATATTTGCCTAGTCCTTCATTGTTCATGCCCTGAATATCCCTTAAACAAAATACAACTCGTATTTTCACTGCAAGCAGTTTCCATTCTATTTAATAGCAGGTTGACAACCTATTATACTTGCTCAATACTCACTACAAAGGATAAGGACCAGACAGGACTATTTTGTCACAAAGACCTAATTCTTCTTGGGTCAAACAACATTAAATTTCACTTGCCCATAACTTGTATCTGACTAGAGAACACCACATTTAAACAGAAATATTCCTTAGAAAAACACCTGGTCTTTCCTTGCAGACAGCAAATATATCCATTTCCTTGGTTCTTTTAATCAACAGTCATGCTCCTAGAACTGTCTGTTATATACTTGAATGCATGGATCCATTTTCCAAACAGAGATTTGTACTACACCTCTGCTAGACTAAAACCAGAATCCATTATATGCTCTTAAAGTAAACTCTTCAGATTCCCTAAACTAAAATCTCCCTCCTCAAGGACCTCTTTGATCAGTCATTTTCAGCTATTATACACAATTTTTCATCTGTAAAAGCAATGAGAAATTGGATTTGGTACTTAAGAATCAAGTTCAGGAGAGTCCACATATGGTAATATAACTCAGGAATGATTAAGAGATGGGGAAGAGTGCCAACAGGCAAAGACTACAATTGGAACTTTTTGATAGAGCATCAGCTCATGCTGAGCTGTTCTTTTTTCATCATCCACTACAATCCTGAAAACTTTTCAGCTGCTGCTTTCCAGACACCAGGCCCTTGTTCTGAAGGTGTGTCTGTATTCCTATGAAACAAATGGCACTTGGCCATATTAAAGCATTTTTCACTGGAACAGCTCAAACTTTGCAGAGGTCCAAAGCTCTCTGCATGACTGGCTTACTTTTACATGCTATTCTAATACCTTTTGGATTTCACAAACATTTTATTAAGCAATTATTTTAGTTTTACTTCCAAATCATTGATGGAAGCACTAGATGGCATCTGGTCCAGGACTGGGGGGCACTAACAGCCCTCCTACAAAAGCCCACACTCAATAAGGGTCCTTCTGTAACAGATTTATTTGCTAAAATTTGCAAGGCAGATTTCAATACACTAATGTGTTTGGTGATAGAATAAATAAAAAATAATTCTAATTATTTTTAGAACAAAAGATGTAATATATTTTTCCTTTATTTTTTGTGCACGTTTTGGGCTAATGTATCTTCATCTTGACATTTTATTCACTCTTTTTGAATATTAGCAGACAAACAACTTTCTCCTAGGTTACAGGGATTTTTCCAGGATCCAAAATTAATAAAAATTAACAACGGGCTAGAGATTTCAAAATTCATTTGCAAATTATTCAGCTCTAGTAACTAATTAAAACAAATTCCATCCCTAGTCAGCACTGCTCAACACCTCTCCCATACTACAAATGCTGTATTGTACCAGCATCAAATGGGGTGAGAACAGCCCATACATTTCCACCACTCCCAGCCCTTAGTCCACCTCTAGCACATACTGAAGAAACTGAGGACAGGTTTAAAATGTCAGCTTTTGATGACATTAACTGATAACAGTAAACCTAGGAATTTAAGAGTTTCTTTCAATTATCTTGAAAGATACATCCTTGTCATTAGGTAAGGATGGAGTTTTCATATCAGTTACATGACACAGTCACACGTTTCCAGGAATAACACTGACATGCCACCCTGCAGGAGGAGGCAAAAGGAATGACTTCTGAGACAAACTTCTGAGACAATCTCTCACTCTTCTGAAAATAAACTTGAAATAATGGGTGTTACTTCAAATATTTAGTTTTCGAAAATAACACAAACTCTGAAGAGAGTAAATAATCAACTGGTATATCCAACAAGTTGAACTTACATCTTCATTCCAGTCTTCTGCTGTCCATTCTTCTATTGAGTTTTTCCATGCTCCTATTATAATTGGGGGAAAGAAAGAAAACAGGTACAAGTTAAAGGCACAACATTGTGTTTCAATCCTTCTGCTTTAAAAGCAATCCTGTTTTCATTATCAGTGGAACACAAAGCAAGGAGATGGAGGTTGGAAACAAATTTGGAAACATGGTTGTAAGCTCTAGGAAACTGGTCTGCAGAATTAAAATTTTGGTAGGGAAACACTACCATTCCTCCATCCCCCTGCCTTTAATTTCTGTTTTCAGGAATTTCTTAGCCCCTATGGTACCGGACTTAATTCGCATGAATGCACATCTGCACCCAGTGATTAATACCAAACATTGGAAGAACTTCCTTCTATGGGCCCAACGATGGTAAGAGGTTACTCAACCCTGCCACAGGATGCCCCAGTTTCACGCACAAATGCATACAGAACAAAACACAACCACAGCACCTGCTCTGATATCCACAATCCTACTTTCAACATATTCAAATTTCAAGACCCAAGCCTGTGGAGACTACTTTCCAACCTGTTAACTCACTCCTCAGAGTAGAACAACTCCAACTCCTTCCCCTAAGAGAGCAATTTATTTTAGAATATAAATAATTCTTACAATGGTAGCAGGACAGTCTTTAAATTTCCACTGCAGCTAAAAAACACTTCCCGTAACTTGTGGCAGAGTTGATTTGGAAAACACTGGAGAACAGTGGAGCATGCAGAAAAAAGGAAAACTACAGAAAACGATCCTATGGATGCAAAAACCTAACCCTTCTATTGGAAACTGCAGGTACAGACACGCAAGAGCAGTAAAGGGACTTAAGGCCTTGACCACCAGCAGAAGTACAGGGAAGGTTATTCCAGCAACAACCAGAGCCTTTGTGTAAGCTATGCAACCATGAGCAAAGAAAACACCAGCACCAAAAGTAGTGCCACCAGCACCACGGATCAAGTACAAAACCAAAAGGACTGATGTTTCAATCACCTCCATTCACTTAACCAGGAAATGTCTGAGACGCATTACTCCAGAAACAAGCCCCCTAAAGACAGTATCAAAGCCACCTGGTAGTTATGCCAGCACTGCATTGGTGCTTCCTCTCGTACCCTGTGACACTGCAGCAGGTTTTGGCAGAGGAGGGTCGAGCGGCGCCAGTTCAGTCAGGCAAACGGGCCAACCATGAAGGTTACACACAGTGCAGGGAAGAGAGGGTTATACCTTGGAGTCCAAAATTATTTGGCAGGTCCTGAGCAAGGTAACACCCCCTCTGTGTTGGCTCTGTGGAGCAATACAGAGTTGCCTGAAACATCTCATGCTCACATTTTAGCAAACAGCCCCTAACCAGGGCTGATGTTTTTACAAATAACCATACCCTGTAGCAAAACTACTACAATGCCTCAAATTTCTAGACTAATCCATACATTTCTACATTAATTTTGAAAAGAAGGAAAAGCCCAATGAGCAGCAGTTTTTAAAGGAACAGTTGATTTTCTTTTCCTTCCCCTGACCAGCACAGAATCCCTTCCCCCAGCATTTCTTCTTCTTTAAAGAAATACAAGTATTTGCCCTGCTTGTATTTATCTCCCACAACACAGTGCCAAGGCCTGTCTATAGAAGACAACGAGTTCTTGCGCTGACACCGGAACACTAAAACAGAGCTTGGAGTCCGATAAAATAAACACTAAAAGAGCTCAGATACATAAAGCCAGACTTTCGAGTATTTTCCACCACCTTTGGGAGACCAAACCTGTTTGGAATAATACTTGTGATGTTTTCCTGACATTCAGTTTAAACAATTATCTCTTGTTCCTTCTCATAAAACTAGTTCTGAGAGTATACTCTTTTAAATACTGTGTACAACCCTTCACCTTTCTATTAGTTTACCCAACCTCCAAGTTCACTAGTGTCATTTAGTAACACTCTTCCTTCCCAACTCAATCCTTCCAGTCTCAGTTATTTCAGTACTCTTCTCTGCACTAAATCCCATTGATGGGATTTCTAAGTCAGATCTTGCCACAGGTGCATCAATTTCTTTTTAGTCCAAAATCCACCTTGACATTACTGCAACTCATGCATCCTCTTCTCAGTCTTTCCCCCAAGCTTTGCAAAGCATCACAACTCAAGAGTTCTCTGTTTTCCATCCAAATTATGCTCTGTATTTTCAAGGATATTTGTCATACCAGCTTCAACCTAGATGGTTATTTGTGACTCTTTCCTGTTTCTCTTTGTAACAAGTTCAGTTTTAGAAAGTTATCAAGACAATAAAAATACATCTTTTGATTAGTCTTCAGCTATTTTCCTCCAATTCTCATCTCTTCCTGTCACACAGTTTCATTTTTTACCCCTTCTTTGAATAATCATTGATATTAGCCCCAAAATAAATTTAACTTGGTCTATGTTGAACTTATGTACTAATTCTTTCCTTCTGGATTACATTTGCATTCTAGAAAGACTTGAAGGTTTCCTTAAAATGTTCCTTCTGACTTTTACAGCAGATATTAAAAAAACCACAAAAACCCCACAAAAACCAAAACCCAAACACCAACTTCCTTGTACCTTCCAAGGAACACAACTGTCCCTCTTGAAACTTAGCCTATAATTTTTTTCTTTTTATTTCTTGTCATTCTTCAGTTTCAGAGTAATTTAAGGCTGTTCATAACTAAGATAACAAAGGAAGTTTTTCAGTGAAACTTATGAAACTCTATCAAAGTAGAGACATGAATCAATAACCAGAACACAAGGCCATTTTTACAACCAACTTCAAGAAGTGAGAACCTCCAATATAATTCATGTATAAGAACTGCTGTGATTTGCATCCATTTTCTCCCACTGTCCTGTACATTACAAAAAATGTAACAGAGCAATCATGCTGCTCAAGTTTATTCCTTATTGGAGAAGGATTGGTCATTTTGTTTCTACTTATCTGTCCCTTCTCTTTCCCTTTCATCTGTACATTATTTCTATATAAATTAGGATGCAGGAAAACTGATGCTGTATTATTTGGAATACAATTAGATTTAAATGTTATGAACTATTAAAGACTTGCCCTTCAGTCTATATTTCAACCAACAACACTAAATTTTGCCTCCACAGAACCAGCTAGCTTTTCTACTGGATTACACAACAGTGCACCTAGAAACACAATTCAAGTTACCGTGAGTCCTCTGGCATCTGCAACAACTAAGGGCCTGAGGTTCTAGAGCACTTTCAGAGTATACACGACAAAAACTACATTTTGGAAACAAATACTGTATTTATTTTTAATGAAAATATTCGTTTCCCCAGCACTGGATAAAGGAAGAAATATTTAGTAAATAACTCAGAATGTCACAAAGAGTTTATATTTGCATGATGTCTTCAGACAGTATTTTGATAAGCAAATATCTCTTATTTCTCTAGGCAGTTATCCAGTTATCTCTTCTTTAATGTAACTGCAGATAAACGACACTAGTTTTCCAAGTAGCTAGCATGAGCTAATAATGTTTACTTTCTTTTTAGGTGAAATAAGAAATGGGACTGGGTAATAAGGAATAAAGATAGGGATTTCCTTCCTGTCCTTCCTGCATAAACTCTTACCAGACATCTATAAAGCCCACCACAAGCTTTATAGCCTTCCATAAACATAGAGCTCCCACATTCAAAATTTTCGTTAACTCCACATTGGGAACTTAACTGGGTCTGTTGTAACTAACAAAACAGCACTGTAAATTTAGGGGGAAAAACCTGCAAATTAGTATTTGGGATTAACAAGTCAAATCATGCTCAACTTTATGCAACCTGCTTCCAGCCCCATACTTTGTCTGTCACTTTTTCCCCCTACCACTGCTTCCATGTTCCTTCCCAGCAGTCTCTGCTGCTTTAAAATTACTACCCCAGCTGCAGCTTCCTCTAAAAACCCTCAAGACACTTTCCATCACAAGGCTGAAAGTGCTACCCACTCGGACAAAACTAACAATTCAATTTTAATGCCTGTTCTTTCTGAAGTGATTCCTTTTTGCCCAGGGACTTTCAGACATTCCTAGAGCTTGTCTAAAGGAGCAACACCATAAAAATAAAGCCTTCTTTAGAGACATTTTTGTTTTGTCACTTATGGTGCCTTTTTCATTTGAAAGTAAATAAAGATTAGCAACAAAAAGGTACTTAACACCCAAAAAGAACATTCACACTTACCTAGTTTACTTTAAATTTCCACCAGCCAAGTAATTTTGCAGGAACTCTCCACAATGACACTCACTCTTTCGTATCTCAAAGAATGATTAATCCGACAAGGCATGGGAAAATTCCCAAATGCCTTCTCACACCTTCTCCATACAATGCTTCCCAAATTTCCATGCATGCCTTAAGCTGTGTTCCTGAAATCCAGTGTGGTTGTTGGTGACATATGCACAGCAAAAATGAGCTTGGCATCCAAACAGAAATTCCACACATCGAAACTCTGAATTTCCACCACTCTGTCAGCAGCACACCCGTTATGGTGACACATTCATACTATTAGAGGGATCTGTTTACCCACACCAAGCTACTCTTATTCCTAGGCAGAATTCTTCCATTATTGAACACTGAGGAGATGCCTACAAGGACAGAGGCTGCTGTAACAGAGGCACGTGGAGGTTACTCTGAGTTAGCAGGGAGGGTCTCAGAACACTTGGGTTCATTTTGGAAGTGGAGCACAAGTCTTATGTAAGCCACAACCCTACAGCTTCAAGCAGTAGTAAGAAACCAGTGATTCTCTACCTCTGGTGCAGTTTCCTTGTACCTTTTTTGCATATTTTTCTTTACGTAGTTAACCTTATAGCTTCTGCAATACTTGTGATAACATACCCTGCCTCTCACTAACAGGTAGCAACAACAACATAAGAATCCCCAGAGGAATTTTCAAGACATTAAGTATCTTCCTTATTTGAAAAACTAATGTGAGCGAAAACAAAAGGTGCATTTCTGTTTGTGCTACAACACCAAGTAATTTAAAAAGTGATTCCTTAGACAGATACCATATTTGGCAAGAATGCTTCCATTAACAACCACCAATACACTCAAAGCCACTCTTTCACACTGGATCAGAAGGCACGCAGAGTGACAAGACAGCTGCTTAATAAGCCTCCCTAGACTCTGAGCCTGTTGTCTTCTCTGGTTAAGTGGAAAAGGGCTTGTTCAGAAAGCTGCATCAAGTGGCTCACAGCAGAGCTCAACAGAGCACACTCTGCCCTTCAGGATCAGCTTCCACACTTGACATAGGAGCTGATGAAAAAATCACCTGAGCAGGCTTCACCAACGAAGAGATCAGAAGAGTTACCCATTGCTGCAGTTAAAAGAAATTCACTCAGTGGTTCCCAAGTTAGGACAAAAACGTACATGATTTTCTCCATTCTAACACAAGGTTTCCTTTGCCTTCATCTCCTGTCACAGAACACAGGAAGCAGCAAGGTATCCTATTTTTCCCATCACAGATAAGCAGGCTGCCCTCCTCATTTCTGAATTACCATGAGACCACTGCCAAAAAGTTCCAAACTATGTCAGTCTCTTGCCTTTAGCTGGAAGTGTGTACTTCTCACTTGAAACTTCATACAGAAACACACAGCTGCCTCGATCTTCAGACAAGTCAATGGCTTTTTGGCTTCCATTCAAGTGCCTACTTGAGCTTTAGTTAATAATTTTTCTCTTCAAAAGTGGCAGATCTTGGAACTCTCCTCCATCCCAGAGACTCACATCCTTCCATTTCTGCATTGTGCAGGTGGGGCTTCCAAAGCTATCCCAATGTCACTGAGTGAATTCATACTTGTAAACTTTTTCGTTTCTTTTTCTTCTTAGATATTCACACCCTATTGCCTGAAGTTTGTGGACCAATCAATTCTATGAGGACTTATGCTCCTTAACTACATTACGTGAGATCTTAAGCAGTATTAAGATTATCTAAACAGTTCTTTACATACAAGATTCTTCCAGTGACTCTTCAAATTCCTTTGTCTTTCAAGGGTTTGTTAGTACTGTAACAAAAGAACTGCAAAATGCCTCCCTTCATTCTCACCAGAGAGACACTCAGGCTCTGCACATCAGCAGCAGTTAAACATCAACTAATACCTGTGTCACAAGAGATGTATACAAATTTTCAGAAGTTAACTGAACACTAACAGAATGGTTATTTTAACTGCAATTCGCTACAGGTCTTCATTCCAATCCTTCCACTTCTTGAAGCATCTTACCAGTTCCATCATCTGCATCATTCTGACCAGTCTCCCAAATCTCTGACTTTGTCCCAAAGCCATCAGTGGCAGAAGACTCCGTATAGTCTGCAGGATTAAATGTCCTAGAGTTTTGAAAGTTAAGAAATGGAAGAGAACACATGGGTCATTCAATGAGCATAAGTGTCAATTTTTAGCTGAAGTTGTATTAGAGTTAACATCTTGATTTCCACATAATTTATCTTGATAGCTTTTAGTTTCAAAAAAAAATTTTTCTTCTACAAGCAGACAGAGATAAAAAAGGCAGAAAAGAGAAGAAGAGAAAAAAGTGAAGATACTGGTAAAAAAAATTCCTGTAGAGAAACTGAACCAAATCAATTCCTGAAAAAACAGTTAACAGCATCCCTATTCCTCCCAGTGTTACAGAGCATTAGTTTATACACACAATGATAAGACCCTCTCAACTGGTAAGTTTTTCAGCAGGTGGCTGACTGATAAGTAACCAGTATCATGTCCTTTCAGAGCACCACACCTGCACAAGAGTCAAAACACCAGTAAGGTTATTTCAAAGTGCTCTGCTGACTGGCTTCATAGCTTTTTTTTTGTTTTTATTGGCTTTGCAATGCCAAAATACACAGATGCAGCTAGAAGGTGAAAAAGCATCATTGAAGAAAAACCTCTTTTCAGTTCATCATCTGCAAGTATGAACAAGAAGAATTACTAGGGAAGTAGAACAAGCCTCCAGTTCATCATGACATCACTGATGTTGCATGAAGTGTCATTAAAGGCAAACACTGAGTGAAAGTAGTGGAGGCTACACTTCTATAAAGCAAGTTATTTCAAAATTTGAGAGCAAACTTTAATCTGCTGAGTAACTTCTGAAACTGTTTTAAGGTCCATGTGACTCCAAACAGCTAAAGCATGAAACCTCAAGAACAGAAGAAAGTTTAGAACTGCCACTTTCAAGTTTTATATAGAACTTGCATGTTCTACATTACACTGAAATAAATCTGGTTTTAAATTGACCTAAGACTATATGCACCACACAACTTTCAGCCTCCAAGGCACTATGTGGCTGCTACTGATAGCAGGTATGGTTCTCCAAGTTTCAGATATTAACACTGAGTAGACATACATTAGGTTTCCATAGGTGTGCCTACATAGAAACACTGGTTTAAGACAAAAATGTTCCAATCATCATCTAAGAGATATTTCAATTTTTGCATCCATATTGGTTTATCAAACATACAGTAATATCCATACATACAGTGGCAACATTGTAAAATAATATTGCCACTGAGTTTGATCCTTGCCAAAATCTGTGCTCTGCATGTTTCTTACCCCATGCCTTGGGCTGAAAACCTCCCCGCTCCTCTCCCTCTGCCACGTCCAAACCCTAGGAGAGAAAACACCATTTAACAGCAACAGCACAGGACCCACCAGTGACTAGTCTGTCATATTAAAGAACGCCACGGTTGAACAACAAAACTACCATAGGTGAAGTTAAATATCATTTACTTCCCAAATTCCCACAGAGAATTTGCTTCCCTAACACACGCAAATAAGATATGGTTCATCTAAGACCACGCATTTCAGTAAGACCTGCAATTATTCGCCAGCTTTTCTGTGTCTCACAAAGTAATTCTAAATGTTATTAAGAGAACTTACCTAAAGACTCATCCCAAAGACTGCTATTATTAGACAAATTTCAGTTCAAGTTATTAGACATGGTTCAGAATTTTGTCTCTACTGTCTCATTCTTGCCTAAGATCCTCCAGAAGCCCAGCCTGCCCAAGTATCCTGATCTCTCAAGCAATTCTCTGTCACTCCTTATCTGTGAGGAAAAAGTTGAAATACTCCATTTGTTACCTTCTCTGCTTCAGACCACCTGTCCACCCTCCTGTGCTTTTGCCAACCTCTGACCACATATTCCATCTGTGCCCCCTGCCCCAACCACAGTTACTGACAGGAGAATTACCCAATTCAAATTACTCAACTTCCTTGTTATCATCCACTCGAATATTCATTTCTGTTTTAACAAAAACAAGCATTTGTTTTTTCCAATTTTGATTACCAGTCTCAGTTTATGAGCTTCTGGATAAAATGAATGGTGTAATTTTTGTACATTGCATATTGTCAACAAGGCATGAAAATTTCTGTGTTATTCAAGAATACACAAAGCAAATGTCTACAAAAAGTGTTACCAACTATTTCTTATATGTGATATATTTCTGCATAGATTTCCTTCCCCACCCTTTTTAGGGGTTTTATATAAGGCTTTTCCAGTTTGTTCAGGTTTTTTTGAGGAAGGTTAAGAATATTATTTTGTATTACAAGAAAAGGAGGTCAAGAGCTGCACTCAGAGAACAAAACAATGTTTATTTTAATGACAAAATTATGTGGTAATTATAAGTCACCAAGCAACTGCAAGTTTACCAGAGCACACAAAAATTATAATCTTTAATCACCAATACACTGGTGTCCACAGATCAGAATTACCCATGACTGTTCGAAGTTGCATCAGAATTACTCCTTACTTTCAGGAGACCACCTAAACTGAGCAAGAGCAGTAGCTCCAGGACATGGTAACACCAGTTCATCAAGGTTCTACTTTAATGACTTTTTGTTTCCTGCTCTCACCACTCATTCTTCCCCTTACCCCAATTCACTATCCAAGTGTTAAAAGACATTTCTGGACCTACTTTTTCAAGACTTCTTAGAAGCATCAAACTAGAGGAAGGATTCCCATCCAGCAACACACAACATTTTGCTGGGACAAGAACATAGAATAACTTAAGTCCTGACACTGACCAGCTCTGCTATCTCTACGTTATTTTGCTCTCTTTTCATAACTGGTTGGAGAGAAGGCAGACAGAGGTTAGGAAAGAAGCAACAACTGCTGCAATCTGGCATTCACCACCCTTCTTCACTGAGCCCATGTGCTCTTTGCCATAAACAACCCAAACAACCCAAAGTGCCTGCTGTACCCAACTGCCTCCAACTTGGCCACCGAACCTTGCTGCTCAACCTGCCTACTCGACCACCACCCTCTGCACAAGTCACAGCACTCTGGATTACCTTTTTGTCCAATGAGTTTTTTTAAGAGTAGAACCAGCTACACAAGTTTACCTGGGGATATGGTAGGGGCCATCACGTAATAAAATTACTTTCTACCACTATTGATAAAGCATTAAAGAGCATTTACAGAAATTGTGCAGAAACAAGATCGACAATTTTCTGACGGCCTGAGGTACAAGTCCAACTGGGAGCTGTGAAACACAGAAACAGTCAACCAGAAACGGTTTTGAGTGAGACACACATCAGGTACAGAGATAACTGAAATAGCTGTCATGAAAGAAGAAATAGATTTTAGAAGAGGAGGTAAGTCGCTCCAGTATCTCAAGTGAAAAAGCCTGAAGGAACAACCTTAGCACACTAGAGAAGGTGATGTTTTAGCAAGCTAGGCATATATAAGATACCTTTCCATAACGGGCACAATAAACTACTGGCTAAAAACATCAATAAGGACTTCGAACTATTTTAGAAATTGCAAAAAAAATATAATGCTGTTCCTGAAGTTCCATGCACAGTCTTAGACTACCAGACAGCAAGGCATTTTTTATACCAGATCACTTTGCAAGATATTTCAGAATGTGAATTTCAAGTGGATTCCCTTAACTTCTTAATGCTGTGTCTGCGCTTTCTGTCAAAACTCAAATTAAATTAAGTTTTATCAACAAATGCAAAAAAACCTTTCTAAGGAAGGCAAAAGGGAGTATCAAATCAAAACACTAAATTCAAAGCTAGAAAATACATAAAAAATTAACTCAAAATATGGGACAGTGAGTGCTAACCACTGCAATACCACCTAACTCAGACATGGGATCTCATACATTATGGTCACTAGTAGAAGATGCCAGTGGAAAGGGCTAATATTCTCTTTGACACAACTGGACCACTGGTATATGCTTAAATTCTCACGAAAAGAAAGCTACTCCTCTCAGCTGTCCAAATTTAAAAATGGCCTTAAAAGAGAAAGTACATTCTTTTAAGACAGAAAAGTTAGTCATGAAACAACTGTGAATGCCCAGAGGGTATCTACAAACTTTTAATGTTTCTTAACAGTGACTAAAATGTCAGTGAACAAACAAAGCTTTGTACCAGAATTTACAGCAGGAACCCAAATTCTGAGCATGCAATCCCACAGTAACTTAAACCCATTTAAATCAGAACTACTACAGGTGTGGTCTTCCTCACCAGTGATCACAAGCTCTGCTCTTTGTGCACTGACAGTTTTGCACTTTCCAGTGAGTGAGCAGCAAATAACTACCAGGAAACAGTATTTGTTCACTTTTGGATCAGCTCTCCAAACCAGTTCCCACCTTGTTAAATGCAAAAAAACCTTTACACCAAGCCACTAAAAAACCCTGCTGTCCACAGTGACCATGTTGTCTGCCTCTATTTCTTTTTTTGTGATGGTTTGTTTGCCTGTCACCTATTACCTCACACTTTCCATGTGCCTTCACTTAGCTTCTAGGAGGATCTGCTCCAGGACCTTGCCAGGCACAGATGTGAGACTGCCTGGCCTCTAGTTCCCCAGGTCTGCCTTCCTTCCCTTTTCAAAATTGAGCTTATGCTTCCCTTTTTTCCATCAGCGGGAACTCAAATATGATGGATGGTGGTTTAGCCACTTCCTCTTCCAGTTCCCTTGGGACCCCCAGATGCATCTTGTCAGGCCCCATGGACATGTGCACCTTCAGATTTCTCAAACAGTCTCAAACCTGATCCTCTTCTACAGTGGATGGTTATTCATTCTCCCAGCCCCTGCCTTTCTGTTCTGTAACTCATGTGGCTGGAGATCTTGTGGGAAAAGACCAAGGCAAAAAAAAATCATTAAGTACCTCAAGCTTCTCCATGTCCCAGTTAGCAAGGTCTCCTGTTTTCTTACAGAGAGGGCCCACACTTTCCCTTGTCTTCCTTTTATCACCAACAATACAACTTTAGCATTCCTAACCAGAACCCTGGCTGCTCAGACAATCTCACCTCTCTCTTCCTCCCAGGCTATGTGTATTTGCTTCCACACTCTGTGGGCTTCCTTTGTGTGTTTGAGTTTGTCCAGGAGCTCCTTTTCATCCATGCAGTTGGGGTAGTTTTGTCTGACCTTCTTTTTGTTGGGATGCATTGCTCCCAAGCTTGGAAGAAGGAATCCTTAAATATTAACCAGTTTTCCTGGGCCCCCTCTTCCCTCTGGAGCTCTATCCCATGGCACTCTACCAAGCAGCTCCTTGAAGAGGCTAAAGTCTGCTCTCCTGAAGGCCATGACAGTGAACTCGTGCGTCCTCATCACTGCCCCGAAGATCTCAACCTCCACAATTTCACAGTCACTGCAGCCCAGTCAGGCCTTGACCTTCACATTCCTCACCAGCCCCATAAGCCAGTTGGCTTCCTAGGCTGCCAGCACACATTGCCAGCTCACGACAGCTTTGCATCTGTAAGAAGCCCCAAGTCCTCTGCAGGGCTGCTCTCAAAGAGTTCTTCTCCCAGACTGTATTTATGCCTGGGATTGCCCCAACCCCAGCGCAGCATCTTGAACTTGGTCTTGTTAAACCTCGTAAGATTCCCATGGGCTCACTCCTCAAGTTTGTCCAGGTCCCTTCAGAGGGCATCCCATCCTTCAGGTGTGAGAACTGTACTGCTCAGTTTAGTATCATCTGCAAATCTGCTGAGGGTGCACTTGATCTCACTGTGTCACTGATAAAGATATTAAAGGGCACTGGTCCCAAGACAGAGCCCTGAAGGACACCACCTGTCACCAGCCTCCACCTGGACATAGAGCCATTGACCGCAACTCTCTGGCTGCATCCATCTAGCCAATTCTTTATCCACCAAATAGTTCCCCTTTCAAATCCCTCTCTCTCCAGTGTAGAGATAAGGATGTCATGTGTGACCATGTCAAAGGCCTTATAGAGTCTAGGTAGATGATGTCAGCCTTTCCTTGTTGACTGTTGAGGTCACTCCATCACAGAAGGCCACTGGATTGGTCAGGCACAACTTGCCCTTCGTGGAGCCATGATGACCAAAGACAGATGGAATCCATCAGCCCCTAGAAGACCAGGTTTCTCAAAGTGAGTCCCCTGGTCTAAGAAGTCAAATCCCTGGCTGTGGCACAAGGCCTGTAACCACCTGCTGATTCTCCAAATACAACTGGCCCTTTCAACCCGCTTTGTTTATTGACTGGGAGGACGGATGAAAAAACTACCTGCTCCAGAGTCCCTTATGGCCACTGCCAGGGCTCTGCAATCCCCCTTGATGCTGTTCAGACGCTCCTGGCTGTACCACTGGCACCCACATGAAACAACAGCAGCAGGTAACAGTCAGTGGACTGCATGAAGCCTCAGTGACATCCCTGATAAGAGCCCCTGCTAAGCAGCACACTTCTCTAAAAAGCACAACATGTCCCCCCAAGGTGTGCCTCTGTGCCTCTCAGAAGAGTCTCCTACTAGTGTCACCTGCTGCCTTTTCTTAGTTTTTGCTGCTTATTATACAGGGAGCAGATGGGGCTGCCTTAGTCTTTGTACTTTTCTTCTCCTGAATGAATTCTAGAAAGGTCAATACTTATACCCAACCCAGGCAGGAGGCAAGTTTTTCTGTTTTCACTAAAACCCACTGGGAGTTCAAAACACTCATCACACAATCACATCTCCACTCTGGTGCCATCCATGCACAGCAAGAATTGCTCTCCACATTCACAACATTTCTCCCCCAAAAGCAAATGCACACTTAATTGCAGCATGAGAAAGGTGTGTAGAAGCACAACTCAGATGGGCCTAGCCCATTCACTTAATAGCCCATTCTGCAGAAAATCAAGTCTGCTGAGCTTGTAGAGCTAAATCCTTCCACTGCAACACAGGTGCTTTATTTCAAAACTCAGATTTTCACTCAGTGTTTAAATTAGGGGAAGTTACTTCAAGGTTAAGAAATGGGCCTGAAGAACAGCTGCAAGAAAAGGGAAATGCAGACTGGAAGGGCAGGCAACACTCTAAATTTGTGCTTATCTCTGACTACACAGTAACTGAACTGCCCTGGTCTCTGCTCTGGCAGTGCAGAGCCAGCCATCCTCCCAGGAGACACCAAGCTGAGGGAGGCTTATGCCTTAAGAGGTAAAGACACTAAGTACAGAAACTTTGTATTCTAGGTACTCCACACTACCAAACAACACCAAAACAAACACCAAAGTTGGATTTAATAATTCAAATTACTTTTGTCCTTATTAGTTACCATAAAGCTAGAAGCAATTAATCAGTTTCATATCCTACATGTACTCTAGAAAGCATTTTTAAAGTCATGCTGAAAACCTTCAACTCTAAAATTATATTTAAAAGAAAATAGGTGACTTCTTACAACTAAGCTATGGTAATCTCAAAAAATTAAAAAATGCACATGACAGAGTTTCTTAACTAATGCAGAACAAGCCACAGCAAAACTAAACAGACTTCAAATTTTGACTTCCAGAAGGTCTACTCCGCTTTCATGTTTTAGAAAAAACCACATCCTCCCTAGTTCTGGCAAGCGAAATCCAAGATATATCCTGGGCCAACTGGGCGAAGCTTTTAAACCAAGGGAATGTTTATACATGCAGTTCTGGTTACAGAAACTATTTGTTCAAGGATAGCATGCTTCTTATTGGAAAACGTTAAAAAAAAGAAAAGAGATCAAGAATACAAACTGGACTATAATGAGATATCTATGAAAAGGATAAGCTGTTTTGTTTTCCCATACAGCCAGCAGACAAAACAAGAGCTGGAATTAAAACCAAGCATTTTTTCCTTTCATTTTTATATCTGTTTTGTAGGAAAAAAAATCCCTGGCAGAATCCACATTTATAGCATGCTCATGTTGTTCTGGAATAATGAAGTAAAGAGAGAAACAGAAGTGCAAGCAACAAGTCCATCTTGCCTTTGCAAACCAGGAGAATTACTATACATGAGTCTGTAACAATTTCTATGCTGAATCAAATCCAAAAGTTCACCTACCTGTTATTCTTTTATAAGCCATGGTCAATTAGATATTTAGGGAAGAGCACATGAACTGAAACCGCAGTTTCTCTGGATGCTTTCCTGGTCTTCAACTATTTGTGGCTTTGACTTCCTTAGTCAAAGATAATTTACATACAAGAAAATCTTCCATGGTTTTTCCGTTTCTTGCCTGTGGTTCTTTTTTAGGATGAAATTGTCGAATCTCTTTATGTATACATTTTCCACATCACATCATCTTACTCAGAAAGGAGTTCCTCAGGTTCACTACATGTATGAAGAACCAACTCTCTAAGTTCATCTTGAAGCTGTAACCTGCTGATCTCATTTAATATTCTCTCTTTTGCATACTTGCTTGGTATGATCAATTGATGCCCCCACAGAAATTTAACAGATCTCTACCACACACCCACTCAGTCCTCTCTCACAGGCAGGAAAATCCTAGATGACTTTTTCCTCACACCCATAACTGCAGTCTTCCCAGTACCTTCAAAAGCCTTTTCTAGCTCCACTGCATCCTTTTCAATATGAGATAGAGGAACAGGGAGAATCAGACCCGCACTTAAAATTGAAGATGCAGGAACACTAAAACAACAGCATAAAAACAACCTGTGCTTGTAAAGTTTGTCAATTTGTTTACAACACTGCAGCTGATTAAAAAACAAATGAGAAAATGTTTCTATAGCTGACAATTCTGAAGACAAAATCATCTGCCCCCATAATTTCTTCAGGAGATTCCATTCTAGACACTTGTAAATCCTTGCAATACTGACAAATATAATCACTTTGATGCAATTACCGCTCATCACCATTACAGTATTTCTCACACCTAAATTAAGCTCATGCAAGAAATTTCGTTCTAAAAAGAAGCACAGATGAGAAGGGCATCTTAAAACAAGGTATTCCCTGACTCCAATACAAAGTTTACACCCTTAATTTAACAAGCAAAGATTAGGCAAGAGCAATTACAGCTGAGATGCGTCCTGTTATGCATGGTGTGATACATTTTTGCTTTCTGTTCATCAGTCAGTAATTTGTATACGCTTTAAACCCCTGACGCCCTACATACCAGCACCCAATGGTGTTTGCACTCTGTTTACCTACTACCCTATAAAGTTACAAGGAACGTGACACGGTCATTAATGGAAGATCTACTGCCAGATGAAGCTAGTGCCTACACACTGAATGTCAAATACTCAGTATCAGGGTTTTTCCCTCTCAGTAAATAGCACACTATCACCTCTGTGTCAATCCCATTTTTGCTATTTTCAGTTGCTTATCATTTCTTAAAATTAGGTTTTTGTACAGTGAAGCAGTAATATGTATGATGGCCCAGCAAATCTCCTAGAAGGCAGCCAGTAAGATAACTCCTGCCTGAGAAGGTAGCTTAAAATAGAGAGCGTGTTGCTCAGATAATTAGCTGACCCCTTATTTCATATCCAGTGCCCAGATTTCTACACATACACACTGCAAGAAATATTTCTAAAAACAGGTTCTGTGGTGATTGCTGGTAATCTGTTTACTTTCAGCTGAAGTACATTATCTCTCATTTGACTATTCTGTGTAACAGAAAAGAAAGAATACAGAATGAAATGGCTCGAAGCTTTTTATTATTATTCCTACTAATATCCAAAGAAAGAAGGTCATGTATCGCTGAAATGGTAAGAACTGAATTACACAGATTCCTAAAACTCCCTGCAGATTTCAAGGGTTTGCACTGTAAAATTAATCAGGTATTTCCTGCCATGGAATACACACACCCGTAATATAATGATCCTATAGCTGGCCAACAGGTTTATCACAGACACTTGATTAAGATACTTTGCTCACAGTACAGTCTAAAATATTTGGTAGAGAGGTACAGTAATACTACGTACACGAACCCAGTGAACAAAAACTCTTTGAAGTCTATTTCTTCAGTTAGACAGGTCAGTTTGATCTGATGATGAAGTTTGAGATATGTAATACTCATCTAGAAAACTACAGTTTTGACAACAAAAGCAGTGTATGGTTTGCAAAGGTTAAAGCAAAAACCACTGTATTTGAAATTAATCTCTACACTTCACTGAACAATTTTTAAAAAGTCCTACCTTTATATTTATAATTTGAACATAAAGGATTATTTTATAAAATAAATAACTGCAAGACTTATATTCTATCTATTAAAAGTGTTAACATACCAAAAATTGTAGCTGTGAACTATACCACACCTTGCCCTGCAAAGCTACTTCTCTGCACACACCATTTGTTTTTTGCTGATTCACAGGCACAGCTGAGACACACTCACATGGCAAACCTTTGGAAGCTATTTCTTTGCATCTTTGCACACCTTCAAGATGCAGATCTGGAGACAATGAAGTTCGATGTGCCTGTCTCTGAATGCCTTGTTACCCGAGATTCCCAAGGGAAAGGAGTCCTTTGAAGGCAAAACTTTTCTTGAGTCAGACATTACTTACTAAATACATTAGTTCTGCTATACGTTTTGTCAATTTAATTTATTTAATATCCTCGTTCACCCATAATCTGCACCATACATACGTTACTCATTTTCATTCCTCCTACTTTAAGGAAAAGCAAGCCTCTATCCACCCCAACCAGTGAAAATCCGAACCAAATACACATCACTTGATTCCACATCCAATCCATTATCCCACCACTTCTACAGGATAGGATTGGAGCTGTACCTAAGACTACATGGTATTCCTTCTCCACAGTTCTCCTCATCAACTCTTCCATGCCAAATTCCTTCTCATATCAAAATGTCTCTAAGGTGGCTTGTTCTTTCTCTGATTGGCTACCAAAAACAGAAGGCAAGCCTGACAACCAGAGCCACCCCAAAGAAATGGCACAAGTACACATCAAATCCTTCCCCGACAGCCATACAGATGGAATCTTGTGCTCTCCTGCTGCCAAGGTACATTCTGAGGAACCCAGCGCACTCCCACTCACAGGAGGTTGGCATTAGTCAATCTGGGAAAATGGCTCTCCATAGCCAGAGCACAGCAGCCTGCCACACAGGAAATTACCATAGAAGTGATGTGTCAATTTCTTTAAAGTTGTTCCAAGACGAAGAAATAATAAAGAGTAAGGGTGTGGGATGTACCCAAGTTCAAGGTGGCTGAAGTGCTTATGGAATCAAAGGACAACCAAAAAATGCTTAAGAGGAAGAGTTTAAAGAAATAAATGGAAGAGTTCCATTTCAGGACATGAAAGCAGTGCCAGTCCCACACCAATGCCACCATCTCACCTCTCCCACGGCCACGTTTCCCACGGTCTGAAGGCCTGTCTCCTTGATTGTTGTCCACTCCATTCTCTTCAGCTCTAACTGTGGAGAGAGGACAGCTTAAGAGAAGCTTTAGAGACTTGAGACAATACAGCCATCTGCTTAACCTAAACCCCTCAAAAGAAAAGGCAAAATTTTCAAATGGGCTGGTCAACATATCTCAGTTACCTCTCTTCTCTGAGGCCTTGCTAGAAGCAAGTTATGTTTCCTTTGTACTGGACAATTAGGAAGCAAAATATAAGAAGGAAAAGTCCCTCAGGAGACAAACCTCTATAAGTGCCATGTTTTGCAGCCTACACTGCTTAGTGAGGTAGGAAATACAGCTGCCTCATTCTAGGTTTCCTTCATAATGCACTGGTTGACAACAGTGAAAAAGTAAAGGACAACCAATAACAGAAACTCTTCTCCTGTCTGCCCATACTGCATCCCTATACAAGCATGGAAAGAGATTTCTCCTCTGTTTTTAAAGCAGAGGGATGATGACTGGGTGAAGGTAAGGCACTAAAAAAGTTCTGCAACCTAACTATTTTGTGGGAAACTCCTGACAAAGTACTCTGCAATATGGCTGGCTACTTGAAGGGGGAAAAAAACGCAAAACTGGCCTCTTGAAACACTCATTGCTTAGAGTTTGTACTGCACAACTTCTCCTAATGGCAACAATAAAACCAACAATGCTTGGACATAAAGTTGGGAAGAAAATACCAAGATTTGGTAACCATCTGAAATGTCTTTAATTCCAGTTTACAAAAAGAGGCAAACAGCATCTGTCTCTGATAAAAAATTCTGCCCTTTGCTTTCATTTTGGTGGAGCTAATTTACACTTTTCTAAGTCTAGCTGCATGTTTTATTAACCTTTTTTCATCTTGACATTATCCTACAAAGATTCACAACGTCTATATTGGCACAATAGTTGAATATCTTCCAATTATGAATAAGATGAGTTGGCTAACATTGTAAATATTTTTCCTGCTTATAAGTGGAAAGCTAAACATATTGTATTTATTCTGATTTCTTTCTTCATCTATCAGTGTGGCAAACAGCCATTACAGGCAATGCACACAGCTTTGAGAATGCTGACAAAACTTAGCTAAAAAAAGCAACATGTATCCAATGGTGATCTAATGTGACTCAATCTAACTTGGAAACATCAGTTTGCTTTTGTACAATGTATTACTGCAACTGCAGCAAAGTTTTCAATGTTTCAACTAACAATGAATTTTCTCTGTTGCAGAAACTCACCTTCGGTTGATTTATGTGAGAAATATATTTAGAGATTAATAATCATCCCAGTGTTTTCATTCCCCTTATGAGAAGATGAGAACATCTTCAGGTTCTCCCACTCATAAAAGGAGATGGAGTCAAAGCTGGATAATTTTTTCATCAAAAGAAACAAAAAAGCGTATCAGCTGTGCAGCGACATACTCGCTCTCAAGCAGTTTACAAAGAGTCAATTCTAACACTTACATGAAGAACAAGATCAATTCATCAAACAAAAACAGAGACTTATATTAAACTGAGTGCCTGTGAACAAGTACAGACCATCCCAAAACCAAGTCACATAGACAGATCAAGCATACCTGTGGCACAAACAAGTTATGATCCCTTCAACGCTGAGCTATAGTTGGATGGACTTTGCTCCATTAAGCATGCGCTCTTAGCTCAGTCAGTTCCAGCTGCAAGAAAAGCATCTCAATCCTTAAAAATGAACCCCTATACATACACTCTCGGCCACGGCTGCCTCCTCTTCCCCGTCTGTTGGAACTTCCCCGTCCGCGACTCACTTCTCTGTCCCCTCGTTTCTCTCTGTTCTCTTTGTTTTCCAAACCTTCTTTTCCAAGGTTTTTCTTCTTTCCCCCTACAGTCTCCCAAGAAGTCTATTTGGGCAGAATAGGATTAGACACAAAAGTCAAAAAGGAGGAGACACCTCTCAATGCACACTTTCCACCCCCCATCCCCCCTGTTCACAGAAAAATACCCAGGTATTTGCATAATGTCACATATGCAAACTACACTGATATAAATGGAAACACAGGCTGTATTTTTGCAAAGAGATGAGAAAGAAACATTTTTTAGGTTCAATTTTCTTAGGGAATGTGAGAATCCCAAATATTTCTGGCTATAATGGACTCTTACTAGTTCAAGGAAGACTGGATACAACCGTAATATAGAACATCTGCAAAGCAAGCAACAGTTTTCCACTCAAATATACCCATAAATCTAGCAAGGGAGCATGAACAGAGCTATCTTTTTCTCCCAGGGAAAAAAAAAAAAAAACCCTTGTAATTATCATTGAACAAAAGACTGATGAGAATAAGTATCTGGGCTAAGGGGAAAAAAAACAAAAAGAAAAAACCCAAACGCAAAAGAAAAACTTTCATCCAGACATATCAGAATTTAAGCCCCAGAAGACAGAATGGCAAAACAACAGCTTGGGAAAACTGATGATAAGCCAGACCATCCATTCATAATAGCTACAGACCATCAAACATAGCAAAACACACAAAAAGCTACATCTAAACAAGACACGGGATCCAGGTCCAAACACCAGGCTTCTGTTTTAATATTAAACTCAGTCTTTAAAATAAATTCAAGGATGGTATCAACTCCATAGGAGTATCTGTAGGAGTTGAAAATAAAATGACTAAAAACACTTGCCAAGAATAGCTCAGCAACTCATATTATGCAATTCCATGGTTAGTCTATTGAGCCATAGCTGCAAAGCAAGGAAGAAGAAAAGGTATTATTTGCAAACCATTAAGATGGCAGAGAGGTTTACATATATGTCCCAATTTCTAGGAGCTTACAGCTCAGGTAAGGTATTTAATATCAGAATATTTACACATAAAAATTGTTGTGAAGCACTGAAGCATAACATCTGACAGGCACCTGCACCAAACAGAAAAGGTTGTCTGTCAGTAATTTTAAGTCCTGTCTTATCTCTCAGTTCCACCAATAGCAACTCAGCAGCCTTGAGGGGCCAGGCCATGACCACCTAGTCCAAGAGGCCTAGGAAGCCAGTGCTATGAAGAAAGCAGGTAAAAAGCAGTTTACAAACTCAGGGTTGCAGAGTCTCCTTTGAGAGAATAAAAACAAAGAGAATGGTTATTCTCTCATTTTTTGGCATGGCACTGGTGAGAAAGAAGGCTGAAATCGCTTTTCAGTTCCATCTCCAGTACAGAGGACTAAACCAACTTCGGTGAAGCCCAACCAGCACTGATCAGAAGTACAAAACTAAACACATTTGAACAACACTACCTTATCTCTGCGGCAGAAAGCTGCTTCCCCCAGTAAGTACCACATGGCTTCACCTACCATAGCTGGTGTAACTGCACTAAAATACTCCTAGTGCTTCAGACACCTCACAGGAGAAAAAATACCTGCATTGACAACTGAAGAGCCGAGTCTGTGCAGTTCAGAATGCACTATTTCACTGATGGGCTTGGTGCTAAAACATCTTTGACCATTTCAAGAAATACCCAAAACTGGATAAGGTTGCAAAGCTGAATAGGAAGCAGCGTCTCCTAAGTGAGATTTAAAATAACTTAGGAAGGAACAGTAAAAAGATTACTATGAAAGCATCAGATCCATGCTTTCCAACAGTACAATTTTGTGGAAAGCCTTAAGAAGTCAGGCATGTCCTTTAAGACAGAGGATGGTGCTACCTCTGAGCATGGGGATCCATCACAGACTGTTGAAGCTGTCTCTCTTTGTAAGAGAGGTAACTGATTACAATTTCAGCTGACAATGCCTGAGGCAACCCCAAATGACAGTTGTGGGCCTGACCTTTGAAAATATGTAACAGAAGAATACTTGTTGGCCTGTTCTTACATGGAAAGAATAAAAAGCTGAAAGGTCTTTTTCGTTCTGTCTTCAAAGATTTAGTACGTAAAACATGGTTGAGCATAAAATGGATGCAGAAGTTAAATGAATACAAGTCTTAGGTAAAGAAACATGTCCTTTTCTACTCATCCACAAGCCTCTAACTATCCCAAACCAGACTGCCACAACTGCTACAAATGGAAAGTCTTTACAGAGACTAAGTTACACAGCTTACAGCTTGTAGATCACAGCTTTAAACCCCAAAACAAACAAACAAAGACTAAGACAAAACTGGCTGAGTACCAAATAAACTATAAATACACATTTTAGCTATCACTCCTTGCTCTTCTAATTCCTACAGTTGAATGGACACATCTTTCAAATCAAGTTTAAAAAACATCAAATGCATCAAAGCAGAATGAGACTAGAAAAAGATACTTGTAATCTGCATTCAGAATTTGTAGTACCTCAGCTTACAATTTCACATCAAATCCATGGTTAAACTGTTCTCAAGTATAATGGCATTAAAACAAACCCTTCCAACTGGAGGTCCACAGACTTTCATAAAGAATAAATTTCTTCACACCCATCAATTAATACTCCTTCCTCCTTGACTCCTTCAAGATCTCTGTACTTGTTTCTAAGTTGCATGTTGTCTACACAGAGCAGTGGGTTAAGAGGGCCTTGTCAAGAGGGCAGAACATATTGATGTCACTTCTAGTTGATAAATGAGTTCAGAAAGTTTTTTTCCATGTTGTGATCAGTTACAACAAATCGCTAAAGTAAGAAAGGACTAATATTCTCTATCAACCAATAACCTACTCTCAACTAAAAAATGGCAAATATGAGAAGTACGAGAGAACACAAAACCAGTACCCAGACAGATTTAATTAAGGTGAAATGCTCTCTTCTACTCCCAACTTGTCAATATCATATACTTCTGTGTTTTAGACAACCTCAACTCTGATAAAAAATGAAAAGGGGATAGCAAAGAAAGTCCCCTCAGTCAGAACAGTGTGTATCCTAAATTTATGGTGTGTGAGAGGTGCGTTTCCTCATTAACAATAAGCCAGAGTACACATCCTGATAAATCACAAAAAATACTGAGTGTTCAGCATCAAGAAAGGAAGTCCAGGTTACTTTCCCAATTTGGATGAGATGGAATCTAATTTAAGGATAAACTGTAAGAAATCCCTCCAGCAAAAACTTCAACTGCAGTAAAACATATTTTCTTAGTATCTCTTGGGATAAAAAATTTGTGCAGCTTTCCAAGCGACATTATTTGTTGCTGTATACACATAGTTTGGTCTCCTCTTCCTGTTTTTCAATGAAGTCATGCAAATGAGCAACACAGTTAAACGAGCAACTACTTGCTGCATCCTTTCCTGCCATAAGTAGTCTTATCAATGCAACTTGCAGATGTGGAAACCTCCTCCAACTTAAATACCGGCAATCCACACCTACAGAAGTTGCACAACTTAAAATATCTGCCTGCCCTTAGGTTTACGAAGATTGACCTTTGTGATGGTCTCAGGCCTCAGCGTTGTGGAGGGTCTACACAGTAACTACAAAAGCTGCAGCAAGAAACAGGCCTGTGTCTGAGGGAGCACTGAGTTCTGCAGCAAAGTTAAAACTGCTGCGTGTAAATGAAAGTAGAGGAACTCTGCAAGAGACCAGCTGAACACCCACAACATTTTCCAGATTCAGCCTTCTCCAAAGTATGAATGCAGTTGAGAAGCTGCCCCAGTTTCCATTTCCTTCAAAAGAAATTGAATGGAGACATGGAAATTGAAATCTTCCAAAACATGACTTTTCCAATCTCCTTGTAGAAGCTGAAAAACACAGCAAACAGAAGGAGCAGTTTAACAAGGAAGTAAAACCTTACCGTGTCTGAACTTCCTTCCAGCAGTATGTTGATTGCTCTGTTCACATCCCCATTACAATCATGTAGTGCTACTATGCACTCATCCTGGTTTTTCCCCGTCACTTCCATAAGCTGGCAGTAAAAGTCAGACATGTTAAAAGATCTGAATTATCATAATAAGAAAATAAGAGTTAGTATGACCACACATTATAACAAAGTGCATAGCTACGACGTCACAGTAAACTAATATCCTGAATAAAGAAATCTGCATTTTACAGTTCCGCTTGGGATTCAGACAAGAGATAGGAAGAAGCACAAATTAATTTGTAATCAAGGAAGCACTGTTTCACACCTTTTTTGTTCTGTATGCTTGCAGCAAATGCTGTCAATGCAGATACAGCAATATAGGAGTGTAAAGATGTAAAGGACCACAATAGTTTCAGTATCATCCTATCTCCTCCACCACACTTACCCCTCTTTATCCCAGAGTGAGAAAAGACATACAGCAAGGCATGGCAGAGAATAGATCCACCTGGAAAAGCATCCAGACTAAGAAATACATTATTTTTCAGACAGACTAGCTCCCTTGATCCATTTTAGCATAAGGCCACACCAGAGTCACAAGCAAGAGCTGATTAAGGAGACCTAGTTCTGAATTATGCTCCTTGAACTCGTGGTGCACATCCTGAGAAGTATGGGACAGAAATAATCTGTCACGGGGCATTCAGCAACTTAATCCAAAGAACAAAACCCACATGAGCTAGAAATACATATGCAGAAGGTAAAATATTGGAGATTTTCTATGCAGAACTTAATTAATCTCCTTCCCACCAGTACAGCTACAAGCACTATTGATGAGAGTCCTTTGGCTTCACAAAGTACAAGACTTCACTTCTGGCACACTAACAGAACTAGTTTGTAACAAGAACAAAAAAAGGCATTTAATAATGCTTCAGATGAAGTTTTAGAGATGACAAGAAATCAAGAAATCTGCTGCTTTGTTGCATTTATGCATTCAAGCTAATTCTTCTCTCCTGGGTGTACTCCTAGGTTCTTCATGAGTTGTGATGTATTCACTAGAACAAAATCACCAACAGCCACAGCAGAACAGAGACCCAGATTGTCGGGACTGCTTGAATTAATGGTCTCAGCTATAACTGGGTAATGGAGCCTTGATTATCTAAAACCCAATACTCACCACGGCAGAGGAAATGGTGTCAGATTTCATTTATATACTGTAATTCCATCATTTTAATGCATACACAGATCTGTGAGGTCAGATTATTTTTTTTTTAAATAACACCTTGATTCACCTTTAAGCTATCATTAGACTTCTACTTTTCCTGAAAAACTTCCAAGATACTGCCAAACTCAGTTTACACAGGTGGTATTTTTCTCATGTGCATGTACATGTGGACAAGATGAATATATTCTTTATTCTGAAAATCATTAATCATCAGGACCACACTAGAGAGATACACTGGAAGAGACATCAGCACAAACAAGTTTTGGCTTAACTGTTTCTCTACAAAGCAAAATACGCTGATATAACTATACAGTCAGAGCTGTATTACCACAAAATTTCTTGTAAACAGACTTTACAGTGCAATAAGAGCACCTTTTCCTAGTTAAACTTATGTCCTCCTGAAAAAAGTTTTATCTAAACCAGAAAAAGATGCTCTAGCTCAAAATGTAAACCAGCATTTTATTGTGGGGCAAAAAAACTTGTATGTAAGAAACATACTTGTTTCACTTTATCTTCAAAATCTGCGTCATTCTTATCATAGATCATCTGAGCGAGGCGAATCTGTTCTGCTGTTGCCTGAAAAAAGATAACATCCAATAAAGTACACAAAAGGTGACTATATTTTTTAGAAGTATATTCTAGTGTCACTGTTTTTTCCTACAGATTCTCAAAAAGAACATACACAACAAGCACAGAAATGCTGTGGGGAAAGGATCAATATCTTGTCTACTCGCATTTATAGCTTTAAATGTTATTTGGGAGAGAAGCAATTTCAACAAATTCCAATCTGTCTGAAACACAGTTTTAAAGGTCACCACACTGACAAGACCACCACATAATAATACAGAAGGACCAAGGAAGACTATGTTTTAGCGTTAATGCTTTTAATTTTATTTAGGGTCTACTACTCGAGAGTTAAGAGTTTTATTGTAACAAACTGGCAATGGTATCTCTAAATTAATCACACCTCTGATGATCCCTGCTCACATCACCCTTCCACAGCTTTCCCAACAACAACCTGACTGTCGTTTTATGAGCACTTAAAAAGACTTGAGTCATGTCTCAAGACTTTGCCCATGAACAGCTGCACTGGGTTTTTTTACAAGCAAATACTGGTCTCAGAAAACTGCTAAAGGAACTTGCTATTGATGAAGTATCTCGTGCTTCTGCAATGTTTCTGGACAAAAATGCACACTGGCAACTTGCACAAAAGCTGAGAGACTGAAAGAGATGCAGTCAAGTACCATAAATCCAAACAGACTACGGCTGCCCCTGAGAGAAAACAACTCTAACACAGATGTCACATCACTCAGGCCGTTCTTCATAGTGTGGCATCTGCAGCCTATGAACTGCACTCCCAAGAAAATACCACAGACAACTATGCACTACAAGATCCTGGACTTCATTTGACTTCTTCTCAAAGAGAAGAGGCTACTGTTGCATGTAGAGAAAGCTGCTACTGAAGAGAGCCAGGACCCATGATGAGGCTGCTGAGCCTGCAGAGGTTCTTCTTCATTGAGTGGAATTCATCTACTGGAATTTTTGACAGAAAGGAATCACCCTGGGCAGCTAGCTGAATCTCACCTTTTCCCATCCCACTTCACAGGATACACATATGAAATTCTGTGCCTCACGAGGTCAGACCTAATCAGGCTCAGATTGTTTAGCTTTTGAAATTTACCACAAATGCAAGCTCTAGAGGAGATCACGAAGAGTAAATGCTGAGAAGAGTCTAAAAATTACTCCAACGTACACCACCAACTGCTTATGTGCTGAAAAGTTACCGCAGCTGTCCCAGTTCCTTGAAGGAAGTGACATCTGTGCTCAGAGACAACATTCCAATAGAATTAGTGTTTGTAACACGGTTACATACTCTGAGTTACTTCACCTTTTCAAAGTGTCATGCTGACAGCCTCATATGTCACTCCACTGGGTAACAAGGAGAGGGCTTGCTCTGGAACTCCCCAGTTCAACCCTCCACAGAAGCCTCCCTGTCAGTGTGGTGCTCTGAGCAAAGAAGCTTGCTCTTGGTGACTGCTGAGAGCTCAGCAGACAGCAGAACCAAAATGTCTGCTGGTTTCAGTAATTTAAGTCTTGTTGATCCATCTTCTCACTCTGATTACAGCCTCCACAGGCACACTATGACTTTTAAGCTAGTGAAGAGATTTTCTTTGAAGATATCCAGAGTAAAAACATTCAGACAATGTAATTTCTCTAGAGACATGACGGTATATTTTACCAAAAATCAGGAATCCACTAAGATTCATTTTTTCCGTAAACAAACTTTTTTTTCAAGCCCACGTTAGAAGACAAAAACACACCAATTTTAAAACAATTACAAATGTGTGACAGAATCTTCAGTTTTCCTGTGTAAGTAGAAAGCTTAGAAACTTGTAGATGCAATATCACTCATATTCATGCCAGTGGATAACACCCAGATGGAATTGAAGACTCAGAAGGAAAAAAACCAACAAAAACCACAAGATGACTACACAAACATCAGACAAGTATCACAAAACATTCTGGCCTTTTCCCCAGTAAGTGGTGGTTCTTTATTTTTAAGGCACCATTGTTAGAACTGATGCTGTAGCATCCTAATCAAGAGTATAAGTAAGTTTTAATTTTGACTAAGAAAGTAGTAACATTTTAACACAGCCTGAACTTTACTCAATCTTACAAGACATATTACCTTTTCAGCATAAGAGTGGAAAAAATTGTAAACTAAAAACTTCAAACTACCAGAAAGCAGAAGTGTGCAAAACACAAGATTAAGTGACAGTAATAGATATAGATGTTACAAATGGTAAAATAGCACATTTATTATCCAGAAGCAAACGCAAAAGAAACATGATGTAATTTCTTAAATAATTTAGATGATGATCAATGTGATATTATGACAGTGGAATCTCCATTTGGGAAAACAACAGTATTCTATATTCAGAAGAATGAATCAGTGGTGATTAAACAGTTAAATCCACAGACTTCTGTTGATCTCCAAAGACTGACTAAGCAGAAAGGTTCATCTGATATATCAACAATAAAATATATGGTGCATTAAAACTATGGTGCTATGTACGAAAAAACCGCCTTTTCCACTGAAGTGACCAAACCAGTATCTATTATGCAAAAGCTAGAATAAGTGGACAAAATGCAGAAAAAGGTATTAATGCCTAAAATCAATAAATCCTGTAGTTTGGAAAGGTCCTCTAGTGATGCACCGTGACCATGTTCATGGTGGTTTTTTTTCCTTTTAACAGCTAGAATTATCCATGTTCCATCTTGTGCCACTGTCTCTCTGAGGAGAGTTGGTTTCTACCTTTCCTATACCCTTTCATGAGGTACCTGAACAGAAGACACAACCTTGCGTTGTCTTCTTAGGGCTGAACAAACCCAGATCCCTGAGCCACCCCTCACTGATTCTGTGTTTCAGTCTAACAACCATCTTTGCAGCTTTTCACTGGACTTGCTCCCATTTGCCTATATCTGCCTTGTGCCAGGGAACCCAAACCAGGCAAAAAATAAAACCAAATTCAATTCATCTGTTGAAAGTCACTTTCTAAATCCACACATTAGCATGAATCACCACTATGCCAAGGGTTGCAACTCAAGGAGGTGATAAGGGTTTGAGGTCACATGATTAATACTGTGCAAAACAGACCAAGAGGGTCTCCATATTGAAGACCAGTCCAGAAAACAATAAAAGGTACCATTTCCCTGCAGAGCATCTCTAGATTGATCCACATTCTCCCAGCAAAGAACTGAGACAGTTTTTGAATTGAGACAAATTTTGAGATGTATCCGTCAAGAGAATACTGAGTTGCCAGAAGCAGAAACATTTTGCACTCTTTGTAACCCAGACAAGCACACAACTACAGAGACCAAGAATTAGTGGCAGTGGGGCGAAACTTAATTTCCATCTAACAGATACTAAAAACTTCAGTCTGATAGTCAATGACTATTTCACTTGGTGGGATCATTGCGCAAGTTTAGGATTTTGAGACTTGCAGATACACTGAGTCATGCTGTAGAAAACAACACGCATCCAATGAAGCTTATCCCACCCATCCAAATTTCTCTCTCAGCCAGAAATATTCTAGTATCAGGAAGCCGGCAGATGGAAGAGCTGAGATCTGAGGACTGTGAAGTCACAGGACAGAAATCCTGACACAGGCATAGAATTCCTCACTGATAGGAGACATTGCTGAAGAACATAAAACTCATTTAGAGACAACACAGGAATAACTTAACGCTGTCTTGCATTCCTGAGTAATTAAAGCAAGTAATCAAGCATAATCTTCCAAAATAAACCATGAGTTTTCATTCCATCTTTTTTCAGTTTTTAACTGACTCAGGGAAAACATTCATTACATTCTCACTTTCAAGTCAAAAAAGTTGATACAGTAGCACGTACCTGTACTACTTGTTTCTGTGGTTGTGTTGGTTGTGTGGCTGAAATTTGCATTTTGTCCCGAGTGCCCCGGGTACGTTCACTGCCCACCGAAGTCATCATATACAGTATATACAAAACAATGTATGTACAAAATACAAAATCTGAAAGAAAAAAAAAAGAGCATGAGTTAAGGTGGGTACTGATTCAATAACCAAGTAACATAAATGCAGTAGTTTGAATTCCTCCTGCATTTACCACTGTCTATACAGAGACTCATGAGAAAGCTTTAATACACTATTATTGGATTTACAGTTTTTAGACTAAAGGGAGAAATGCAGTGGATAGAAAGCATTTTTGTCAGCTGATAGATTTGCCTCAATCTGTACTTCTAAATGATATCTAAATCTCACAGCTTTTTCCAGTTATTTAACATACAGACTTTTCTATTGGCTACTCCGCTGAAATTTTAGCTCCAGCTGCATCATTCAAACTTCTTTAATACCTGCTGTCTAGTTTTGATGCCTGGAATTTAATTGCTCTCACACCCACTCAGAACACCACACAAAAATCATATTCATGAACTAGGCAGTTCCTCTTTTCCCTACCATCAAAACTGCTTTTCCTGCACATACATGGAGGTCATGGCCAATACCAACTCTACTTCTCATCTCTCATTTATAAGAGGAATTATGAGGCTTACCTTTAAATCCAGTCTCTACAGCCAGTACTTCTGTTTTACTCTCCCTCATGTTTACAGAAACAATTTATAGAACTACCTATCACCCTGCTTTAAACATACCATGGCTGTATGGCAACAGAAAAACCCCTAAGAAACTCCAAATCCCCCCCACACATCACTGCTATCCCATTTGTGGCTCTCAGCTTTCATTCTTATTTGTTCTCTAGTACTAAAATTACTTTGAAACAAAACATTATTATTCCCCGTTTGTACAGCATTTAGCACAGGACAAATCAATGAGCATGGTTTATAGCAGCTATGGTAACTGAAAACAAATCTTTCAAATGCTCAGAATGGTCATGTTCAATTGCCTGGTTTCTATCCCAATAAAGCTAGAAAGTAAAACAGCAAATTTTTGGAAGTAAGGACAACTTGCAAGAGGGGTACCTGGGCAGAAGGAGGTGTGCAAACAAGCAGTAAAGTGCTTTTACTGCAGCCCCATTATATGAGCAGGCCTCAACACACAACTTGCCCAGGCAACAGCTTCTTGCAAGCTGGCTAGCACTGAGCTCAGTGCACAATAAACACAGAATCATACAGTAAGCTGAGTTGGAAGGGACCCCCACTGGGATCATCAAGTCCAATTCCTGGCCCAGCATGGGACCATTCCCAGAAGTCACACCATGTGTTTGAGACTATTGTCCAAACACTTCTTGAGCTCTGTCAGGCTTGGTGCCGTGATCACTTCCCTGGGGAGCCTGTTTCAGTGCCCAACCACCCCGTGGGAGAAGAACTTTTTTCTAATACCCAAAGAAAACTGCCCATGACACAACTTCAGGCTGTTCCCTCAGGCCCTGTCACTGGTCACCACAGAGAAAAGATCAGTGTCTGACTCTCCTCTCTCTTCTTCCCCTCACAAGGAAGTTGTAGACTGCAATGAAGTCTTCCCTCGGTCTCCTTTTTCTCCAGGAAGATAAGCACACACTGCAATCACATGGACTAGGACATGTTCAACACCCATCTGATCACTGGCACTCACAAATAATGCGTATTTTGACAATCAAAGCTGCAATGAGATGCTTCAGTTTAAATACCAATTCATGATGCTTAGGAGCCTCGTCTACAATCAAAAGGACAATTAACTACATTATCATCTAAATCTCTTCTTCACTTTAGAAAGACATTCTTGTTGGTCAAAACTGAACCCTGACATTGAATTTATTTATTTACTAGCTAAAGTATTCAATAATGCTTTAATGAGATGAAAGTATATTTCCATAAGAGAAGGCCTACCTTTATAAGGAACTGACTTCAGTATGGGCTGAATTGGAATACTGTGGTTCTACAACTTTTTGAATACACTGACCAAAGCCAAACTGTCTCACACTCCCTTAAAGTAGTCAAACTGCATTGCCTTCTAAGGCACAGAACATAGAGACCTTCAGAGCATTGTGTCTAGCATAAAGGCCAGATACAGCCAAAACAAAAAGTTATATGAGCTGTTGACACCATGTTCTATGGAAAGCAAAATATAAAGCAGATGTGGAGATGCTCTGGGCAGCAAGTTCAACATTTATCACTGACTATCTGCTCATGGCCATTCATTGATATGTTAAAGACGTATGGACATTTTCAGTTGAGTCTGCAGTAGCATTACTTCAGCTCTTTGTGTTAAAATCTGCTTTATAAGCTTTGCTGGCTGGACTGACAACATCCAAAAACTTCAATTTATATAGACTAAAAATGATCTTTGGGTTAGGTTTTTCTTTGGTTGGGATTTTTTGTTTGTTTTTCCAAGGATCAGACTGCTTATCACGATTTGAACCTAGAACGATGAGCAATGCAATAAACCCTGAAGAGAGCACACGAGAGAACACTAATTTCACTGAAAGACAAGCTTACAGTTTCAAATATGATTGTCTAGAATCAGCCCACAGTGACTTAAGATTTGTTGAGAAAATGTAACTCCATTGGGTAATTTGTTCATAATTTCTGAATTAATATCATATTTATTATGATACCTAAGAATTTTGATATATTTCTGTCAGTGTGATTTTCACCAGTTTCACCAAAGCTACTCAAAATATGGTGATTCATATTTTAGACAGGACAGCAGGACACTTATATTAAAGAGTTTTCTACGTGTTTGCAAAGCACATGCTGAACTACACCCTACACTTTGACAGTCAGGCAACCTACAGTTCCTCAAGCAGATTATGTCTCCTCCTTTTCCTAGCGTGTATTTTTCAGCATGTGTCTGTGCCACCATGGCTTAAGCCACATTTGTTCTTCAGGATGAAAGGATACTTTAAGAAAAAAGGCAGGCACACAAATGGCTGAAACACTGCTGGGAGATGAAGTGGTACAGAAACATAAGACTGCTGTGGGAACAGACCTCAAACAACCTGAACAGTATAACAGGGTTTTTAAAGGAGATCCTCATCCTCCTGACTGTGCGGTACATGAGCAGCACAATTTGGCAGGTTGGAACCAAAAAAAACCCCAGCAAAGTACAGGCAGCAATACGGACTTGTACTTGCTTCAGGCAAGTGTGGAACCCACGCTCAGCTTGACAGTCCCCAACAAGCCAATAAAGACATGTTATAATCCATCACACACAAACCAGTCTTCTTAAAAGCACAACTGGCAGCCTGATAAAAAGAGAATTTTCAAAATACTGTTATTTTACTTCCCCTTAAATTGGCTCCCACTGTCTACTGGCACTGTCCAGACACAGCAGCTGGAGGCCTATTCGCCACCTCAGATACTGCACTGAGCAGGGACACATGGCTGAGGCTTCACACCCTTCCACAGAGTAAGGAAGCAATAGGCAGCATGAAGGCACAGAGCCACTGCCTCCAAATTATCACAGTGACAACAGTTTTGAGCATAAGTGGGATATTATTAATTAATTAGATTAATTAGGGACTGAACAAGAACACTTCCTTGCTCACAAAGCAGCTTCTTATTCTCTCCAACTCCTCATATTCATCAAGTCTGTTCAGCAGGCTGCTGTCATAGTAATGAGCAGGATATCACAAGCTGATGAACTTAATTTTAACTCTAGATCAAATGAGGAAATAAGATTTGAGACTGGGAGGAAGAAAACTCTTAATTAAAATCTGTTTAATAAATATTAAAAAAATATTCAGAGAAGCAGATGCTTCAGTTTTCATGTCAGGGTCTGGTGCAGTGCAAAGTCCCTCATCAGTAGTTAATACCTGGCCTTGCAGACATTTCAATTCTAGTAAGCAATCAAAACAGCTGTATTTGAAGAAACATATAAAACATTAAATGAAACTAATACTAGTTTCATCACTGTCTATACACTAGTACAGAGCACTAGTAAAATAAAAAGGAGGAAGTATTAAAGAAGGAGATAGGGCTTCCCAAAACTCTTGTATAAAGAAAGTGGCTGTATCCCCTCATGACAATTAACAAAGATGCACAAGATTTCTGTAAACGTTTTTTTCTTTTTTCACTGTGTCTTGGGGTGACTGTG
>VXAZ01000737.1:0-26217 GCA_013399875.1 Gymnorhina tibicen | reverse complement strand
ACCACCTCCCGGAGCAACTTCTTGCAATGCCTGGCCACTCTGCCAGGGAAAAGGTCTTTCTACTACTTCATCAGGACCTCCTCTGCTGAAATCCAAGTCCATTTCCTCTCATCCTGAAAGGATTACATGAGCTCCTTCGGGAATTTTTCCATGAGGAATGGCCACACACAGGACGTACTGCTCCCACGACTGCACTGCACACTGCATGACTGCACCAAAACCAATTCTTCCAAAACAGAGAGAAGTTGGGTTTAGAAGGAGAAATAGTAGCAGTAGTAAAAAAAAAAAAAAAACACCCCAAAAAACGCACAAAACACAATCAAAAAAAAAAGGAAAAAATAGGAATAGGACTAACAATAATAATACAAAGAAGATGAGGAAGATGAAGAAAATGTAGTAGAAAATAAGAAAAATAATTAAGCGTGAGCATAAGAATAGGAAAGAATAAGAAAAAAAAGAAAAAAGAATAAGAAGAATACGAATAGGAAAAGGAATAAAAATAATAAAAAGGAAAAGAAAAAAAGAATAGGAAAAGGAATAAGAATTAAAACAAGAATAAGAAAAAGAAAACAAATATAGTAACGAGAATGAGAAGAAGACAGTAAGCTGATGTAGAAGAAGAAATAGTAGAAGTAAAGAAGAAAGAAAATAAGGGATAAGAAAAGAAGAAGATGAAATAGTAGTAGTAGCAAATTATTATATTGTAATAGTAATATCAAGTAAAATACACATCCACATATCCTCTAGCATCACAGAGATCATCTCGTTCCAACGGATTCTCTTCTGCTCTTTTTCTCTCTGAGACCTCATTCCTATTTCATTCTATCTATCTCCTTCACAAGTCTTGTTAAATATCATCCATGTTAATAAAATCCGGATGTTGTCATCATACGGTCTCATTTGCGCCTTCATTTGGGCACAGGCGTCTCTCCCTAAGCCCGTCGGAACACGTTCTCTGCCCAGCCCGTCTTCATAGCCCAGGTGCTCCTGCTCTCTGAGCATCTCCACCGCTCTCCTCTGAACTCATTCTAGCAGGTGCACGTCCTCCTTATGCTGCGGCCCCCAGACACGGATGGAGTGCTCCAGGGCGGGTCTCAAAAACTGGACTAGAGGGCCACAACCACCTCCCTTGAGCTGCTGCTCTTCGCTGCTTTCCACGCAGCCCGGCACGCGGGTGGCTCCCTGCGCTGGCGGCACAGACTGCCGGCTCCCAGACTGAGCTCCTCCTCCACCAGCACCCCCAAGCCTGTGATAAACACATCTTAGGGGCTCGGCTTCCTCAGGCTTTGGAGTAGATACTCTGTGTCGTGCGTTGTAGTGTTGGCTTTGTGGGAGGGGTTTTGCTGGTATGAGGGGAGGGACCTGGGTGTTGGCTTTCACCGGGGCTTGGAGCTATTTTGAACAGGAACGTTGTGTTGTGATCGGAGTTGTTGTAGTTGGATAGCATTTAACCGAGGAGGGAATGGAAACCTATTGAATGTATCCAAAAGTAACAAATGCCCTCCAGGAGGATGACTGCGCGTGCTGGAAAAAGGTGGAACGGAGGAGGAGCCGTGTTAACTAGTTCAGAAAATGTTTTAATAGAAACATTTGTTTGGGAATCTGTATTTGGCTGATGCCATACCTACAGGATATAAGGGGGTTGCTGTTGTTAACCGGGGTGCCTCTGGCTGTGGCTATGCACCCAGCGCTGTTACTTTTGCTTTGTTGACTCTGTCCCTTAGTAAATCTTTGAAATTTGAACTGAGGAGTGGGCTCGGTTTCTCACAAAGTCCTCCTCCTCAGCCCCTGCCCCGCCCAGCTTCCTGTCCCCCGCAAACCCCCTGCTGAGGCGGAGTTGCATCCACTCTCTGCCTCGCTGGCAAAGCCCTTCAAGAGTGCCGGGGCCGAGGGCAGAGGCCCTCCCTGAGGGACACCCCCGGTCCCCAGCCTCCACCTGCACACGGAGCCACTGCCCACGGCTCCGCAGCTGCCTCCATCCGGCCAATTCCTCTTGCCCCGCACGGCCCACCCTCCAAAGCCGGGCCTCTGCAGCCTGGGGCTCGGGGTGTCCGTCGTGCGGCGCCGGGCCTCCCGGCGGCTCCGGGCACATCCGCCGCGTCCCACACTGCAGCGTTACGGGTCGTGCCTTGAACTGTGCCGGCGAGGAGTTTTGCCCCTCATGGCTACACTGTGTAAAGAGGCTGAGAGCGCCCAAGCCCAGCCGTCCTTCGCCTGACCGCGCCTTTGGGCTGGGACTTCAGCTGCCTCACGCAACTTGAGATACCATAAAGGTGACGCTGGTGTTCCACTACATCTGCTCTAGGGACAAGGAAACAAGACTAAGGTTGGACAATGTAGCCACAAGAAAGCCAAACTCAGCAGCTCTCCTCAAAATCAGCTTGGGCCAGGCTCGGCCTGGGGGAGGCCACGGCCCGCAGGCTCATCTGCCGAGGCCACGCTTGCGCACGCTCCCCCGCAACCAAGAAGGCGGGGAGGAGAGATTTGGGGCTGGCGCGTAACCTCTGGTCACAGGCAGCCAACGCCCATCCTCCCGCACCCAAACTGGCTGCGCTGAAAATCCCCCCAGCCCGGGAAGGCTATGTCCTAGAGGCATCTCTATAAAAACTTTAATTGTTGGATCTTTACAGTGGGACCATGTAAATCCTTAACAAAATGAAGACAGGTGCCTCATGTATCCAGAGCCTTGATTCCTGGCAATTGCACTTCACCAGGACTGGCACATGTAAAATCAGAAGTCCTTATGAACATACCTTCTATCAGAGAGCATTGCAAAAGCTTTTCCTTGGCAATAACAAGCTGAGAGCAGAAAGCACTAAAAAACAACCAACCAAAAAAAAACTGGCTTAATGAGGGTTTAAAACAAGTACATGATCTATTTAGGTAAGAGTTTACTGACTATTTTGGAAGAAGTCAGGAACGCCTATGCTTGATGGCATGCATTAACAAATTTATTTGTATTTGTGCATTGAGATAAATAACAGAAGAAAGATTTACAGGAATTTATGCCCGTAGGTTTACGTGACCCTGAGGTTATCTTCTAGAATCAAAGACAACCAGAGCCAGAAAGACATTTGTTTGTCTGATGGATGTGGGCATTTAAAACACCCATCATATTTAAAATGTTACGTATGAAAATTCTGCTCGATGAAATACTGTGTAAAAAATTCACCTCAAATTGCTGAAAGCATTCAAAATAGATACATCTGGAGAAGGGTTGATATTAAACAGCATCTTACCTAATATATAACAAACCCTTTTTTAATACTAATCTTATTTGACATTTTACAACTTTTTTGACCCCTTACTCCCTAAATTTTCAAATTCCACTTTGTTCAAAAGGCAACAGTGCTGCAATCAAAGATCTGCTTCACAACTCTAGTGGTCACATTCTTTTCCTTTATTGCATATTATGCCTGTTTCTTTACAGGGTGAATTTGGCATGGGATAATCTTGTTATACAATAGACAGTCATGTTTCCTGAACATGCTCTCTTCAGTACAATATTATCAATAACCCTGTTAAGGAAAACCTTAAACTCATCTTTGGTCCATTTTGTTAAATGAATTATGTAAAGGCTAAAACTCTAAAATTCCCCTCTGGAGAGCAGTAACAGCTTTACCAGTCAGAAGTTGAAATATTCCATTAAACTACTCTTAAACCTTTGAAGCTCATCTTAAAATAAGCCATTGTTATAAATACTAATTAAGTAATATATTTTGAGGGAAGGAGTTGGAAATGAGTACACAATTACCACAAAAGCAAAAGATAAGTGGTCAATTTACATTCAGCAGGAGGTGATGCTTGATGTTCCATTAAGAGACATTAAACTTCTTGGCTACTTGCAAGAATCAAATGAAGGAAAGAAAAAATTTAGTGAGCTCAATGGGACATTGATTAAGCCAAAATACCAAGATCTCCATCCCCAGTGTGGGAGAAGTATTTAATTACAAGAAAAAGAATGACTCTTGTTTTATTCAGCTGGACTCCAATAGATTTAGCTGGATTTCAATAGATTAGAGTGAAAATATTCACTCTGCTAAAACTTCAAATTAAAATATAATTTCTTTTGTCCTTCTATATTTTTAATAAACAGGAATTAAAAATATCTGCAATCAAAAGCACTTTTTCTATTAAAACTATGACATCAGACTCTTCTGCACAGGGGAGACATCATGTTTTGTTTAATCTAGAATCCTCTCTGGTTTTTGTTGTTCTTATTTCTTTACTGTATTTTACTCTGAAGATACTAAGATGGTAGAAATATAATGCCTCTTTACATCTGGCCACTGCACAAACACTTCAAAATATATCTAGAAGATAGCGCTATAAGAGCTCCAGAAATACCAGTTTTCTAATGTTTTCTTTTAGTTGGGATACATGAAATCAAGTTTTACAACCCTCAGAAAGTGAGTAATTGAATTAAAGGAACAGCAAGCATTATATCTTGAAGTAGAAAAGAATATTTACAGTGTCTTCATCTATCTTTATGTTCAAACTTCAGGAAAAATTTTTGTCTCCAAAATTTAAAGGCTCATTTCAAATTTAAGTCCTTAAACTGTTCCTTGTGGATCCTACAAGAAGTAAATGAAGAAAGTTTCATCTCCTTTGGAGTGACTTTCACATTTTAAATGGTAGAGAAAAAGCCAAACACTACAGAAAAGTATGAGCAGAAAGCTTTTACAACTGGAAGCAAAATGAGTACAAGTTTGGTTTTTTAGATGAAATGTCGGAGAGGTCAAATTTATTTTGTAGACGCATGAGTGGATTAATGAAAAAGGAGTTCTTGCTTTCAAGAGGTTTTCACCAAATGGTTTCCCAAATGCTACATTAGCATCACGAAATGCATGACACCAGCAGTAGTGGTGACCATTTCAGGATAAGGTGTAAATTAATTTTTTTTTTTTTTGCCTCCTAGATTTCTCTTAAATTACGTGTGTGGTTAAGTCTATAACTGAAATATTTCAGCATGAAAAGGCACACAGGCATCACCTTCCTCTCTTAACTACATAGAGACACAGCCCTGCAAAATTTAGATGGTGAGTACAGTTGAATGAGAAATATGAAACACTAGTCTTATTAGTACAATGCTAATTTTAGCTGCTTAAAATGATCAAAGGGTTTATTTCCCGTATTAGGTACAGGAAACAGGCTGCAGCTTTTAATTATAATAATGCCATGCTAGCAATACAAAAATAAAAAGACAGGAGAGACCTGCATAGCCTACACCTTTGTTTGACTTCCAATATCTGTGAAGATTGGAATTAGATGACCTCTTTCAAATTAAAAACTTTCTCTATTGGGAATATTTTGCTCATTAAATTGTTTTCATAAGATAGCATTTTTGAATTTCTGTATTTAACCAATACGGGTTGTTGGCTGCCATAAATGTTACAAGAACTTCTTTTCATATGAGAGTTTATTTTCATCTGGAACATATTTGAATAATCCTTCTAGGAATCCCATGAAGACCCCAAACGGACATATCAAAGACATAAATCTTCCTTTTCTCTAACTGAGTGAATATGCTGACCACAAACAAATCATATTCTGACAATCTATTAACTTGACAGAAAGAGTAATATTTTTTGAGAAAGACTTCCAAAACAAAATGACTTTGAAGACTCATTACATGAAAACAGGATATATTTCTCTGAGAGATGCATATGGATTTTATCTTTCTCCCCTGGTAATCATTCAGAATTACAATTTGCACTATCCACAGAAATGTAAATAGTGGAAAGCTTTGCTGCTCACGAAAGCAAGAATGTACAGTTTGACATTTTATTCCTTCTTAACTTGAAAAACTCCTGGACTATGACTTAGCAAGACTTGCTTTTAAATGCTCAATATCTGAGACTTCCTACGGTAGAAAATGGAGAGCTGTTAACGGATTTATAGAGTGAAACAACTTGTTTTATGACTTGGAGAAACAAGAAAGATGGATGAATAATGACTTATTTTGGATGTCGCACTGGTACAGAAAAACAGAATGAAGACTGGAAGATTCTGGTGCTACTGGTGATGGTGAAAGCAATAATGGGTGTCAGCTGAGAGATGTAAATAAAGGATGCCATAAAGAAATGCATTAGATTTGAATACTATACTCGTTTTCATTAATTAAATTGACTCATTTTTGCCTTTTGAAGAAAACCATAATAATAGCAATTTCTTTTCAAGGAGAGGAAAGCACTGCCATCACAATAAATGCTCTTGTTACAGAAATTATTGGTTATAATAGCTTTGTTTAACATGCCTTCTTACTCAGGACTGATCAATAAAGATACCCGAACCATGCTAGTTCCCCTCTTTTTCTACTAAATTATTCATTGCAGACATCATGTTCATTACAGAAGTTCTAATTTTTATGAAATCCTTCCCTAGGACATTATCCTCATTACAGAGAACTCTTCTGGTAGCCAAGCGGTTTATGTATTTTTATATTCTACAAAGTCTGAGTGTTTTCTCACACAAACATTGCAATTACTTGATTTTCTTTCTGTTTATTTGGGGTTTTTTTCAGTTTCAACACATTTAGATAATTCTTTCAAGAATATGAATTAATTACCCTTTCCAATCTCATTAAAATCCTCGTTGTGCCCAGTTTATATGCCAATATTGGTCTAAATATTTGTCGTATGTGCTGCTGTTAATCTACTTCTTTTTCATGCACTGCTGTCATGTACAGTGGATAAAAGATTTTAAAACACGTCAACTTGGATGCAAAACACGTTCATAATTATATCCAGGTTTTCATGAACTTGCCACAAAAACAGAAAAGGAAGCTGGTATTCAAGGGGAACCATAAGCAATATATGGGTACTGTGTTTGATGAAGGGAAGTAAATGCTAAACTGAGTCATAGTCCTGACTCGGGTCATAAATGGATTCTGCTAAAGACAGAAACATTCCAAGAAAAAAACCACAGATTTAACAGGACACTAGAGCATCCCTTCATGCCAGGATACTTTTCAGGAGGCTTGCTGCCTGAGGAAGGCAGTAAGACTTCACAGCAACTGAAAGAGATCGTAGAAGCGCTGATGGTTAATCATGGAATCATAGAGTATCATGAGCTGGAAGGGATCCACAAGGATCATCAATGTCTAACTCCGGGCCCTGCACAGGACAGCCTCAAGAATCACACCAACTGCTTGAGAGCATTGTCTAAATGCTTCTTGAACTCTGTCAGACTTGATGCCTTGACCACTTCCCTGAGGAGCCCAAGTTCCAGCACCTAAGTAGTATATGCATATGTAATAGATCAAGAAAATATAAATAAGCCTAAATAGAGGTAAAGATAACAGAAAAAAACCAAGTTGTAAGTGCTTCGATACCTGTCTGGTCAACCTCTGACCCCAAAAAAGAGAAATATACCCTTACCCCTGAGCATGCCTGATGAACCATGGAATGTTGGCCAGCTGTGATTGACAAAAAGGTTATGACATTATTTAATAAAAGAGAAAAGATCAGGATTTTAATACTGTTTTTTTATCCAGTTCAAATGTCAAGCACACTGAATTTTTAGGTGTGTTTTGCTGCTTTTTAAACAATTTATCAAGACACAGAAGTGTCACCAAAGAAATGGCAATTTCATTAATAGAAGAAAAAATAACATTAAGGTTACAGATATGTAAAAAATACATTGCAAATTTTAAATTTTAAATTAATTGCATACAAGATGTGAAACAATAGAATTTTTATTTTTTACCTAACAGATAAAAGGTTTATTCACATGAAAATTCAACATTGCAGCTTCCTTCTAAATGAAGAAGAACAGTGTTATAGCTTTTTTAAAAAAATCTCTGGGACTCCTGGAATCAGTAAGATATCATTACACAAGCAATTAAATTAATCTTTTGAGATTTAATAACTATCTTCTGTAATGATCATAACTGTGAGAGAGGAAGACACAAAGTGTTCAATTTTATTGCAGTATTTACACTCTGTTTCACTCTGCTGCCCCATTAATTTATAAGCTATATGTTCAAGACAGAAAAAAAGGAAGCAAATTCAATTATAAACTACGCAGCACAAGGCATATTCTATTTTATATTTATTCTGGTCTAATTCCAAATATAGCAAATGGGTTTTATATTCTTAAATATATCTCACTAATAATTTAGGGCCAGAAAAAGCTATTTTATGTAAAGACTGAGACTAAATTTAGTCCTGTATTTCAACTACAGTTCTTTGTGAAAACTGTTTCAAGATCAGCAACCCAAGAAATAAGCTTGAAGAGAACCTATGCATGAAAATTATTCTCTGCAAGTCCTTAACACAGAGGTACAGAGTCTTTATTACAGACAAAGGTGGACTCTGCAGTAGTTCTGGCTCATTCTCCAGAAGGAGAGATGAAAATACTCATCTTATCTGTAACAACCTATAGTTAGTGACCAGTTCATACATCATCTGGCCTAGAGCCAGCAATCTTCTATGTTTGGGATGTATTTTTTCTCACAACTATACATGTAGAATGACTGCAAGTAGTAAAGAATTACATTGCAGTCTCAGTACTGTTCACAGTTTCCTGTGAAGCACTGCTACCTGAATTTGCCTTTCCACCTCTCCTGCTGTGCCCTTCTGTCCCCACTCTCTTGCTTTACTTGTGTCTCCTTAACCACAGTGCTCTACTCTTCTGCTGTTTCACTCTTCAGCCTTCACTATCTCTCAGTACTCTGTCCAGAGGTAGAATGCTGATGGCTGAAAAACCACTTGTGCTAAAAGGTTATCCCAACCAGCCAAATCCACTTACCCATCCTCACTGGACACACAGGATCTATTCTAGGCACTCCTTCAAGCAAATGAAGCAGAATCACAGGACAAAAGCATCCCCCAGACTGTCAGTCACCTTTGAGGTAGCCTTCTTACTTTTGACAAATACCACAATTTCAACTAGACAGAGTCTGTGCTGCGCAGAGACTTCTGGAACAGTACCTCTCATCCCCAGAATGGTTTCAGGGGAGATGAGGGCTGATGAGAAGAACTGATAATTCACTCACACAGGGAAAAAGCTCAAAAGTTTTGAATTCAGTAAAATATTTGAAAAACAGTTCCTACATACTGGTCTGTGCAGCTGTGAGCTGGAACAGAGGGTCCAAAGTATGATGTACTCATCAACTTCTTTCTGAAAGCAGCAGTATCAGCCAGTTCTGTGAGAGATCATCAATAAAAGCCTTTGATGTGATGCCTATTGCCAGAAGCTCATTTAAGTGACTCACTTTCATTCCAAATATCCAGTAAAGGCTAGATTAGAATTAGATGTAGACACAAGAAATTACAGCAATGAGTGCTTGCCAAACAAGAAATAACTATAACTCAGAGATGAGACAACAGAAAAGAAACATGAAATAAGAACTGCTCTCTATATTTTCTAGTAGAAAAAATGGGAGGTGTGAAAAAACATGGGATAAGTTCAAAATTCAAAAAAATTAGCTGTTTCATCAGGCAGTATGTATTGCACTGTGCAGTTTTAGAAGTAGGCAGAGATTCAAAAAGCAAATAGACAAACCAACAGAATGTTTGTCTAGGAAAGGGTGTTTAGGACAAGGGCATCCCCTCCAGCTCCAGAAGCCTTGAAGATGAGAGGCTGTTTTAGAGCATCACTGTGTGCTTGGCTTGTCCTTACAGCCTTCCCTAAACTTAACAGCTGCTATAGGAAACAGAATAGCCTAGAAGAAAGTCATTGATCCCATGTGCTGCTCTCATGCTTTGAAATTAAATGAAATGAACTTACTTTGTTTTACACATTTGACAGTAACAACCTATTCATACAGCAAACAAGTGTCCCAAGTAGCCAATAGCTCCTTGTCTCTTTATACCACATTTGCTCACTGGACATTTTGGAACATGGTGATACCCTGTGAGCAAATCACCCAGTCTGGTTATATGATTTTATATAAGTTAGTAAAATCTGGGTTGACATGGCATCTTTATGAGACTGCTGATTTACTTTTCACTTCGGAGCTGTGATGGTACATAGTTAGCAAGGAAGGGAAATTCAAGACGTCTTGTGTGAAATCCCAGCTGAAGAATGATCTGCAAAGATACAAAAATAATAATCCTACCATCAAAAGGAGGGCAAAGTTATCAAAGAAGATCACAGGAAGATATAATCTTTATCACTAGGAAGGATATATAATCTCCTATCATAGCAAATATAAATCTAATACAATCCATATGATTTCACTATCAATACCACAACAAAAACAAAACCAAAGAGAAGCAAGGAAATCTGAGGTTTGCCAATTTTGCTAAAGTTGTCTTTTCCCCTAGGAAATTCTTCAAACCTGTTGGCAAACAGCAAACAGCCCTTTTGAAGAACTTCAAATGCCTCACATGGGAGGGACTGGCAATCCCCCAAAAGCAGGCCTACTTCTATTGTACTGGCTTTCTTCACTTCTAAGAGCAAAAAATCCAGCCTACAGACTTTGTAGAAATCAAAGGGGCACTGAATACCAGGGGGGAGCAACCCCAGCTAAATGGAAAACAAAAGACACTGCATTTAGCCTCCTCAACCAAGGGAAGAGAAATCTTGCTTTTCTGATTTAGCATTGACTTTTTAGAAGTTTCCTGAGTCTTCTCATCTGGTTTTGTGAGGACTCAGACAGTCCTTACAAACCCATGTGCATGAAAGCATACAAGACAACTAAAATGGACTGAAAACTGAGGCAAATCTCCAGCACTAAATCTTGAGCATGCTATTTTACTTCTCCAAAGTTTGTCAAATCCTGCTACTCCTGTGTAGGTACAGAATGAACCAGAGCTCCTTGCAGCGGCCGTTGAAGTAAATGTGACCTGGTGTGAGGCTTTGGTTCCTCTAAACAGTTGCTTAGAATATCAGTGCCTCTAAGGAATCAACTATCATTCTTTGTAATGTTCTTTCAGGATTCATCTAAATAACGTATTGTGTCATTTAATTTTGTGAATAAGTTACACAATGCATACATCAAATCACACTGTCAGCTGGTTCTTCATTGATGTATGTACACATTTTTCTGTTAAAATTCTTATTCATACAGTAGCTCAATTAGTAAATTTTAATATAAGGATGCATAGAACTTTGTTTTGCAAATTTTAGTTGTAAAGATGTATGTTTTGTTGATCCATTTTTGCTTTTAAGAGTTTCAACCTTATAGGATGAGTTACACATTAACCTCATTTTACAAACCTTTATTTAACAGGATGCATATTTCAGGATCTGGATGTCTCATATTCTTGCTGAGCTGCATATCTCACCAGCTGAAAATACTTCACCAGTGGAGATTTTTCAGCACAATGTTTCCTGTACTTTAACATGCAAATGTGTGCTCCAGATTAAATCATACGTAGTTCTGGTAAAGACAGACTTTGTGTAAAGCAAGACTGAGATGAAAATTTAAATGCTCTGTCATAAACTCATAGATCAAAAAATAGTTCTCATTAGAGCAGTATAATTTTGCTTATTAGAAATTGATTCCATCATCCATATACCTGTACAACAAATAGAGATTTTACTTTAGATGTCATTTTTTCTTTTTTAATTTGTGGATGAGAATTTGTCTTTTGGTGAAGATCCTTTTTGCTCAGGGACCCCATGATGCAGACCAATGTGGTAAGAACAGCTACCAATACTTCGCTTCCATGTGACATACAACTGGAAATCTCTTTCTCACCGATACCTTTGTTTATACCTAACAAACTAGTGCCTCTTCTCAGAACATGGAAAACAAAAAATCTGAAGTTTGAATGTCTTAACACCCCATACTCATCAGAAGGAACATTGCCTCTGGTTCTGATCCAGCCTCTTCTCAGGACAAACTTACGTCTTCCAGTTTTTAAGTAAATGATGAAGAATCACTACAATAGAAAACAGTGATTTCAAATGACAGTATGAATAGGTTGCAGGCACAGCAGTGGTGCTTTCAAATTTCTGTAGTTTATTCATTTGGCTAAAATACTGATTCATAGCATTTAAGAGATACTTTCTACACTGTTTTATATACATGGTGAAAAAGTGAATTTCTTAGAACAAAAAGAAATAGTCTAATAGGAACAAGCACAAGCAAGAACAAAGAGAAAAGAAAGAGACAACAAGAGTAAAATCCTCACTGTGTGATGAGTCTCCTTGGTATAGCTGATCTAATAAATAATTTTTAGAGTAAGGAACAGCTTCCAGCTTCTAAGGAAGTCTGCAAAGCCTCAATTGGTACTTCTTGAGATCAGAGAAAAGGCTCTGACTGACTTCTGTAAGACATTTTGGAGTGCCTGTGGTTTTGTTTCCATGTTTTAAAGGAAGAGCCAGGAAATCTCTCTGCTTTTACGTTAGCACTGGGGCCGGACATCATCTAATGAGGACAGAACTTCTTTTCTTTTTTGTGCTAGTACTATGCCATGTACAATAGCGTAATTTAAAAAGAAAGCAAACTGAAGAATAACACCACGCTTATTCTTCTACCATGCTCCAAATCATCCTTGCTCCAGCCAAATCCTTCTTTTCCTCAGAACCCCTACAAGTGACTGCAGCTGGTTTGTGCATTTGGCAGACAACACATTTACACAGGTCTCTGCACAACCCTTTAGTGTACCTTCAGCTGGAACTAAACTTGGCTATGACACTCATAGGGGCTTATTCATATTTTGTAATTGTTCATATGGTTTGAACTGGGCCTTGGTAAATCTGTCAAGACAAAATCCTTAAAAAAAAAAAAAAGTACATTGATATAAATTGTGCAGTTATCTGCATATATCTTCACAACACAATTCTAGTTTCCAGTTCTACTAAATTCATCCCATTATTCTTTAGATGAAGTTGATTACTGTCTTTTACTTTTGTGCAATAACCCTTGTAAGCAACAGTGTTTTCAAAACTGCTGAATTTTTACTATGTTCCGCTCCACACCCAAATCCTCATAATTTTAGAATATAAGAGAACAATTTAGGAGCAAAACCACAACACATGATTACCCAAAGAAAGGTTCTGTCTATTGATTTTTTTCTTTTAAACTAAAGGTACATTGAAATGCATCATAGAAATCTGAAAAGAAAAAAATTAAAAAGTGAGCCTTTTTAAAGGTTGTCAATATTCTTATGGTTAAATCTTCAAAATATATCCGATCTTAAAGTGTCAGATTTCCCTCCATCCCCCAGCCCCAGTTTGTTTTATGCTTTTAACAAAAGCTTCAAGAAATGGATGATAACTTCGTGCCAGCACAAAAATCACACAAAGAGCAGCAAATGACATCACAACTTATATCTTTTTTTGGTGTTATTTTTAATTAGGTGATGCTCAGATGATGAAGTAGCACCATTTTATTAATTAGGCTTATATATCTTTCTCTAAATTATTTGTCTGCAAATTGAGAGGGCTATTAAGTCTCTTCAACAGCCCACCCCATCATTATATGTTGAGGGGAGAAAGAGAGAAAGCCTTCCCGAAAGAAGAAATTGGATGACGATATATTAAATGTAAATGGAATTCCATTTTTAGCATGTGGTCAGTGATGTATGAGCTCAGAACTCAACTCATACTGCATGAAAAATAGGAATGGCTGGAAATCAGCTGCACTACCAAATGGAAAATCTCAGAAGAAAGCACCACTATTGCTCAGCTCAGCTGATTTACATGAGGAAGAAAACATCTCTTCCTTTAGCAACTTGCATCTATTTTGCTCAGCCTAACAGTATGCATTAAATATTTTGAGCTTGGTGCCAAAATCACTAGAAATAGAAAACATGGATGATAAAACAACAAAAGGAAAAGGAAAGACTAAAGCCAAAGTATGAGCTTATGACATTTAAATAAATCAAACCACCATCTGGAAATAAAAGTATGCTTACTGGCTAAGTGTATATTGAGGTATCTCAAACAACATAGGCTTGATTTTAAGAAAGCTGTAAGGATAACCTATCTGAGTTGGAAAATTGTAACCTAGATTTTGACCTTTAATTACTCAGCCTGAAAAAGTCGTGTGTGCATATTTATTGTAATTTTTGTTCTTAATGGGCTAAAATCAGTTCATAACCATTTTTCTCTCAACAAATGAAGATTATTTTAAACCTTTAGTAAAAAGAATAGTCATAATTCTTTATAAAAATACTCAGTACTAAGGCTTCCTTATTACCGTTTCTCAATTTACTCTATAAAAACTAATGATAATACCAAGTTTTCTCTTTTATTTAAGGGTTACAAAATACAATGTCTACTGCATCCTCTTGGCTGTTTTATATTTGACTATACCTACATTTATCCCTATTTCAATACAAAGCTTGAAAGTCCAAACAAGAACCTCTCTCAAGTCGATTTTAAACTGAATTGCTGTCTTGGGTTTTCAGTGTAAAACTGACAAATTTGCTCACCTTCAGAAGCCAAAGTTGAGAATTTATTTTATCCCCTCTAGAAAAATTCTTCATCTAAAGGACATTTATTTTTCTGGTTGCAGTCATAGCTCTCAAATGAGATTCACTATTCCAGGCCATGGACACTTTGCTGCACACTCACCTCTACTAAAGTGGATGCAAAACCTGTTTTCTATTTGAAGCAGCAGAATGTAAACTATGTGTACATTTAATCATATAAATCACATGATTCATTACCTCTCCAAGATTCTACTGAGAATCTAATCTCTAAATTAAGTTTATGACCTTGGTATTTCCCTGTTGTAAGTCATAATGTCTTTTTATAACTATAATTTTGAATTACATCGTGACCTTTAATAGAGGGCATTGAAAAGTCACATGGCCCTTGAATAAGTATGAGTTAAGAGTTTATTTTAGCCCATCATAAATGCATACTGTATCAAAATACTGAGATGATGTAGGATATCTGTCCCTGTGCAGTCCCCCAACAGGAAGATCATCACTTCCCGGTATTTGCAGTAATCAGTAACTTGCAGCATCAGTGATTGCTTAGTATGCAGAAGACTTAATATAAGAGGAGGTAAAAGACAACAATGGCAGCTAATCAGAACATGAAAATGCAATTGATTTTTTTTTACAGTATTTTCTAGGCTTTTACAAGGGCCAGTTGTCATCTGACATGATTTTCAAATTAACAGTTTTTCTGTTGAAAATACCTCAGAGGAAGCAGGCAATACTTTAAAATTCTATTTTAAATGAGCAGAAATAAGCTGTCCACATTTCAAAATTCTAGAAATGAAAACAATTGAGGAAGCAGGACCCCAGCTGTAGTGAGTGTACTTGCATCACTTTATACAATTATATTGTAGTAGTCTGTTTCCATTACCCTACTTTTATATGTTAAGGCACTGTGCAAACAAAGCCTTTATTGGAGGGCATCTATTTTAACATATTTTTTAAAGGGCTTTGATACCTTTGTAGACCATCATTTTTGCTATCTGCACAGACTGAGAGCCCATTTTTCAGTTATACATGGTGCTTTCACTGTCATAAAAATGACTCATGCCAAGTCATCAGAAGTAATACAAAGAAATGTTTCACAGCAAAAAAAGGAATACTAGAAAAAATGTTTATTTCTGAATTCTTACACTGCTTGACAAAAAAAAAAACCCAAACAAACAACAACTTTACCTCATGTAAGAAAGAAAAGAATTCAGCATTTACAATAGCTTAAACTGCTGAGGATAAATTACTAGATGGAGAGAAAGTAGAAACCAAATTTGATGAAACTTTGTAAAAGCTGTGTAATACACAGAACAAAATAGATTGTAATGGTTGTATTCTGGTATATACAGGATCATTTAGAATTTAATGTTCAGCTCTGCAAATAATTTACTAAGTTATTTGATGAGCAATCTAAGTCACAGATCATGTCATTCCATCAAATCCTGCACAGGTTAATAAAAAGTAAGTATTAAATGCAAGTATTCTGAAACAAAGTATTCAGTCCTAAACTTGGTGAACAACAGAGATGGAGTCAGATCAAGAAAAATCTGAAATAGTTAAAGTTCTGATTTGTTTAGAAATTATCCTTCCATTATCCTGAATCAAATCTTTTATCTATAAATCATAACATTAAAATAATCTCAGCACAGACAGAATACACTATATCAGAAATGATGCATATTCACAATTTATAATGTATTTGTAGTTGCCATGTACTTCATTTCACAAATTTAATAGCTGTAGTTTCTCAGTTTTCATTTTTGTCTCCCTTTATATAATTTCACACTTTTTTCCCCAGTTCATTTCTCTGATCTGTGGCCCATCCCTGCCTTCCACTCTTCAATAATTAAATTCCCGCCTTCATGACTGAAGCATGATTATGCTTTTCATTAGTGCAAGACTTAAGTTCTTAACTTTGCTTTTGTTGCAGATTCATGAAATGCCTTTTGAAACTTTTCAAGATGACATACACTTGAAGAACAGATTAAAAGCAGAGGAAAATGAACAGTAATGAGCTGATTTTCAGAGAAAAGCTCTCATTAGCATGAGGTCTTTTTGATTTCTCAGTAAAACCCAAACTGGTCTTGGGTCAGCTCCTTCTCTTGCATTCAAGGGAGGGGGATGTTGTTGCAGGGGAGTCCTGGTTTTGGGGAGGGGGATGGGAGACAGGGGGAGGAAGAGGGTCTAGTAAGTATTTTTTTATTAGAATATCACTTTATCGCTGAAACCCCAGTTTAGAGGTGAATTAGGGGAAGCAGTTCTACTAGTGCTTCTGGTTTTCTTTTTTCTTCCTGTTTTCAGAATTTGTTTTAAAGAATGATGTGGCAGAGGGTTTCATCAACATTCACAGCACAACAAAGAAGACCTAATGTTTGTATTCTGCTTCTGGAGAAGTCATATCTTTCAAAAATTTCATTACTGTGTTACTTCAGATCGGTCAAGGACCTAGTGGCTGTGCTCCTTAACTCAGATGCAAGTGCAGTGCCTGCCTGATGTAGGTGGATTTTGGGTGCCTCCTCTTTTTTCATTTAGATGAGAAATTGTATCTTGGATTAAAAAAGCTTTCCAGTGAAAGCTCTTTCAAGACAAACATTTTTATTATTTGACAATAAAGAAGAAAAATATAGCAAACAATACGGTACTTTTCAGCCACAGTTCCCTTGTGGTGAAATAGTCCAACCAGCTTGCCTAGACTATTCAGTTGTCTTTCAATATATATCTGAAGACATGTATAATCTACAGTCATAACATTTTCATGACAGAAAAAAGTTTTGAATCATATTTCCCTCTCATTTACATTGGTGAAATCGAGGAATTATGCCAATTTGGGGGAAAAAATGCAACTGAAATATCTCTAACCAAATTCCAATTTTTCATAAAATAATAATGTATATTATAAACAATAACAATGTGATTTTTTTCCCTACAAGTAAATTAATAATGACAATATTCCAGAAACACATTTTAAAACAAACTCCAACTGTATGTAAAATTTACTGACTTCAATGAATCTTAAATGAAGTTCATGTGGAAGATTATGGTTCCTGGCATCGTGAACAAAATATGGACCACAGTACAAATTCATAAATAGTCAAGAAGGTTAGTCTCAAGCATATGAAAAAAAGCCACCATATTTGCGTTTCAGCTTGCCTACATAATCACTGTTAGATCGCTCAAATCATTGCCAAATTAGTGCATCACTACTAAAACAGCCACCTAAAACTGGTGAAAAAAGAATCACATCATAAGAAAAAAAAATGTTGACAAAGGTACCCTTTCCTCTCACCCACTCAGTAACATATCCAAAACGTGCACTAATCTGCACTTTTGTGGTTTATTCTCTGAAATAATTATTGAGTCTACCACTTTTTCTTCTGTTATCCAAACTCAGTGTCCTAAAAGACAGAGTAATGATTGATTACCTTGCTCTTACTCTTGTTTGCTATCCAATAATTTACTGTTTGTTCATTATTATATGTTTCTTTAAAATACCATTGGATGTATAGTATATGACAAATAAAAATGTGCCGTTTTTATTTTCTGAGAATGCAAGTAGCAGACATTTGCAAAACTAGCTTTATTAGTCCCCACAAAGTCCTTTTTTACAAGACCCAGTTATTTTTTATTAACTTTGCTCTCAGTATTTAACCATGCAAATAAATTATGAAAATTAATAAAATAGGAAATTAATGTAAAGGTCAGTAGGCTATCAGAAGAAAAAGTGACCTTTGATGTTTGAAATCTTTGGAGATTTCTCCAGCTCTGCATAGATATATTACGCAGTGGTTTACTCCAGACATTATAATTCTAAGCGTGTGGGGGTTTTAAAAAAACAAAAGGCACATATGAATGTACATATCCATATAAATCTTTTCTATATCACTGTAAAACTACTGAAGTGAAACACACTGATGAGCAAGACTAAACTTAATTTTTCAACAGAAGAATGAATTACAAAAGTGAAGTTTAGTGCTATCATTTTATCAGTCTCCAACAGAAAGCTTACCTGAGAAAAGAAAAGAGAATCTTTGGGATTTTGCCCCAACCACGACATCTTCCAGAACCAAGTGAAGAATGGGATTTTACTATATATCACATGAAATACACACTTTGTTCACTTGGTAGTTAGTTCCTTCCTTTTATCTTTTTGCCCACTCAAAGTAAAATGAAACATTTCTTATAAAACACGAAGTTGAAGTGACATCATCTGTTAGTCATTTGAGGTTGGTGTTACACCAGGAGTAACCAAAGAGTAACCAAACTCAGGTCATGGAAACTGTTAGTTTGCTGACCACTTTCACTATGCATTTTTAGTTTACCATATCCCTGAGTCTTCTTTGGTACTGAGCATATTATGAGGTTCATTTGTTATACTCTGAGTGCTCTCTTCCTGTCCATCTTTTCTCCAATCTCTGCTGTTTTTCCTGGTTCAATCAAATTTCCCATGCCTGCATGCAGCCTGTTACATTGACATTGCTTATGCTAAGCTCATTAAACTGCTTTTTCCCCTAAAACTGATGCACATGAAAACTGTCAAAGCTTTAGCTTGGCTGTAACTTCAGTGGGCTTATTACCAAAGGTTCTGAAAAGAGAAATAATTACCTAGTAAGTTTTTTTTGTTTTTCTTGAAGGTACAATCTCTCAGTTACTGGCTGCCTTTCTCCTAATTTTTCCTGATGTTTATTCCAGCTCTGAAGGAAACTAGAGAAGACTGTTAAACTCCCACAAGCACTAGCAGGGTCATCAATTTCACTCAAAATGTATGGATCATATCTACTTGTACAGCTACTTTGAGAAGCTGGCTGTCAGCCTTACAATGCAAAGTGGCCCCATTCACTACCCAGACTAATTTTATTATGCTGCTTGTGTACTTCCTTTGAAGCCAGTAAATTGAGGAACAGGTAAAAGACAGTAGGTAGGCAATTATGCCATCAAAAAACTGATAGAGATTATTTTGCCTTCCTCTGAGTCTGGGTACTTTCTAGGAATGTAAAAAAGATTTATGGTGGAAAGATAAAGGAAGTGCCATTGGTGAAGAGCGTTCCACTCACATTCAGTCAAGCCTCCTTCCAAAAAATTTTCTTGGGCTTTGATTCCCCCTCAGTTGACGTGTGAGCCTTCAGAGCCATCTAACCAAAGTGGTGGCAGCAGAATGTAGGCACCTAGTTACAGAATCACAGAATGGTTTGAGTTGGAAGGGACCTTAAAGATCATCCAGTTCCCACCCCACTGCCATGGACAAGGACATCTTTCACTAGACCAGGTTACTCAGAACTCCCTGGAACCTGACCTTGAACACTTCCATGGATGGGGCATCCACCACTTCTCTGGGCAACCTCTTCACCAACCTCTGGGCAACCAGTTCTTCACCACCCTCATGGTAAAATGTTTCTTTCTGATGTCTAAGCTAAACCTACTTTTTTTCAGTTTGAAACCCTTGTCCTGTCAATGTCTATTCTTGTCTCACCCCATCTCTGTTGCAGACTCCTGTCAGGTACTTCAGGTACAGGTATCTGAAATTTGGTACCTAAATATTTAGTACCTAAATATGAGTGGGGGAATTTTGAAGATTTTAATGTGCACATATAAGCCAAAAATTTAATTCTTTCCTTATTTTAAGATATGAACACATATAAACAAGATTCATTGCTGCTACTGAGTTCAGTAGCACAAAGTATGCATTGAAGTTTGATCAGAATAGCTACTTAAGTGAAATCCCAGACAATAATGAATAAACTTCCAACACATTTTAATGGGGGGAAAGGTTCTTTTGGGTTTTTTTGACCTCATTGTGTTTATTCTTTTGAATGTAAAACTAAAACAACCAGAAAAAAATCTATAGCACCAGACCCCAGCAGACGTTTCCCTCCTAATTCCACATAACAGTTCCCTCATCAGCCTGTATAGCTGTGGGATGTTTCATTTTTCTATAAGGAAGGGAACATCCCATTTGCACAGAAAAAGAAATCCCAAGCACCCTATTCTGATTCCAAACTCAGAAACACTCTGTTGAATTCTTCTACCAGTTCTTCTGGCAGATGGATATTTTTTTCTCCATGTTTTAAACATGAGACTGCAATCTTTTCTATTACCAGCAGAGAGCAATGTAATTAAGCTGTGTATAAAAAGCTTTTCAAGGCAATTGCTGTGCAAGCTCCTCCAGAATGCCCCAGGTTTTGTTGTTGCTTTGGCCTTGGGTTCCCATGCTGAATGTTTTAATATTAAAACTGCTATTGATCCTGGAAAGGTTCACATTGTTTATTTCTGTTTTACTGCCCAAAATGCAAGGTACCTCCTCAATGCCTTAAAATATCTCTCAGGAAAATCAAGACAAAACCCTCTTAGCTACCATACTTTTCTTGGCCTCAGTCCTCCATCTGAACATAAATGTGGTTATGGTATGCCTCACACCCATTAAAAAATCTGCACATTAATAAATAGTTTTAAAAAGTCTCAGAGGTACCTCTTGAAATGAATTAATGGGAAAATTGGAAGGAAATCAACTGAAAGTACATGATAAATGTAATTTACTTCTTTCTATGGTTTTGCTATTCCCTCACATTCATCTGTGCAGGCAGACACTTGCATACATATGAAAAGAAACCTCGCTTTCAAAGTGTAACTGCAGGGAAACCTGCACTGAGAACACACAGTAAAGCATTATTTTACAGTATGCAAGTTTATGGGTCACGAGGGCCCATGCAATGTTTGTAAAGATTATCCCAGCGATAAGGCTCTGTGGTTTTATTTGCTGAAGTCTAGATATATTCAGACACCTAGGAGTTTTTAGAAAGATAACCAAGGCTCAGAAGAACAGAACAGCCATCTGTCAGATTTCATAAAATCTCACAATACTACAAACTGTATCAGAGTTTCATAATTCATGAAGGAGCAATATCCCCTACTGAGATTATAACCAGTCAAGACAACACCAAAAACAACTGGTAAATCTGTCAGTGGGAGTTCCCTCTCCTTGACTGTAAGGAGAAAACAGTATGAAACAGCTGGAAAATAAATTCAAAGTATGATTGGCACAGAATAAAAGAGTCCATAAGCTGATCGCGAAACAGTAGCTTTATTTATTTCTCGTGTAATTTGTAACAAGATTTGCATGTGTATGGAAACGGTAAATGCAAAGTGATAATTCATTTCTCTGTATCTATACATGGACTCCACAAAGGCAAGAAGAGTAGTCTTATGCCAGAAGTACTTCATTTCAGTGCTAAAAAAAATATATAAATGTTTGAATCTTTCCTCATTGTTTATATGGCAAAGCATTTGGTGTCTTCAGTTCACTGTGTAGGAAATGGTAACAGTATTTCCTGTACACCTGTATATTTGTTGATGGTTTGGGCAGGAAGACGAGATGGCAAGTTCTGCAATGAGTCAAATGCTCACAACTAAAGGCACTCCTTGCCTGCTTATTCTGCAGAGAAAGGAGTAGCTTGTGCTTTATTAATATATCCACAGGTATATATACACATATACACTGCAACAAACGCAATTCAAAGTTCAGCTGAGGGTTTTCAGTGGAATTGTAATATGACCAATAAACAGTAAAATACATCAGGAAACCAATATTATTAGAAAACAGAAAAACCTTTTGCACTAAGTGCGCATTTTCTAGTAGACTACAGAATTCTGAGGGTGAGTGTTCATACTGGTACATCATGGGATAAATGAAACCAAACAGGAAACAGGATTCTCTGTCTCGTTGCATTTCCAATTCATTTCCTCCTAAGACTCAGGAGAAAGGCTTATAAAGAGAAGACCGGTATCATCTGCTTCTATTTCACTCATTTGGAGCTCACAGGGTCTAACTTCCACTTGCAACTAGAAAATAGCTTCTTTATTTCCACAGAGGTAGCTATTAGAGAGGCAAAATTTCTTCCATACCCCTTTTGTCTGTCATGTTCTGCTGGGTTTTGTTCACAAGAAGTCAGAAAGGATCAGATGGCTTGGCACATTAGAAATTCATAGTGGGGAAAAAAAATGTCATCTTCTTTTAATGGAGAGTGACTGAAAAGAAGGCAAAATTACCAAAATGCTTATCAGAGTACCTCTATAACATGGTGCCTGAGAGTTAAAAAGTTTTTGTCATTTGAGAAATAGTGAAGCACAGGAGGGAATGGTGAAGTTTCTATTCTTGCAGGCTATTCAAGAGTGCAACAGGTTAAACACATAACTGAGAGGGAAAAAAACCAATATTGATTTAAATCATCGTTTTTGTGGACAAGAAGATGAACTTGTTCTATAAAGGTCCAGTTATATCTATCAAATTCCCATAGATCTGTGTCTTCCAGCTGGATTCTTCTTTGGTAAGATGCTAATTGAATGAAAAGTTTTCGGTTTACTTCTGTTGCTGGGATACTCACGTTTCATTCTTTCACACAGAAAGATATTCTAGTATGTGTGGGACCCGAGACGACAGCTTAGCCCAAATCAGGGTTGCTAATAAACCTTTTGGAAATGCAGTAATAGCTCAGACTTTAGATAAACTGTGTTCAGTCAGCAGAGCCCCACATTTTCAAGTGTCATTCCTTTAGGAAATAAGACCAGTTATTTTTTAGACAAAATACTTCAGATTTCAGTTGAGTTGACCCTTTTGTTTATAACATTTACTCTATGCTATGAAATGCAGTAAAAGCTAGTGTTAGATTTGGTTGCATATGCACAGGCTTCACATAGAGATGATTAATGACTTCTGTTCATGTGGCATTGCCAAAACTCCACTTTCCTGTGCAGTGCAGCAGCAAAAAAATGATATATTGCAAGGAGTTCAGAGTTCAGAGAATGCCATCTAAATTAATTATCACTTTGGAGGGACTGATTCATCAAAAAAATTTGAAATAATTAAATGTGTACAGCTGTGCCTAAACAAGAATTACTACAAGAGGATAAATGAACAGTCAAACACATATAAACATTTTAACATCTATAAAGTCATCCCAATTAAAAAGTCAATGTTTGCATATTTTGACCACATCATGGAATCATACGCTGTGACATTTGATTATACTGGGATCCAACTGCAGCCTAAAGTCTAGAACTATGCAGAAATGGACTGAAAAAACATCATTTTAGCATTAAAGAAATGGTAGTGTAGTTCTGATTGGTAGCAACTTGGAGCTGTTCAGCATGAACAGTCACACAGCACCTGCCCATGCTTGCAAAAAGCAGTGGCTTCAACTGAATTTCAGAAGCATTAAGGACAAAATTCTCCGTGCCTCCCCAGAAAGCAGCAGGATGTATGCTTTAAAAAGCCATCCCATTTTCAACATTTTAAAAAACACTTTGTATAACAAGGTAGAAAATTCACCAGCAATTCAATCTGGACAAGGGCAAAACCAAAAATATCACTCAAGATGGGTGCCAAAAAAACACCCAAAGCCCCAAACCTTAAAGAGCTAGTTAAAGGTTGAAAAACATTCTTTTCTCCAGGTACGGAACACTGCTCTGAACTCAGAAATATGAAAGATGATGAAAAGAGCTGTTCTGTTATAATCAGTGATTTGCTTTTTTTTCTGAAATAAAGTTTCATGTATTCGTGCTGCAGTTTATTTTTTCTTAGCAGTTTATTTAAAATGTCACTTACTTGAACCAATATGATACCTTATGGCTGATAAATCATCAACATCAATGGTAAGAACAAAATACACACCCAGGCACATCCTTTTGGTACCATGGGAAACCATCCATCAACATTCAAGACAATTAAGTGTTTATCTGATTTGCTGCTTCATTGCGTTTTTTTTTTCCCCTTGTTCACACACAAAATGTTTTTTACTCATGTTCATTTAAGCGATCCAGAAAATATCATTCTGTTTTCCACTCCCAAAATGGCCCAGGCAACTAGTGATTTTGTTTCGTCAAAACCACTTAATTTAGAGCATTAGATATTATGCAGTTTCTGGTTAAACCCATCATTGCATTTGAAGTCCAAATATTTTCATTTTAAAGGAGAATAAGTTGATTGTTTTTTCATGTTTTGACCAGCTAATGTAACTTGCTTTTTGTGTTTTGTGGCTTTTTGCACAAAAGAAGTTTGTTTCTTTTGAAGAAAGGACTACCCTCAGTATTATAAAGACACATAGAAACAAGAATACTACCATGGTTTTAAACAGAAACTTGAACAGTATTTTGAATGTTAAAGTTGCAAGATTTGACTGCCTAATTACAGAGGTACATGGTAGCATTAAAATACTTTATTGGGAATGTTATATGAACTTATTTTAGAGCATAAATTATGTAACCCTGGTTGTCTAAAGCAGTATCAAGATATTCAGGTGTACAGATAGAGAGGTCTTTGCTCCAATATATACCCCAATATATTGCATTGCTCATAATTATTAAAGCATTGTTAAAGACAATAAACTCTCTGTTCCATATATGCACACATGTATATATGGAATGTCACCTGCTGACAGCAAGAGTTTGAACTTAACAATCATAAACATCAGTAGCTTTTACTCATTTGCCCAAGTGTTCTGTAAAATGGCTGATAAGAGACACCTTTTAAACAGCATTCAACCCCCTCCTAAAATAATAAACCTTTGTTTCCCTCTCAAATGATTTTGATGTTTATAGAAAGCAGTTTATGCTATGAATTTCCCTTCTGTATCAATTATCCACTGGAATGAATCAATCTACTGGAGGGAAAGAAAAGAACACACTTCAGAGTATTCTCCCACCATCTGGTCTTTCAAAAAGATGCTGTCAAATCACCTTCACTGAAGTACTGAGATATATAGTAAAAGTGTCATTTTTTTTTTAATCTTCACCTGAGATTGGAATGAGGAAATCACAGAGGTTTCATCAACAGATAACTCATCTCACAGGACTCCTCTGAGTAGATGAGTTTTTCTCCTTTTCCACTGCTGAAGAACGGCATATTTATTGAGATCATTGTCCTTGTGCCAATTACGTGACTGAAACTTGTAATATTATTTAAATAATAACAGTAGTGCTTTGGCTGTAATCCTTTTAAGCATCCAGAACATGGAGAACTGGGCCAGGGCAGGCAAAGCGAAAGTTGCTCTTAAAGATTAGGATTACAGAATGTCATTCTTTTGATGTGTTTCAAAATGGACAGTTAATAAAGTGTCTCTCATAAAGGCCAGAAAAAGATTGGGGAGACAGGAAATCTGAGGAAGAACAACTGCTGACAGTATAAAATCATTCAGAATGTGTAAGAAAAGGCAATATTAGACGAAACACTCTGAGACGATGTCAGGTTGTAAACTGGAAGAATTAAATAAAATGTAGAACAAACAAGTACAAGGCAAGGAACACCTACAGAACTATTTCAACTGTTTCAACACATTAAATTAGATGAAGCATTTGCCTATGGCACATGGAACAAAATGATGCTTTATTAAAAATCAATGAATGTTATCTACCAAGTAACAACAGAATTCCACAAATGGTCTAATTCATATCTAAATTATAATTCTGTATAAGCTGGGGTAAACCTCATAAACCAAATAACCCCAATAATTGTAATTACATTTAAATGAGTCATAACTGACCATAAGTATTCAATCAGCAGTGATAGCTACTTGAAGATATCTGCCAACATATTGCAAGAGTTATAATAGATAATAAAGTGATTCAAATGTTACTGAGAAGATATTAGGGAATGGCACAAATGCACTAATTTAAGTAATTTCATGGGCCAATTCCCTTAATTACTATAACTGAAAAGACAATTGTACATGACATTAATTTATTTTTGGGTTTAGCTGTTTCTGGAACTGCAGTAACGGGGTTATTGGTACCATTCTTTAGGAGGCTTGTTGGCAAATACATCAGCTTTGACAATAAAATTGACAGGGGACAGGTAGAAGAGGAGTTCAAGGAAATCTTTCCACCCCAAAAA
>VXAZ01000725.1:0-13700 GCA_013399875.1 Gymnorhina tibicen | reverse complement strand
ATTTTTCTCTTAAAAAAAAAAAAGGTGATTTCTTTTCCTCATTTTTGTAAAGAAAATATTGCTGGGGAAAGGAGTATACCACTCAGTGCTCAAAACTAAGATACTGCCTTTCCCTGCCTCTTTCCTCTTTCTAAAAAATAAAAAAAAGACTAGTTTAAAATCAGTCTCATCATTCTGGGAAACACAAACTGCAGCCTGGGAGGAATTTTAAGAGCACACTATGAAACTGTGCCAGGATATCCACTGCTTGACTTTAACAGTGCAATAACAGAAAGTTACAGAGTTACTGAAAACTCAGTGGTAAAGATTTTGCATATTCTGGTACAAGGATACAGATATCCCAGCCAGGAGAGCAACTGCTCTCACAAAAGATATTGGTAATGGAAGCTTTGGCACTATAGAACACCCAAACACATTAAAGCTCATGAGGTACTAAACTGAAATGGAAGTTTCTTTATCTACTTAGAGAAAAACCTGATTGATCTTGGAAAAAGGGGCAAGAACTGTAAGATTTCATTGGGAGATAAATAAATTCTGTCAAATAAAAGCATTAAAAAATTAAAATTAAAAAATTAACGTTGATGCACAGTGAGATGGGCACTATTGTATATATAAACATGCCATAGTAAAAATACATGGGAATGTTAGGATAGTTAGAACAAAACAAGAGATGTAGCTTAATGTAATAGAAAAAAAAGCAGATTCAACCCGTATTTATCAATGCAGAGATAATTCTTTTTGTTTGCTTATTAGTACCTTAAAAAAATGGAGTTAGGAGCCTGTAGGTGAGTTTGCAACGTAATAATAAATAATGTTAACAAGAGCTACGTTTATTTTAAAACCCAAGAAAATAGATATTGAAAAATAACTTACATAATCCATTAATTCATGAGCAGCACAATTTATTGCTAAGTACATGTCTGTTCCTAGCTCCAGACCTATATTTTTGCAAGCTTTTTGCATTAGGAGTAGCAGTTGTTCTAGATTATCATATCCTGTTGTCAGGCAGCCTAAGTGTGATATTCTTTTTGGGGGTGGTGGCTGAAAGCAAAACAAAAATAATCAGTTTATTTACACACATATCTATCATACATATTTATATTTTTTTCATTGTCATTTCAGCCTGCATTTAGTCATCAAATTATAAATTTGTTCTCAGAAATCTCCTTGGCAGCTTTAAGGACAATTCTCTAGCAAAGGGGGATGATGAAGTGCTAATGAGTGGAGAGCCAATAGTCCTTGGAAATATGTCTGGTCATGTAGATCTCAGTCTTGCATGGGCAGTACTGCTTTACAAAATTATTTTAAAGGCACTCACCAACCGCTGAGTTGTCATGAATGCTCTGGTGCTGTGGACCAATCCTTTGACACAAAAACATATTCTGCTTTTTAAAATAGCTTTTACTCATTTATCCTCAACTACAACATCGATATTGACTCTATGGGGCGTTCCAAGACTTCTAGAAGAACAAACTTCATAGAGGGGAAATACCTCCAGCCCAGCTGCATGCAGTTGTCTGCTTCAAGGACAGTATTCCTGGCCACAAGCCTCAAGCAGGGCTACACTGAGCAAATATTTCACATGTCCTTCTGTTGTCAGGTTTTCTGTAGGTTTTCCAAATACTGACTTTTAACTGTGAGGTCTGGGAATTTTGGGTTATAAAGATGCAGCAATAGACAGGAGAAAATGCTGCAGTCTTCCTGCACTTCAGGTAGAGGTTAAATCTGCGGTTTCATGTGGTTTTCAAGATGTCCATATGCTGTGCCTTGTTACATTCTGTTAAAAGCATTGTTTATCTGTATAAAAATTTTTTCTCTGTCTAGTTTTTACTTCCATAACCTAAATAAGTTCTTCTTCTTCACTGCCTACTTTGTCATTTCTCCTTTTTATCCCTCACAAAAAAGTTCAAACTCACATGGTACTTCCATCAGTTTTAAATTCAGTTCCACTACTGTCTCCTTTAGTTTTCTCCCAGTGAAATAAATGGAAATTTTTTCAGAGAATCTAATGCACTGTTACCTTGTGTATATCTTACAGAAATATTCTACCTTATGATTGCAGTACACATTGTGGAACTAATATGGAAAATACCCACCAGGAGAACATTGGCCAGCATCTTAATGATGATGAATTTTTTATTGTTTAAGCAGCAATAAAATAGGAAAGCTTTTGTTCATCCTTTCTTTTTTATACTTCACAACAGTAATGATTATCATCTGATAATATTTAAATCATCTCAGAATGAGGAGCAAAACCTGCATGGCATTTCCATTCCACTATTTGGAAAACTCATCAACAAACTACTGGTTTTGAAGGGATAAAAAAGATTATTTGATCCGTATAAAATAAAGTCCTGTGCAATATTTTGAGTGCTGCCCTTTAGCTGCTGGTTTGTATCTGCCATTATCTATAACCTCAGACTGGACCTGGGAACTGAATGCAGCAGGATAAAAAGGGGAGTTATGCTCCCAGGGTTAGGGAACAGCACAGTCTGCAAGTCTTACAGGTAATAGCTTTATGGCCTACATGATCAAAAGGGCACGTTCTCTGCTGGTGCTACAGGCCTGCAAAATGCTCATTTGGATAAATTACCAGGATTTTTAGATGAGAAAAATTACCAGAGCCCAGGAATTTTCCCCTATTTCCCCTACTGTCCCCCAGGAAAGAAAGGTATAGTCAGAAGAATCTAAATTGTTATGTAAAATATGAGCATTTGGAATATTTAAGTCTTGCCTTGACCTTTCCAAAATGGTGATGTAGATTAATGCTTCCTTTCTTAACAACATTTTGGTTCCCTGCTGCTGTTAATACCTTGTTGAAGGCTTAGAGTTAAAATCTCTTTTCTTACCGGAGCTTTCTTGCCTGAACTTTGTGATTTTCCTTTCTTACTGTCTGCTTGTGGACCAGGCTGTTGGAGCGAAAGAAGAAAGAAATCAATTCCATGGAAAAATAAAAAGATGACAGAGACACCTCAGAAGAAAAAGTAAAAAAAATGGATGGAAAAAAATGATGGAATTTTGCAAAAGAGATTGCAAATATTTAAGTTAGGAAATAGCTTTATTTAATAGTTAAATAGTTTTATTTTGTGGTGGTTACTCATTTAAAATGTTTATTTCTATGTGGACATCTGTCCAACCATCATTTCAAGACATTCTCACCCAGCCCATCAAAAATACAGGGGATCTCAGGAATGAGAATCTAGACTCTGTACTTAGAGAAAGCCAACTACCTTGCTTTCCAAAAAGCACACGCACACACCAAGACTGATTTACTACTATAGTAATAGTACCTTGAATAAAACATGTTGCATGTGAGAGGTGTAGCAAGATCAGAATATATATTGTATATTCCCTTTGATACTATTCACTCCCAGGATATTTCTTCAGGTAAACAGAAAGCGTTATTCTTAGAACAATGTTTTGTTCTAAATTTTCTGATTTAGTATCACCAAATGGCCAATGTTTTATTCATCTGTCAGAGGAAAACATCTTCTGTTCTGTGTCATGAGCCTGTAACAGGCTAAGTTTTCCATGTGTATTTTTAAAAGGACAATGGTAGTAAAAAGATTAAATTAAGTACATCTCACTGTTAGAACACATTTTTATTGTACCATTTTGCCTGAAGACTCCAACAGTCTTGTCATTTCTTTCTGAATATCCTGAATTCTTTCTATGCCCTGAAATTAAACAACAGTAATCTTCAAAAGGAAGTTGCATTAATTCATATTAGCAACTTAAATCAGAAGAGACAACACTTATTCTAAATGCAAATTTTAATATAAAGTTTTAAAAAAAGCCCAAACCATTACAGACTCTTTAACACAATCTCTCCACCCACAAAATGCAGTCAAGTGTCCAATGATAAAGGGTTAGTAGCAGTGGAATGAGCAGGAATATTTGATTATGGGATGTCAAGGAAAGCCGTCTCTTCCGCAAAAGTAGCCCTTCACAAATCTAATAAGTAAAAAATATCTGTGTCTGCATTTATATCTGAGAAGTGGGAAGGTAATAATCCCTTGTGGTAATGAATCCCAATTGTGACTCTGCCTAAGACTTCCTAAGCTCTGACAAGACTGAGTGCATTTACCTTCAGAATACTTCCAGGAAGGAGGTAAAAAAAAAAAGTCACTGTCTTGATTTTAAACATTGGGGAACACTCCAATTAAATAAATTAATTGCTTTTAATGCAAGGCTCTTTTTCCTTTTCAGCTGAGCTGGTAAATGTTGAGTGCTAACTTTGTAAAGGACATTTCAGATTCTCTCAAACTGTGCCAGTAAAGGAATACTGAAGGGGGCAGAAGTCAGTCACAGCTGGCAACACCACAGGACAAACAGCTTCATGTTCTGCGCTGCAGCAAGCACCTTCCTCCTCTCCCACGGGCGCTGGGAGGCATCCTGGCTTTGAACGGGGCAGAGTTAGAGAGCCTATTAACAGCTCTGGGGCACAATCCAGAAAAGTTAAAGGAAAAGCAAAAAGAAAGAGAATCGAGCTCAGCTATTTGTTCAGGTCACCAGCACACAAAGTAGAAATCACAGCCCTAATGGAGGCATCTTGTGCAGATACATTCTTTAATGCAACACATGGCTAAACAAAAAGAGAGAGGGGTCTGATCCCATCTGTTTCACACATCCTTCTTGCTCTTTGTATTCCCTTCTAGTGTCACAATTTCATTTGAAAGCAACTTATTCCCAAATATTTTAGCTTTCCTGTGAATTTGTTATGGGTTTTGTTGTTTTGCATGCTATATCAAACAACTGATAATATTTATAATCTACTAATGCAAAATCTATTACTGCGTAACGCAATTCCTTGACATCTTCTTCAATGCACTGTTTTTTTTCTCTATATAAACATACGTTTTTAACTTAAATCTTCATTATTCTTCGTTTAAATCATCTTTTTACTTAATTTAATGTTATTAGTGTTAGAATTCTGCACTAACTAACATCTGTTAAAACTTTGGCCTTGCAAGCTAACAAAAAAAAGAAAAATACAGTTTGTTAGGACTGTATTGAAAAGACCTGTATACTTATGCACATATGTAGTTAGTATGATGCCTATAGAATACATATATTTTAAAAAAAAGGAAGTAGTACCTGTTTGAGTGATAACTCAACTGGTGGTATAACCATAACTTCTTTCACTAATTTCAGTTTTGTAGGTAAATTTTTTTCACAGTTCAACAGAGTAACCATTGGGAGTGGTAGAGTCATTTCTTTAGGTGGCTTCTGTAATTGGGAGTGCCAGGTGAAGATAAAAATATAAAAATCAGAATAATTTCTTACATATTTTAGTTATGGTACAGGGTTCAAAACTGCTACAGGCAATGGAGTTAAGGGTGTATTCTATGAGGCAAATTTAATAACACTGTCACAACTGGCTACAGTAATTATGATAAGTGGGACAAAACAAACCAACTTACAAAAGCCACGCGTACCTGATGGTGTTTCAGCAGTGCAATATATAAATACAATGGGACACGGCTGATGGTGGCCCCAGCCTTCGCTATGGCAAGTGATGTTCCCCCAATGGCCAAGCTGCCACACAGCACTGGTTCAGCAGGTTCTGCAGGTGGGATGAGATTCTCTTCCACCAACACCTTCTTTACTACAAGAGAGAGAGCAGTAGCTAAGTATTTTCTTGGTTCTAAACATGTGCTTGTGGATCACAGTTATGTGAGTAAATATGATATTGTCGTTTCAGTGTCTACTCAATGTATTAAAAACCAGTAATTTATTTTTTAAAAACTTCATTTTGTCAGCTATTTTATTTGGAGTGACATTACAAGTAAGCACAGTATCTGTCCTCACTCTGGTTTCAAATACATTTCAAGTCTGTTTCTTTTGGAGATCTTTCAGCCACTGAAATATGTATTTTTATTTATCTGTGTTTGAATCTGACAACATTTTATAATTTTTCAGGTTCCTTTCAAAAGCATGTTTTCAGTCTTCTTTACTGTGCTCCTTATATGCTCAGATTTTGCATTAAAAAATGGAAGATTACATTATAATCTGATTGGGAGTACAAATACTTGATTTCTTCTAATAATGACTGTGAAAAAAATTCAGGCCTATTACAATTGGAATTCCCAAAGAGAACACAGGTCTTTTAAACATTACACATTAAATTTTCATAAGAATTCATTTCCCTTTCAGATACAGTAACTTTCCCCAAAATGCTTTAAACCAAGTAGCTCCCACTACCTTATCTATTGCCTATAGTGCTGACATGAACACTTACAGGGAGCACCTATTGAAGCTGCAATAAGGGATCTGTTTCCCAAAAACCACTGCATTGGGGACTGTTTTATATTGGCTCCAAATAGTCAGGCACTGAGTCTAACAATAATATTACAGTCAGTGTCACAATTAGTGAAAACACGTGACAGATGTATCAGCAGAAGCTTGACTGAAGTATCATATACACCACGACAGTATCTGGATGGACCTGACAACTGCAGAAGTTAAATTTCAGGTCAAAGGTGAATTTACTGTGCACACATCCAACATATGAAGTGGGAGGTTGTTCATTGACAGTGTATGATAGTTGCAACTAAACTGATAATAATTTGCCAAAATTTTCTGCCCTTCCAACAAATGACAACAACCCTTTTTTCTCTGAGTTTAATGTATAGATGGAGATAACATATGGGTTTTTTCCCCTTTGGGTTGTTTGGTCTTGGCCATGTATTCTTACCTTGTTTTTCTAGTCTCAACACTAATTTTTCCTTTTTCTTCTAATAGAATGTTTGCTTATTTCCTTTTACTCTATAGTACCCTTCATTCCCATCTTGTCCCCTTCTTTCTTTCTCTTTTGCTTTTCTCTGCATTTCCTCCTTTTCTCAGTCTTAGAAGGAAACTTTCCTTCCTCCCTCTTTCAATTGTTTTCAACTTCTATCTTAATTCTATTTCCATTTTCCTTCTCAGTTCTGTGATTTCCTTTTCTTTCCTTATCATTTTCATTTTTATTCTTCATTTGCATCCTCCTCCATTCTTATTCCTCACTCTGAAGAATAATAACCTCCTGTCTAAACCAACTGTAAAACAAAGGCAGAAACTCTGTTCAACCAATACATGTGAATGATGAGGAAACTGTATTTTCCCCTCCCTCATTCTGCTGCAGAAACTGCTGTGATCATAAAGGTCAGGAGAGAGTAACCAAACCCTTTGAACATGAGACAGGGTGTCTTTTAGGACCTTTATCAGTATCTGTATTGCAGAAAATATTAAAATTAAATAAAGTAAAACCTGATTTTCCTCCTTTTCTTTGCTTAGGTACTGGGGTTGGAGGGCATGAAGCAGGGGCAGGAGTGAGTTTTGCTGCTTCTTCTTCTTCTCGCTTTTGCATTTCCTTTTTTTCTTCTACCTTGTTTGCAAAGTATTCACTAAGGGAAGAGGCATAAAAATTACTGGGTCAAAATATTGTTAGACATGTGATAAGGAGACACATTATACAGGCTAAAGAACGCTCTAGGAGGTAGATTAAGTGCATGTATTTGAGCTTCTGCCATAGATTCACTGTGTGAAGCTGGAGAAGTCCATAAATTTATCATATAGTTATTTTTTGGTAGTCATCTGCAGCACTGAATAAACAAAAAGAACCACAAGCAAGTATCACAGACCTTAGCACATGCTTTGTAAATCAGTCTGGTTTGAAACAATCTGAGCAGACAATCTGAGCATGAAGGCTTTATCTCCTTTGCATGGGTAGTAACAGATCCTGTCATAACTTCATGCCATCCACCAGCCTGGCCTAGGTTGCTAAGCCAGCAGGTGAGTTGTACACTGGTTATTGTGTGGCTGCAAACTCAGAGAGGTGGCTGAATTTCAATTACATGCATGAAGTGAAATCTTCACCCATGGGTCACAGAAAGCCAATTCAGGCAAACTGAGTATGTAAGATACATAAAGTAGTGTAAGCAATGCATTAAAATCTTATTTAGACTCACTTTCCAACTGAATCCTTATTCCCTTTATCAAGGTTTTCCCAAATCTAGTCCTGTCTGGCAATTAGGTCTGTTTGCTACATTCTGTGTTTATTGTGGCAGCCCAAAACAGCCTGATTTTTATATCATAATTATGAAAAGCAGGCAATAATGTAGTGCAATGGATCTGAGACAGACATTACATCCTAAAAATATTTTTAAAAATAGTAGAAAACATTGAAAATTCTATATGTCTTTCATTAACTATATAAACTCATGGTGAATATTTAAAATGTAATAATTTTCATAATATGCAGGACCTACCCAAGCATCTTATCAGCTTGACACTGGTCAGTAGACTCCAAGTCTCTTAACATTGTGGTCAGTGATTCATTGACCCATTCCACAGCAGTATGAACAGAGTCATGTCTTTCTTTCTCATCAGCTTCAATTGCTTCAGGTAAAGCATTTTCAGGTAGTTGAGAATGAGAAGCCATTATAATGGAACAAATCCTCTGCAAAAAAACCACCAAACAACAAAACAATGTAAAAAGGTTTAAAACGCTATTTAATTTTTAACTTGTAAATGTCATTTGGAAGACTCAGAAGTATGTCCTTACCAACTCTCCAAGTACATATCTCCAAATGTATTTGCTCCACTTGTCTGTTCTCATCCAGCACCTTATTTTTAGCCTCTTATACTTTGGTAATTGTAGATACTATTCAAGTTTTTTGACCTAAGTTTTAACTACATAAAGAGGCAAAAGCCCTCTGGCAGGTCTTCCTTATACATATATTATGCTATCAGAATAGAATGGAGTTATTTTAAGGACCATACAGTCATTAGGACACCTTTTATTGCAGCTGTTGGTAGCCTGCTGTACCATGATTGATCAGCATTCATGCTTAATGCCATCCCTCATGATCAGTTACTTTTGTCTTACTTAGATAATTCAAACCTATCTTTCTGCACTGACAAAGAATAAATGATATTAAGAAAATTCACTTAAGGAAGACGTAATTTACAAATTTCCCACAGTTGCCTGCACTAACAATATTAACTTTACATCCTGTGAATATCTATGAGGTTACATGTAATTCAAGAATTAAGTGAACCAGAGTTTAACTGATGGAAAGTAGCAATAATTACTCCAAAATAGCTAGAGCTGCACAGATGTAACTTGAATATTTCAGGTTGGGGAAGAGATGAGCCATCAATTCATCATTGCAGGTGCTAAATGGATGTGTTTGACTTTACCATCACCCACATCAACCTATTAGCTCAGTGTAAAAGAAGTGCCTCCATCTATACTGTTTTTCACCTGTACTGTATTTTTCTGAACGAGTGTCACACAAGGAGAAATATAAGGATCTGAAAATTAAAAAAAAAGGTGAAATGAAAGTGAATGTATAAGGTTAGCATGGGGTGAAAGGAAAACCTACATGATCACTAAGACAGAAAAAAAAATTAAAAATACACTATCAGATCCCACTCATAAAATATTGTCTAATTCACAGAAAATAAAGTTTTCATAGTTGCTGTCACTGTCTAACTTTTCACAACACCTTTTTTTTTCCAAGTTACAGCACTCAACTGTTGAGTCACAGGGATTTGTATCTTGTCATAAAGATGGAAAAAAAAATAAAACATTTCTTGGGATGTGAGAAGAATAGTACCTCTCCCAGATATTGTCCTAGTAAAATAACAAGAAGCAGCTCATACCTTCTCATGGTTTTTGACTGTACAGTATATTTCCACTTCTAATGTTGGCTGACCAACTCCATCAAGAACTTTTCTTCCAACTAATTTGCATATTACTGGAGCTTTTGAAAATTTAGAAAAGTAGTTAGCCTTAAATGAAAGAGAAAGAAGTCCATTAAAAGTCAATTTCCAGGCAAAGAGGCTTTTATTGTGTGAAATATCTTTCAATCACATCCACCACTGAACAAATCCAGTATGGGTCCCTTTCAACTCAGCATATTCTATCATTCTATGATTTATATGTTCCAGCAAGCTTTGAGCCCTGTGAGAAAGATGGAAACCAAGATTTCTGGTAAGCAGAATTCTCTTTCTTCTTCCAACACAGTCTTTAATGGGCCTGATGAACTATCATAATCCAGTATATTTGGGTCTCTGTTTGTAGTTAATAAACACCAATGTTGGTTTAGAAAACGGATTATGTTTTTACCTGAGGTTTCTACATACTTCCTTACTAGTTTCATTATTTAATCTGGTATTGGAGAGTCACCAAACCACAGCTTACCAAACGGGAAAACTGCGAAACACTGAGAGCTGCAAAGAAGAGGAACATGCCATCCACCAAGCAAAGAAAGGAAAGGTGTTACCACTCCCTTCCACAGATGATGGCAAACAGTATAAGATGGGAAACAGTATAAGGTGGAATGAAATGTTTCAATTCCACAGCCACTCTCCCCTCAAAGATCATACTAGAAACCATTTTTTTCCAAGAGTTGCTCACTATTCCAGTATTGACAATTCCAGTATCGCCAGTAATTGAGGTTTCATTAGGACTACTGTAAACAATATTTTGCCAAGTGGGAACAGATAAAATTGATCTGATTCTCGACCCTTCCTGTGAGGTCCATTTGCCTTTCATGAGCAGCTGCAATGTGAACAGCATCCAGGCTCTTGTCGCCGCTGGCCCGAGAGTCATCACTGCTGAGCAGCAGTTTTGTTAGGGACAAACAGTAGTCCATCTGTGGACTACTTTGTTTTTTGTGTCGAGACAAGCAACCAGCAAGGACAAGAAGCCCGGCTGCTGCGGACATATACTTGGCGCACGGTCCAAGTGCCACTGGCCACCTTTCCGGGCCAGGGGGGGGAAACCACTGAATTGTCACCACAGAGACGGCGAGCTCCTCGCTGCACGCTCTCGCCTGAGGGCAAGGGCTGGGAGCGGGCACGGGCACGGCGGGCACCCACACGGCCCCTCCGCGCCGGCCCTCGCCGGGACGCGGGGCCGGGAGAGGCCGCTCCGGCTCCGGCCCCGTCCGGCTGCTTCCCCGCCCCGCGCTACCAGCTCCCCGTAGAGATCCCCGGGACGCAGCGGGAACAGGGTGTTCAGCGCCTCCTCCATCCGCTCCGGCACCCGGTGCCCTTGGTAATACTCGGCCGCCTCCCGCCGCAGCCGCCCCCGCCGCTCGCCCGCCTCCATCGCGGGGCCGCGGCCGCTGCCGGGCAACGGAGCCAGGGAGCGCCCGCCCCTTCCCCTGCTCCCCGCAAGCACCGGGGCGGGACAGCGGCGCCTCAGGGCGCTCTGCCCGGGCCCCACGTTCCCGGGGCTCTGCTGCCTCAGAGCCGCCCGGGAACACCCCGGGCTGGGAGCCGGGGTGGCACGATTTGGGCCGGTTTGGCTCCTCAATGCCGCGCGGTGCTGCCGCTTCCCTCAGAGGCTGGTCGTGGCCTTCCAGGTCAGGACGCCCCGAGAAAAAGCTCCTCGGTTTTAAAAGTCTCCGAGCAACACAACTGTGCAAGATTATGGTCCTGAAAGAGGGACAGGATGTGGTTGGGGAAATATCTGGTGAAGACGACTCTGCAAAATGCCCACAGTAACTCCTGCGTTTTAAAGCCCTCCACTTTCAATGAAAAGAAACATTTCGCAACCTAAATGATCATTTTTAGTCTGCAATTTCCTACAAAAACTTTCACTTTGTTACACTGTTCACGGGTAATTTTGTTGAAGTAACTGAAAATGGAGTTACTTAAAAAACTGTTAGCTGCACACTTCCCCAGCTCTAAAATCAAGATGTGTGGACCTTTGCTCATTGTGTGCTCACTTCTCCAGGTGGGGTGATAATGAAGAAAAATCCCTAAGGAATAATTTTCTTTTCCTTTCACATCCTTTAGAAATACTATGGTACCTCTCCAGAGAGTTAAACCCTCTTTTTAAAAAGCTGTTTCCTCTGAAAAAGTTTCTAAACTGACACTATCTGTTCCTTGAGGAGAGTGGATAGCTAGTGCCTCATTAGATTTTCTTACTTCAGGAGGAATTGATGTGGTGGCCGGCTGCTCCTTTGGGCACATAATTGCTTCAGGAGGGGCTTGTGCAGTCAGAGGGCTGGGTGGCAGTAGTCAAATAGTGCCAGATCTTTGTCACATGCACAGGCTTGCCCCAGAAAGCTCCAGTTTAACTAAATATTCCTGGAAGAACAGGCTTCTGGAGGTAATGGTACTGGTGTGGCGGCCTCTGAGCACGATCATATGCTGGGTAATACCACCCAATGTGAGAGCTGTGCCTTCTGATACGTTTAAGTGCTTCTATACCAGTTTCCCACCTTCTGGCCTTTAACAGGCTCTAAACAAAATGCATCACAAAGCAACATGTTGGAGATAAAAGGGAGACTAGGGAAATGTCAGACTTCTCTGGAAGGAAATGAGAGAACTGATTGCCTAGGATATGAAGAAGGCTGATACACTCAATGACTACTGTGCTTCTGTTCACTTGAAGTGCTCCAACTACACCACCCAAGACGCAAAAGGAAAAGTCAAGGACTGAGAGGACAAAGGGGTAGCAGTCTTGGTGGATGAGGGAAGAGTAACTGATGTCATCTGCCTGGACCTGTGCAAAGCATTTGACACTGACAGCATGACATACTTTTCTCTAAACTGGAGAGATGGATTTGATGGATGGACCACTTGGTAGATATGGAATTGGCTAGATCGTGACATGGAAAGGTTTGTGATCAATGGCTCAATGCCCAAGGGGAGAGCAGTGACAAGAGGCATCCTCAGGGGTCAGTGCTGGGATTGGTGTTGTTACACATCTTTGTCAGTGTCACTGACAGTGGGACTGAGGCACCTTTTAATGACCCTGAGCTGACTGGTGCAGTCAACATGCTGGAGGAAAGGGACGTCCCCCAGAGGGACCTGGACACTCTTGAGAAGTGGACCCATATCAACCTCATGAAGTTCCAAAAGGCAAGTGCAAGGTTCTGCACGTGGGTCAGGGCAATCCCAAGCAGAAAGACGGGCTGGGCAGAGAACGTGTTATGATCGGATTAGGGAGAGGTGGCTCTGCCTGAATTAAGGCGCAAATGAGACCGTATGATGACAACATACAGATTTTATTTAACGTGGATTTTATTTAACAAGAAATGTGAAGGAGATAGAAAGAAATAGGAACTAGGTCTCAGAGAGAGAGAAAGACAGCAGAAGAGAATCTGTTGGAACAAGATTATCTTTGAGGTGTTCCCAAACGAAACCATTCTGTGATGCTAGAGGATGTGTGGATGTGTATTTTAACTTCATATTATTGTTAGTAATAGTAATAGTAATAGTAATAGTAATAGTAATAGTAGTAACAATAGTAATAGTAATAGCAATAGTAATAATAATAATGTGGATGTGTATTTTAACTTGATATTATAGTTATGATAATAACAATAACAATTTGTTACTACTACTATTTAATCTCCTTTTTCACCTTCTTATTCTTCTTATGATCCCTGTTCTTCTTCTCCTTCTTAGTATTAATGTCTACTACTATTTCTTCTGCTACATCAACTTATTTTTATATTTATTCTTTTTTATTTGTCTTATTTCTTTTCTTATTCTTATTCTTATTCTTATTCTTATTCTTATTCTTATTCTTATTCTTATTCTTTGTTTTCTTTTTCTTATTCATGTTTTAATTCTTATTCTTATGCTTTTTCCTATTCTTTTTCTTATTATTTTTTCTTTTTCTTTTTCTTATTATTATTCTTGTTTTCCTATTTATATTCTATATAAATCCTATATTTTCTATATTCTATCCT
>VXAZ01000723.1:4990-16989 GCA_013399875.1 Gymnorhina tibicen | reverse complement strand
CCACGCGGGATTAAATCCCGGGATTCTCATCGTAACCGCTCCCGGATGGCGCGGGGCCGTCCTTCCTTCCGTGTTTCCCGCGTGGGAAAAGAAAAAAGGCACGGATTTGGGATTTGTAGGGATTTGTAACCAACCCCATCCCCTGCTGCCGAGCCGGGGCCGATCCGTGGCCCTTTCCCAAAAGCCGGAGGGGAGGAATTGGCTCCGGATTCGCGCGGAGGTTTCGTTTTTCCGTTGTTAAACGCTTCGTTTTCCTTCTTTTTTTTCCCCTAAAATCTTCCCGGCCTCGTTCCCACCGCCGTCAAATCACCGGGATTCGCTCCAGTTTTCCAGGGGTTTTTTATTATCCCGGAGGATTCGAGGAGCCGAGGACGGGAGTTGCTTCCGTCCGGGCCTCGGAGGGTTTGGGAATTGGTGGGAATGTTGGTCCCGGCACCTTTCCCACCGGGATCCGGCCGTGCCAGAGGGAATCCGGACGTTCCCTGAGTGCTCTCCTGGGATCCGCAGCGGGAATTCAGGTCCGGTATCCCTCGGATTTGCAGGCACTCCGGGATTTCCCGTCCCGGTGCCGTTCCCTGGGATCCCGGCTTAGCTCCCAACCAAACTCTCGGAGCCGAGAGCCGCGGACGGACGCTGATCCGTGCTGGAATGCCGAACGCGGGACGGCCATCCCCCATCCCGTCGGGAACACCGCTGCCCATCCCGGGAGGCAGAATCCATCCACGGGTTCCCTTTGGAATGTCCGAGGCCGGGCTGGAGCCGCCTGGGATAGCGGAGGCTGTCCCTGCCTGGAATCGGGTGGCCGGGATTCGCTCCGGAGACAATTCCAGTGGGAAATCCCGTTCCCTTCCCAGCATTCCCCCCCGGCAAACCTGGGTCACGGGAGAGGAGGATCCAGGGCGTCCAATTCCGCAAAGACGGAGATTTCCGTAGGGAAATCCGCGCTCCCAGCCCGGCTTTCGTGCCGAGAGGATTCCGTGGGATTCAGGTTGGAGCATCCGGAAAAAAACCAACCCCATCCCATTTTCCTTTTCCCGAACAGCCACGCCCGGCTCCGGTTGCGTCTCCTCCAAATCCAGGCAGGATTTGCAGAAGGAATTCCCCGTGGCTTCCGGTTTTTCCAGGGGATTGGCCGGGATTCGCCTTATCCGCAGTAACGCCCGGAGCGCTGTGATTCCCAAAGAAACGCTCTGGAACCTTCCCGGCCTTCCCGGCGTCTTGACTCCGGGGATGGAATTCCGCCTCCTCTCGGGAGCGGGAATGGGAAAATCGGGAGGAGGGGAGGATCCGGGGAGCTCCCTTCGTCGTTCCCACGTCGGGAATTTTATTGGCGGGGGAGGGAAAGGAGCGACATTCCCTGCCCTAAAAAATCCGCGTTCCCGCCTTGTTTTCCCGTTTATTCCCGGCCTGGCTCCCGCTCGTCTCCCGTGCCGCGGTCACGTGGGAGGGACGGAGATGCCGGAATGTCTCGGATCCCGGTTTTGTTGGTGGCGCACGTGGATAAGGTTTGGGGTTGGAATGAGGGGGGGAAAAAACAGGGATTTTTTGGGGAAAAAATGATTTTTGGGGGGGGTTCGTGGTTGACCATTCCCAGAGAAGTTGTGGATGTCTCATCCCTGGGAGCGTCCAAGGCCAGGCTGGACACCGGGGTTTGGATCCATCTGGGATACTGGGAGGTGTCCCTGCCCATGGATGGGGTGGGAATGGGATGGGATTCCAGGTCACTTCCAACCCAAACCATTCCAGGATTCTGGAGCCCCTCGGCTCTGGGAGAGCTGGGAATGTTCCCCTGGAGAAGGGAAAATTCCAGGGAATCCTCAGAGTTCCTAAAGGGGCTCCAGGAGAGCTGGAGAGGGACTGGGGACAAGGCCTGGAGTGACAGGAGCCAGGGAATGGCTTCCCACTGGGAAAGGGGAGCTTGGGCTGGGATCTTGGGAAGGAATTCCTGGCTGGGAGGGTGGGGAGGGGCTGGGCTGGAATTCCCAGAGCGGCTGTGGCTGCCCCTGGATCCCTGGGAGCGCCCAAGGTTGGATCCAGCTGGGATCATGGAATTTATCCCTGCCCATGGATGGGGTGGGAATGGGATGATCCTAAAGTCCCTTCCATCCCCACCCATTCCACGATTCCATGATTCCCTGCCCCCCTGCACGGAATTTAATTGCCAACCGTTCCGCTGCTCGAGCCCTTCCCTGATCCCCGATTTCCTCTGCCCGGCGCTGGCAGTAATTCCAGGCTGGAATTTCGAGGCGCGGCAGCTCCTTCGGGACCCCCCGGACACAACGACCCCGCTGCGTTCCCATTCCCCGGGAAGCCGGAGGGACCGGAAAACTTCCATCCCACCCCCCTCCACCGGGGCTGAACTCCCTAAATCTCCAGCAGCCGTTCCCAAAAAAACCCCGGAGATTTTCCGGGTGGATTTTCCTCCTCCACAACAACAATTTTCCAGGCAGTTTCCCGGATTTGCTCGCTCCGAAGGGAGAGTTTTCCACCCACAAATCCACACGGATTGTGCCCGGAGCGCTCGGAAAAGGAGAGAGAGGGGGATGAGAGGTAGGGATCCAGGTCGAGCGCTTCCATGAATTTTTCCGGGAGCCTGGATTCGTTGGGTTCCGCTCGTTCCCCCCTCCCGGAACACGGATCCAACGGGAGCGCTCCCTAAAAAACGCCGCTGCGGCCTCCCGGCTCCCGAATCCATGGATTTTCCCGACGGGAAGGCGGGGATTTCCCTGGATTTGAGTGACTCGAGGCCCGAGCCCTCGGAGCTTTCCTGGGATGGCGATTCCCGGTGCTGGAACGTTCCCCCCTGGAAGACGCAGCCGCGGAGAAGGCGGCGGCGAGTTTAAAGGCGGATTGGCAGCCCGGAATTCCGACGGGATTTTTTCCATGGATAACCCCGTGCCGCGGGACAGCCGCAGCCGGGATTCATCCCCGGAAAAAGCCGAAACCCCGGGACTTGAGGGACGATTTGTGGGGATCCGGAGGAGAATCCCAAGAAACTGAGCCACGGAACCGCTCCGGGTTCGTCTCCGTCCCGAATCCGCTTCCGGAGGAAAAGGAGCTTCGTTTATCCCGCCTGCTTTTCCCATTCCCATCCCGGCATTCCCGAAGAAACGATCCTTGAAATGTGCCGGGTGTTTTTATCCCTTATTTTTAAAAAAAAAAATGGAGAGGGAAAGGCTGTGGATGCATCCGGGGTTTTATTCCGGCTGGAGCTTGGATCAGGCCCGGATCTTCCCTCAAGGTCGGAACTTTTCCGGGATCCTTCGTCTTCGGGATCTGTCCCGGAATCATGGGAATCATGGAATGGGTCAAGGAAGGGAGCTCCTCCCGTTCCGTGGGATCCGCGATCCTTCAAGCCGGCTCAGGCCACGGAATTCCGACTTCCGGGAAAGGTTTAGCGGGTTACTCGGGATATCGGATTAAATCCGGGAATGGCTCGCGGTGGAACGGACCTCAGAGCCCATCCCGAAATTTCCACTATCCCGGGGTGCTCCAAGCCTTGCCCAGCCCGGCCTCGGACACTTCCAGGGATCCAGGGGCGGCCGCAAGTTCGGCCCAAATCCCGGATTCCGGCGGTTCGGAGCTCCGCGGGCGAGGACGGTTTTTCCAAAGAGGGAAAAATTCCTCCTTGACAACTTCTGGGCTCCGCGGAGAAAATTCCAACCCCTCGCATCCGAGTCCTCCCCGCGCCGGGGGAGAAGCGGAGGCCGGGGAAGGGTCTGGAGCAGGAATTCCGATCCCGGCGGTGCCAGCGGGCGGACGAGACGTTCCGGGATTGCCGAATTCCAGGAGTTCTGCTTCCCATTAAAGCGCTGGAGAGAGCAGCCGGAGCTGCTGGAGCCCATTAAATGCCATTTTTCGGGAACGGGATCGGATTCCAGCTGGTTTATTTTTACACCCAGGGAGCTGGAGCAAGGGACGCTGGAAAAAAAAAAAAAAAAAAGGAATAAAAAAGCAAGGAATTTAAAAAAAAAAGCGGATGATGGGATGCGGGATGGAAAAAAACAAAAAAAACATCGGAATATCGAACTCGGCTTCCCTGATTCCCACATCCCGGGCGTGGAAAAGCCCTTTTAGAGCCGTTCTGGCTTCTTCCTCGCCCGGAGGTAATGGAGAATCCAGAATTCCGGGATGGAAACGTCCCGGATTTGCACAGGGAAACGGGGGTTTTAATTCCCCTGGATTGCCTGGGAATAGGGATGGGGATCCTCCTTCCCAAGGTGCCACCGGGGAGGCCTCGAATCTGGGAGAAACGGGATGGGATGGACCGAGGTNTGCTCTGGGAGAGCTGGGAATGTTCCCCTGGAGAAGGGAAAATCCCAGGGAATCCTCGGAGTTCCCAAAGGGGCTCCAGGAGAGCTGGAGAGGGACTGGGGACAAGGCCTGGAGGGACAGGAGCCAGGGAATGGCTTCCCACTGGGAAAGGGGAGCTTGGGCTGGGATCTTGGGAATTGGGAATTCCTGGCTGGGAGGGTGGGGAGGGGCTGGGCTGGAATTCCCAGAGCGGCTGTGGCTGCCCCGGGATCCCTGGGAATGTCCAGGACATCGGGGCTTGGATCCCCCTGGGATCATGGGAGGTTTCCCCACCCGTGGATGGGGTGGGAATGGGATGGGATTTAAGGTCCCTTCCCACCCAAACCATTCCAGGATTCCAAGTCAGAGCTCCCAGAGGGAACGGGGGGCGGGAATTCGATCCAAGGTGGCTTCGCAGGGATCGTCCGGCACCATCCGCAGGGAAATTCGGGAAAAACCGAAGCGCCCTAAAATCCCAGACGGGCTTGGATGGGAAGGGACCCTCAATCCCGTTAAGGCAGGGACACTTCCCGCTATCCCAGATTTCTCCGAGCCTTTTCCAACCCGGATCCATCCAGCCGACGGCGACATCACAGCCCCGAGCCGTCAGGACATTCCCAACTCCCAAAAATATCCCTTCTCCGGAGGCCGGGAAGCAGCAGCAACCCATCCGTGCTGCCAGCACGGCCGATCCCAGGTTTTTCCTGGCTCTGGGAACACAGGGAGGGTGGGAAGCGTGAGGGGGAAAAGGGCGGTGGCGCATCTGGATGCGCTCGGAGCCGGGCTGGTGGCAGCCGTTCCCTCGTATCCCGGTCGCTCCAGGCCTGGAATCGATTTCCAAGAGGTTTTTTTCCGCCTCCGCCGGAGCCCGGAGTCTGCTTGGCTCCTTCTTTTCCCGGTTTTCCAGCTGGGCTCTGGTTCACCCGGCTCGGGAGCCTCCGAAATCGAAGCGCTGGAAAAGGAGGCTCCGCCGCTCTTCCAGAGGCCCTGGGCGGGTGGGAAGGAGGGAATTCCGAGCTCCTTTCGGAGCGGGAGAAGGGGAGAGATCCCGGCGGGAGAAAACCCCGGAGCCGCGGTATTCCCGAAATCCGCGCCTCCCGTTCCCGGCTTTTAGCCGGAAGTCACTTAAAACTGGGGTTCAGTTCTGGGGGGTGGGATGAAATCCGGGATTTTTCCTCGGAAAAAGCGGCGCTGCCGGATGGAGCCCCGCGCTCCGGGGAAGGATCCGCGGCGGGATTTTATTTATCCGCGCCGGGAATTCGTCCCGTGTCAATCCCCCGGAATTCCAGGGTGCTCCCTTGGGTGTAAAAACCGGGAAAGGGGCACCCACAAGCGGATTTTCGGGAAGGCGGGATACGATCCCGAGGCAGGGAAGGATCTTTGGGTCCGGAGTCGGGTGGAAGGCGCTGATTTACGGGATTGAAGCCGGCGAGCGACAGGAAAATCGGGAATGGCTTCCCACTGCCAGGGGGGCAGGGTTGGGTGGGATACCGGGAAGGATTTTTTGGGAAGTTTCTCTCCCAAAAACAGCCCCAAAACCCCGGGTGGTTTCCCACGGTTTCCCCCCCGGATCCACAGGTCAGATTCCCGCCGGGAATTGAATTCCGTGGGTCCTCCTGCGGCCCCTTGGAGAGGGGGATTCACCCTGGCGGGGTTGGGAAGAGTCACCCGGAATTCCCGCCCTTGGAAGTGCGGGAACGAGGATCGGGTGCCGTTCTGGGAGTTCCCTGTTCTCGGGCCCCAAAACGGGAGGGCGGATCCGTAACTCCCGCGGGAAAAGCCGGAATTGTGGAAAAGGCGGGAAAATCCTTGGATTTCCAGCGCTTTTTCCCCGGATTTTCGGTCGGGATTTGGGATTTTTTGGTTTTTTTTTTATTTCTTTCGGTTGGGATATTTTCCTTAATGCCGGAAATACGGAGACCCCGGATCCGTCCCGAGCTCCGCCGGCGCTCCCGAAAAACCTTTTCCGGAGCCCAGCTTTTCCCGAGGCTCCTCAGGGATATTTTAGGAGCAAAGATCAGGATTTAGGGCGGCTCTCCAGGGGCTGCTCCTGGGGGTTTTTTTTTTTCCAGGACAAGGATGATCCAAGGGATGGAGCAGCTCTGCCATGGGAAAGGCTGGGGGAGCCGGGAATGTTCCCCTGGAGAAGGGAAGGCTCCAGGGAGAGCTCAGAGCCCCTGGCAGGGCCTGAAGGGGCTCCAGGAGAGCTGGAGAGGGACTGGGGACAAGGCCTGGAGGGACAGGAGCCAGGGAATGGCTTCCCACTGGGAAAGGGGAGCTTGGGCTGGGATCTTGGGAATTGGGAATTCCTGGCTGGGAGGGTGGGGAGGGGCTGGGCTGGAATTCCCAGAGCGGCTGTGGCTGCCCCTGGATCCCTGGGAGCGCCCAAGGCCGGGCCGGACACCGGGGCTTGGATCCAGCCGGGATAACGGGATTTGTCCCTGGGCGGAACCGGCTGAGCTTTAAATCCACCCCAACCCCAGCTTTCCCAGGATTCTCTGAAAACCTGGATATTTTCGCACCCCCCCCAGCCGCCCCTGGTGTTCCCTCGCGCAGCTGCTCCCAGAGGGGACGATTCCGGATCCGTTTCCCTCCGGAGGCACCCGGAGAAGCCGGAATTCCCCCCTCTCCCTGCCCTCACCCGGAGAAAAAAAAACCCCTCGGGAATTAATTCCGAGCGCTAACGAGCCGACCTTCATCCCAGAACAATTCCCGAGCTAATTGCGCTCCTTCCCTCTTCCCGAGGCTTTGGCGAAGCCGCTTTTTCCATGGATCGAGAGGGGAAGGCGGGAAGAAATCTCGGATCGAGGGCTTTCCATCCCCGCTCGAGGCCGGATGCCTCCGCTCCGTGGGTGTTTCTCGAGGGCTCTTCCGTTTTTTTATCCCATTATTTTCATGGAAAAGAAGCGGATCCCGGAAAATTTCCGAGCACCTGGGAGTCCCTGAGAGATTTTCCCCGCCCGTCCCGGCTCGGGGATGGAATGGGATGGAAGGGTCCCGGTCTGGGGGGTGAGCCCAGCTCCGGCTGGGTGCGGGAATTCTGGGATTCCCTGGATGCGCTGCTTCCTTCTGGGAGTTCGGGCTGCCCGAGGAGAATTTTCCGTATCCGTCATGAAATCGTGGAATGGTTTGGGTGGGAAGGGGCCTCGAATCCCATCCCATTCCACGGGCAGGGACAAATTCCCGCTGTCCCAGGTGGATCCAGCCTGGCCTTGGGCGCTCCCAGGGATCCAGGGGCAGCCACAGCCGCTCTGGGAATTCCAGCCCAGCCCCTCCCCACCCTCCCAGCCAGGAATTCCCAATTCCCAAGATCCCAGCCCAAGCTCCCCTTTCCCAGTGGGAAGCCATTCCCTGGCTCCTGTCCCTCCAGGCCTTGTCCCCAGTCCCTCTCCAGCTCTCCTGGAGCCCCTTTAGGAACTCCGAGGATTCCCTGGAGTTTTCCCTTCTCCAGGGGAACATTCCCAGCTCTCCCAGCCTGGCTCCGGAGCAGAGGGGCTCCGGAATCCTGGAATGGTTTGGGTGGGAAGTGACCTGGAATCCCATCCCATTCCCACCCCATCCATGGGCAGGGACACCTCCCGCTATCCCAGGCGGATCCAAGCCTTATCCAACCTTTGGTGGTCGTTCCCCCGAGGGAAATCCAAGGAAAACACCGATGCCGCAATCCCACGGAAACGCCGGCTCCGAGGTGGGCGTGAGCTCCCCAAAATTCTTCATCCGCACCTCACAGGGACCCTCCCTGCTCCAGGCGGGGAAAATCCCGAATTCCCGACCTCCCCACCAACCTGGCAGCCGGCAAATCCCAGAGGAGCCGCTCCAGAGCCGGAGCTCAGGACAACATTCCCGGGGAACTCCGAGGTCAGCGGCTCCCGGCGGGAGCCGGAGTTCACTGCCTTCCTCCCGGCTCCATCCCAGAAAAACCCTTCCCGAAATTCGGAGGGAATTCTGCTCAGCCGTGCCCGTGGTTCGGCGGGAAAACAGCGATCCCGGGGATTCCTTAGAGCCGGGAAGGAAAATCCACGGAGCAAAAAAAACGAGGAGCGACGGCTTCGTTCCCTGCTCCCGATCCCGCTTTTCCCGGGTGAGGGAAAGGTGAAACCCCCTCCTTGTGGCCGGAAAAGCGGGAGGTTTCGTGGGAATTTGGGATTCCGTGTGCCCCCCCCGCTTCGGATCCGAGTTCGAAAGCGGGATGGGCCGCTCCAAGGGGGAATTTCGCAGGAGCGAGGGAGCAAGTCATGGAATTTCCATGGAGGTTAGGCCGGGTTTAGGCCGGGTTTAGATCCCGGCCCAGCTGGAATTTCCCGGAGCGGGTGGGAAAGGTGGGAATATAAAAGGAACGCGCTCCGCTCGCTCCAGCTCGGAATTCCAGGAGGGAATAAAGCTCCCTTCATTCTTCCAAAGGCAGGAGCCGTTATCCATTGGGGCGGGGAGGCTCCGAGGGTTGGGATCGGATCCTGTGCGGGGCCCGGCTGGAAGCAACCGGACACGGCACGGAGGGACAGGAGCCAGGGAATGGCTTCCCACTGGGAAAGGGGAGCTTGGGCTGGGATCTTGGGAATTGGGAATTCCTGGCTGGGAGGGTGGGGAGGGGCTGGGCTGGAATTCCCAGAGCGGCTGCGGCTGCCCCTGGATCCCTGGGAGCACCCAAGGATCCCCCTGGGATCGCAGGAGTTGTCCCTGCCCATCCCAAAAAGTCCTTGAAGGCCCTTCCCACCCAAACCATTCCACGATTCCACGCATCCCGAGCTCTGCCTTGGGTTTTCCATCCATCCAAAGCCCTGGGTTATTCCCTCCTTTTCCCGGGAAGGCTCCAAGGGGGAGGTGCTGGGCCAAACATTCCCTCCTAAAATAGCCGGGAAAGGGGCCTGGGAAGCCCCCGGGATCAGAGGTGGAGCAGCTGTCGGGATGGATGCATCCCAGATGTGGGAGGGAACGGCTCCATCCCGGGAAAATTCCTCCTTCCCTCCCAAAACCGACGTGGCAGGGGAGGGCGTGAGAATTCCCGCGGGATTTCGTTGTTTGTTTGTTTCGGCTTTTGTTCCTTGGTTTTGTTTTGGTGGTTTTTTTTTTTCCTTTTAATTTTCTCCTGATTCCAAAAGCGACTGGAAAAACCTGGAATTGCGGCCGGGCCTAGGGAACGGAGCGCTCGGAGAGGCCTTGGAAAAATCCCGGTTCCCGCTTCATCCGGGCGGGGAGGAACGCGCTGGATGGGAACGAATTCCCTGGATTAATCGTGGCCGGGGACGGCAGCAGGGATTTAAAGGGCTGGGAATGGGATAATTCCCACCGGCATCGCTCCGAGGGGGACACCGGGAGGGAAAAACCTTTCATGGAATCCTGGAATTCCGGACGGGTTTGGGCGGGAAGGGAGCTTAAAGCCCATCCAGTCCCTTCCATGATCCCGGGTGGATCCAAGCCCCAGGGTCCGGCCCGGCCTTGGGCGCTCCCAGGGATCCAGCCGCTCTGGGAATTCCAGCCCAGCCCCTCCCCACCCTCCCAGCCAGGAATTCCCAGTTCCCAAGATCCCAGCCCAAGCTCCCCTTTCCCAGTGGGAAGCCATTCCCTGGCTCCTGTCCCTCCATCCCCTATCCCAAATCCCTCCCCAGCTCTCCCGGAGCCCCTTTAGGCCCTGGAAGGAGCTCCAAGATTTCCCTGGGATCTCTGGAGTTCACTTTTTTCTTGGATGACGTTTTGCCAGACGCTTCCCTCGTCCCCGCATCCCAAAAAAACCCCGGATAACTCCTGGTTCAGAGGGCAGGAATCCGCTCCATCCGCAGGTTGCCCTCGGAGAAGATCCCGTGGCCAAGGAAGCGGCTCTGGACCTGCTCCATCCCAAAAAAATATCCTCTCCGGAGCTTTTCCCTCGTTTTCCGGAGGGAAAACCTCCAGCTCCCGTTGGGAAAGGACCGGGATGAGAAAAAAAATGTGGGATACCGGGTTGGGCACCCAGGGACATTTCCCGGCTTGGGCTCCCAATCCCCCTGGACACGGATAAAATTCCCTGGATGCATTCCAAGCCCGGAATTCCGTAAACGCTCCCTGAGGTGGGATCGCCGCCCCGCTCTCCCGGGGAAGATTTCCCGGGATTTTGGCCTCTCTCGGGGCGTCCATGGACACGTGGGATATTCCAGTGAGGATCCGGGTTTTTCCCGATCCCGGAAAAAGAGCCGGGATGAGCTTTGTCCTTCCCTCCGGAGCAGCGAGGGTGATTCTCCCGGGAAAGGAGGAAAAACGGGAAAAAGCGGGAATTCCTGGCGGCGCCAGAGGGAGCCCTTCCATTGCGGATGAGGCCGGGATCGGCCTCAACCTTCACATCCCATTCCAGGTTTTTCCGGGATGTGACAGATCCCCCTCCGGAACAGCCGGAGCCCCTTCCCAATCCCCGGCACCCGAGGCTCCCGAAAAACCTGATCCCGATATCCCGCCTGGAAAAATCCTTCCTCCTCAGCCCCTCCAAGGATCCCCCTCTCCACATTCCCTCTAAAATTTCCACTCCGAGACATTCCCGGTTTTTTTTTTTTTTGGCCAGGCTGGAAAAAGGCTCCGAGGCCGACGGGAGAGGAGGATCCCGGAAAATCCCGGGAAATTTCCTTCCGCTGGGATGAGCGGAGCCGAGAGGATTCCGAGGGGAAATTCCCGTTCCTTTCCGAGGCGGGAATGTCGGATCATGGATGGAGGACCCTATGGAATGCTGAATCCTTCGGATCCCTCAGAGCTTTTCCAGGGATTCCCTGGAATGCTGAATCCTTCGGATCCCTCAGAGCTTTTCCAGGGATTCCCTTTCCAGCTCCCCGGCGGGGACATCCCGGAATTCCCACTTCCCTCTTTCCGAGGAATTCGAGGGAAGGGGGATCTGAAAAAGGAAGGAGAGGAGGTTCCGCCTTTCCTTCGGGATTCGAAAAAAGCGGGATTTGTATTGGTTTAATCCCATTTTATATCAATCTAATCCCATTTTATATCAATCTAATCCCATTTTATATCAATTGAATCCCATTTTATATCAATTTAATCCCATTTTATATCAGTTTAATCCCATTTTATATCAGTTTAATCCCATTTTCTATCAATCTAATCCCATTTCCTAGCAATTGAATCCCATTTTATATCAATTTTATCCCATTTTATATTGGTTTAATCCCATTTAATATCAATTTAATCCCATTTTATATCATTTAAATCCCATTTTATATCCATTTAATCCCATTTTATAACAGNTTATATCAATTTTATCCCATTTTATATTGGTTTAATCCCATTTAATATCAATTTAATCCCATTTTATGTCAATTTAATCCCATTTAATATCAATTTAATCCCATTTTATATCAATTTAATCCCATTTTATATCAATTTAATCCCATTTTCCATCAATTCAATCCCATTTAATATCAGTTTAATCCCATTTTATATCAATTTAATCCCATTTCCTATCAGTTTAATCCCATTTTGTGTCAATTCCCCCCCACGCTTCCCAAAAGTTCTTCCAGGTCTCCTTCCCATTCCCGAAATCTCCTTCCCTGGGGCGAACGAAATCCCCGGAGGTGAATTTTTCCCACTTTGACCCCGTTCCGGGAGGAGATTTCCCATTCCCACTCCCATTCCCATTTCCCATTCCCGTTCCTATTCCCACTCTCATTCCCACTCCCATTCCCATTATTTCCCACTCCCATTCCCACCCCTATTCCCATTCCCACTCCCATTCCCAT
>VXAZ01000718.1:0-11168 GCA_013399875.1 Gymnorhina tibicen | reverse complement strand
GATTATAAGTTTCAGGAGGCATACACTGGTATTTCCTTATGTTTTTTTCCCCAGGGGATATAGCATTTTTGCATGCAAAGAACGTTATGATGCTAATGAAAAAACATTCTTACCAAATGGCCGGTGATATCCCAGCAAATGCCTATCTCCATCTTCTACTGCAGAGCAATGGACCCCAGACCCAGGATCATTAGCCAAGGCAAGGGCCCATGAAGCATAGCAGAGCTGGTAGGGAAACCACAGAGACTCTCTGCGCTGCAAGACGTGCCACTCCATCACATGGATACCATTTATTGTGCATCTGACAATGCACACCACAGCAGACCATGAAGTGCTGGCTGTCACCACCCATGGACACAGAACCTGCAGTCACAGAGGGCAATACTGGCAGCTGCTGCACATCAAAGTCCAGCAGCCTTTCTTCCTTTAAAACAAGGAAAGTGTAGGATGAGTCCTACAGCCATGAGATATGCCGTGATATATGTGGTAAAGGGATTTCCATGAGATCTGTGGCTAAGGGATTACTCTGGGCATGATGGCATGCTGAAGGGTAATACATTATCAGGCAGAAACAGATAACCCTTTTACCTTCAGGCAGCCAGGTTGAAGAGGAAGTGATGCTAAAGTGTCACAATTCTGTACTTTCCTTGTGCAAGACCCAAAGTCTTTGTAATTTCTTTGTTACTCTCGATATCCCTCATTTACATATAAGTGGCTGCTCTCTGTCCCCCATTAATGATGGCAGTAACAGAATATTTGACCACAGTCTCACTTCCACTTCTCCCAAAAGTAGAAATTAGCATTTGAAATCTTCATTGGCAGAGGATGAGAATATAGCCATTTTACAGACAAGTCAGTGGGCTTATTTCTCTCTCTTCCTAAAACTAGGGATGCTTCTTTGGTAAGATTTGCACTGCGAGCACTTACATCGCACTGTACATTTGTATTTTGCAAGTCTAGCATTTTTATCAATTATCCAATAAAGTGTGCTATTGGTAAATCTGTGTTCATGAAAGTTCTTTTTGAACTTCACCGGACTTACAGTGATGAATCAGTAATCCTCACAACTGTTGAATCTGTTCACAAATGAGACGAGGCTTGTAGTGTAACTCAGATTAATGTTGCATCTGGGAACCTGATCAGACTTAGTAGTACTAAATTGGCTCAAATCAGAAATTAAGTGCAGACACACCCAGCCCCTCTGATCTCTGAGGACCAGCTGGAAGGTAAGGGAGGTTATTTTCTGCCCACACTTAATGCGACAGGAGAAAAAGTCAATTAGATTCAACCTTTAAAGATGTGATAAACCAAAATAAACTGCCCAAGCATTAGAGCATTACATGGCTCAGGTATGATTGCAGTTGAGATTGAAGACACAAACTTTCTACATGAACTTGAATGCAGCCATTGCACTCAGGCCCTTAATTTTAGCTGTGTACTCAAGTTCCTCAGTTCATTGTTATTAACCTAGGCTGCACTGACATTCAAGAGAGGAAGCGGGGAGGAAGAGAGAAATAGAGAGAGACCAAGACACCCCTCTCCAGCTGCTGCTTGACTCTGAAGATGGAGAGAGTTCTGGCTTACCATACACCAAACAGAGACTAACACTGCACATTTAGGTGCCTGGAATTAGGTACAAAGAATCTGGGCTTTGAAAATCTTAATGAATGTGTTTGTAGATTTCTCACATATTTCAGTATTTTTAGGAACCTAAGTGTTGTTGCAGAGGCAGCCCAGCTCCTACCATCTTTGCGCTTCATTTCTCTGTATATTCTTCCCTCTCCTGATAATCTTTGTAATGCATTAGCTATTTTAACTGTAAAGAGTTACATTCTGGTGCTGTATCTGGCTATTTGCATGTGTAAAACCTTGCATCCATTGCAGTACCAGAACAAATAAAAAGACCTAAATAAGAGCAAGAAGCAATGCTGTCTTGTGCAATGTCTTTGCAATGAGAAGCTTGTTTAAAAGTACAGCTCTGTGATCTACGCTTGGCTTTATAAGAAGTTCAAAAGAACTAATCTTCTGATTTCAACTGGCACATGCACCAACCCCTAATGATTTCGGGTGTTCTTCAAATATTCAGCAACAGTACAGCTATGTGTTTCTGAAGGAAGTTTATCTGCTAGTGCCATATATATGTGAGGAGTTCATGGGGGAAAGGCTAGAGAAACACCTCAGAAGTTACAGCAAGTAGAAAATATATTATTATGTTCATTCTGAGGCATAGGAGTACAGATAAATCCTCTCCTTTGCAGTCATAATGCTCTGCAGCTTCTAACCATAACAGTAAACTGGACCATTTAGAAAACAGAAAAGCAGAATAGGTTCTTGAAAGTCTTCCAAAACAGTTCCAGTCAAAAATGTCTAAGAGAAAACTTTAAATTAAAGTTTAACATACCATTTTCTGTGTGCTTCCAGGTCTGGCAGATTAGGTGCTGGAAGAGACTGTAAACTGGAGCAGGAGAGAACAGCATTAAAGTGGTTTCCAGTGGTTCAGCAGAGGTGTAGAGGAGAATGTAACATGGCATAACTCACTCAAGACAACAGTAATCTGCACCGTATCTTCTTTCTCTTCATCTGAACACCAAAGGAAGGGAACTTCAAAATCCTTAACAAGAGAGGGTAATCAGCTAGGAGACAAAGGCATTATGAAAGGGTTATATTCATGTGATCAACAAAGATTGCAGAAGCTCAAGTTCCTTTTTTTTTGTCCTTTTTTACTGCAAGCTGCATGAAGGGAGAAAAAAATTGTTAATTGACTTGGAAGTTTAGTAATTTTTGTAATTCTAATTTGGGATTCATTCCTGCAGTTAATATCTTCAACGATTCAGATCTTACTAAGAATCACTTGTGTGCTAATAGGAGCAGACAAATCTCTTAAGCTGAATACTTCATAGAAAAAATGTCTGTTAAGTGAATGGAACTTCGGGAAGGGAACCAAAACCAAGACAAAAAGGATAATGGTAAGGACATAGGAAACTGAATACAAAAAAGTGAAAACTATGTGGAAGAGTGTGCACAAGTTGGATTGTGAATGTTGATTTCTTCAAGCAACCAGCCACGTCCCTGGTACGTGTCACTGGAATATGAGATGCTTAGTGTCCATTTTGCTTGCATGAAGGTTTTCTAAAACACAACATCCAATCACCCAACCGTGTAGTTTTTGACAGGTGCTCCCTCACAGTCTATAGCTACAAACTGTGGAAATTTTAATAGCTGTACCAACACTTAGCATCTTCTTTTGCTCTAAGGCTGGTTTTTTTGTTTGTTTTTTTTTTTGTTTTTTTAATATTAGGAACTTGTTGTCAACCAGCTAAGAGCTCAAGGAGTTTCAATTCTATGTAAAGTGAAAGTGCAGCTTTAGCTGAGTGTTAATAAAATGCAGAGCACTTCTTAGCTTTATTTTCTTTTTACCTGTGAAATGTGGGAAGAAAAATACAGCAATAATTCCCTTCAGAGATGGGGGCAAGGTAAATGCAGGGAAGTTTTCAGAAGTCCAGAACTTCTGAACTATAATTTGATTTTTAGAGGCACAGGGAGTCACTGGTTTACTGATTTTAAAAGTTCATTTTCCCTCTGAAATTGCACAAAATCTCTTTTACCTCCTCTGAAACACAAAGTAACTGAAAGCAGAAAAGTACTTCCTACTATATCACGTGTTAGGGGAGGACCCACTGGTAAGAGCAAATGTATATTGCTGCTGCTGTGAGTGAAGAATGTAACTTAAAATAAATCAGGAGTCCTTAATTGTCATAATCCTTCATCCATGAGTGTGGTTGTCAGCTGGCTTTTAATCAGACTGGTGCACTCATATTTCTGGGTTTTTTTCTCTTTATCTACAGGAGGTTCCTTTATCTTATTTGTCAAAATCAGGATTCCACTGTGTTTATTTTAAATCTTGATAGTTTACTTGGAGTCCTAAAGTCTTGCTGCAATGTCTTTTCTCTAAAATGCTGAGCCTCATTTCAAGAATGAGGATAAAACCCCACCTATTCACAGTTAATACAGTGTTCAGTGTAAAATGGCATAATTTGCCCAGCAAATTATTCAAGAAAACCAGTTATCTTGCTCAGTTTTTGCAATACATAAGTTGACTCTTCAAACTGATATTGCTGATAGCCATTGCAAAACTGTATTTGAGGGCACTAAAAATAATCAAAACAATAAACAGAAAACAGCACTGGAGGAGATTGGCCTACAACAAGGGCAGAGGAAGCACTCAGGGCTCTGGTGAGGGGGGACACCCTGACAGATGTGCGTTAAGAGCTTACCCAAACTGCCCAGGGTGCTGAGATATGGCCGAGGGAGCCACTCATACCACAGAAGCAGACGTTGCCTCTTCTGAAAGCTCGGGCTGCCCCAGGCTGCCTCAGTGCCAATGCTGACTGTCTGGTTTACAACAGGTTTAAACTGTTTGCTGAAAGCCAAGGTGCCCAGCACTCCTGTTTTTGAAAGTGAGTTACCTTCAAGGGAGCCAGAAGGCATCCAGAAATAGCTGAGATAAGATGGAGTTATTTTGCAAGTTCTCCAGGGTCGGCAAAGCAACTGTGCCCCTTCTGTTTGCCCCGTCCTCAGGGGCAGATAAGATGGAGTAGCCACAGAGATCATTCCTTCCTTTCTCCTGGGGATGATGATGAGGAGAAGTGCCAAGGCAGTAATGCTGGAAGTGATGGTGCACGGCAATGCAGAAACTGCTGGCAAATCATAAAACTGGCAGGTTCAGAGGAATTTTGGCACTTGTAAGTGGGATATCCTCAAATCCTGCTTCTTAGTGTTGAAATTACTAGCCTGCAGGCCCACTCCAATTTGAAAAGTTTAATACAGGTAATCCTGCCAGGGTTTATGAAGTCAGCTTCAGGCAAGAGCACTGAGGGAGCACTGGAACAACATCTGCAGAACAGCATGGAACTCGGACACTGCTCAACCCGAACAAATCACATAGCAGGAGAGCATCTCCATATGAAATAAAGGCTTAAGATTATGGCAGGCAAGCAACAGCTCACATTAAACATGGATGTACATCAATTTATGGAGTTCTAAAGACCATGAGACATAATTTTTGAAATTTTTTTAGGCCTTGATACTGCCTTTTTGACAACTGTGCATGACATTTCTATATGTGAGGGCTGCTACTCAGTAGAGGTTATTTTGATTCTAATGGCATGAACCGCACTTGAAATGGATTGATTTCTTGTCTCCCTCTATGTATGTATATTTACACATGCAAAACCCCTACATGCAATAGGAATGCATATTGTATAGTGTATATATTGTATATATCTAAGTATAGTTGCAGATACATCATAGAACAATGTTCTAAGTGTTTTTACTTGTTTAACCGGGGCCAAAGGCCTGCCATTTACAATGGTGCAGGCTTCCACTCCCAGCCCTGTGACCTTCCTCCCTGGCTGCCCTGGAGTCTTTGCTGGAGCCAGATTTTCCCTTTGATTTCACACCACTGTTCTCTGGACCCTGTCCCTGCAAGCCTTGGTGGGACTGGAGGTCTCTTCAGAGCTGAGGGGCAGTGGCACATGCCTCATTCTTGCCTTCCCTGAAAAGTCACTCTAGAAGTGAAGTGTTGATGTGTTCCATTGCCACAGGTACACCCTGCTCATGGAGTTAATTAAGGCCAATTCATGAGGCAAGCAGCCATCACCTGTCACTGAGCAGGTGACATCTTCATAATCCTTCACTTAATTCTCAGGCCCTGAAGGTTCTGTGAATCCAGAAGAAAACCCAGACAAACAATTTTTTCTCCTCCCTTCCATCCTCAAGTTTCCCGGGCACCAGGTGACTGCTCTCCTCCTTACTGTCCTGGAGGGTCCCTGGCCCACCAGGCCCCCACAGGAGAGGGAGGCAAAGTACAGCAGCCCACAGTCTAGAGATCCAATCAGTTATGAGGCATAAGGGGGAACTTGAACCAGACCTGCTGCTGGACAGTGAAACCCATCAACCTCCAGTAGCAGGGATGCCTCCACCATTGTTTGCATCCTCTGAGGATGGAGGGAGTGATTAATTCTTTTTTATCTTTTGAGAGTTTAATTATAATTGTTATATTCATAGAGCAAAGCATGGACTAAGATTTGCCTTGATCTGCAGAGGGTTCAAGTTACTAGGCATCATAAGTTAGGATTTAGGTGATTGGAAACTATAAGTTAAAATGTATTTTAAATTCTGTATTAATCTACTTATAGCTTGTACTATGTTGATTTGTTTTGTAGAAATCCTGTGGCATTTTAATAATAATGATTTATGTGCTATACTAATCATAATATCCTATCAAAAATGCTTTCATTGTAACTACAACATAGTGCCATAATCCTTCTACCAAAGACCATCTCTTCTAGCGTTGGATGAAAACCATCCACTATGGATCCTGCTAATAAGAGCAGATATCTATGTGTATGTACATGTATGTGGGCACAACATAATCTGAGCAGGGATTTCGGCAAGTCTCTATGATTTGCCTGTTCTGTGTCATTTCTTTTATTCTTTGCCTTATTTTACCTTTTCTTACAAGTATAGCTCAACACTGGAAGGCCTGGAAAAGAGAGACATGAGTATCCATGATCACACCTCCTTTGTCACTCACAACAACAGTCCTGGGTCTGGCTGGGATGGAGCCTATTTTCTCCACAGCAGCCCTGTGGTGCCCTGGTATAGACTGGTGACCAAAGCAGTGTTGATTACACACCAGCATTATGCCTGTTGGGGAAGTTGCAGAGCCTCAAGACCTTCTCCGCTTCGCACACTGGTGAGCAGCCTGGGGGTGAGCAAGAGTCTGGGAGGGGGCACAGACATGATTACAGAGCCTACCTGACTAAAGGCATAACTCATGCCATTAAGGTTCCATGCCCAGCAATAAAATTGGGGTGGGGTGGTAGCGGGATGTGGATTTTGCTAAAGCAGCCATCACTCAGAGGCTAGCTGGGCACTGGTCTGCTGCCAGGAGGTGGTGAGTGATCACTTTTGTATTATTTGCCTTTTTCTTTTTCCTTAACTTATTAGCCTGGTTTTATCTCTATCCAGGAGCTATATCTCTAACCAAGAGCTGCTCTGAAGCTGCCCTCCTGATCCTCCCCCCAGCCCAGATGGGTGGGGGCTTGGCTGCCAGACAGGGGCAGTCACCACACAACACACAAGAGACCACAGAGCCCCAGCATTGACAATGGATGCCTGACAAACAACTGAGAGAGGCACTTGTACAGTGAAAACATGCTCAGGTTTCACTCCCCATAGTCCACGGCCTCAGCAACAGGCTCCGAGTGTTTGACATTTAAAACCCCTGGAGTGTATAACAAGAGCTTCCAGCAAAGCTGCAAAAATCAAATACTCTTACCAAGAAAGCCAAAAATGTGTACTTGCACTAGGGCAGTGGAATGATGTGGAGGGCTGCGAGCCCTTGGCACAGGAGGCCTTTGCACTCCCTTGGAGGAAAGAGGCCTAAGGCCCAAAAGAATCTCCCCAGAGATAAGCGACTTTCCTCAGGTTAGGGTGACAGAGTGAACCACTCCCAGCATGCCTGGTTTCTTTATGGTAATACCTGATACCCCGTTGGCTATTGGTTTCTACCCCACCCCCTACCTTTCCCATAAAAAGAACCCACCTCTGCCACTGACCAGGGAGTGTTGTCACTGACCTCCCCTTCGCAGGGTGGCTGGGCAATAAAGGCTGCCTCTGTGGAACTGCCACACGAGGCTCCTGTCTCTCTGCCCCCGAGTTTGCCTTGGATGATTTTGCAAAGAGCTGAATCACAAGAGCTGGAATCACTCCTAGCTGAGGAATCACTACACTTGCTGAGATCACCTGTGGCTCAGGGAGGCCCGGCAGTGCCCTTGGAAGAGCTGTTCTTTGCAGGACACTCTCTCTCCAGGAAGGTTGCGGCATTCCGGTGCTGACCAGCATCGGACCCCCCACAATTGAACGAGTCAAAATAAGGTTTACAGACAAATACGAGCTAAATCCTCCAACTTCTGCTATGCAAGGGGGTATTTTTTCAGTTCTCTCAGAAGAATGCTGCTGAGAGAGGGATGTTTCCCACCAGGCTGAACTGTCAGATCTTCAGACCAGAATCCAGGCACGGACCAGGAAGCATAGAGCGTTAAACACCAAACACCTCACCATTTTCTGTTCCCATGGCTTTTAATTCTGTCAAAATGGAGGCAGTTTTCACAGAGCTGTTGGAAGTGACCTGTAGCTCTTCATAAGCATTTTGGGTGCACAAAATGCAGCACATACAGTAAGATTAGTTCTGCAATTTTCCTTCTGCTCTTTCCCCCATCTCATCCTGCTAAATGCAGTTGAGTGGGTTTGCTTCCAACAATCTGAGAAACACAAACTTCAGCTGCTCATGAAATGCAACTCAGACTCCCAAGGAAATTTAAACATTGTGTCCCTTCTGTCAGACCATAAAAAGAAGGAGAAGGATGATCTGATTATGAAGATGTTTACCAGTCTGGTTTGATTAACAGTTCATCTTTATGTTCAAGACAGCTGGAGCATGATTTGTGAGCAAGGTTTGCATGAGAGTCAATGCCCACATTCTTCTCTATTTGACCTGTGCAGGCCACAGTCTCCAAAAAAAGTTTCAAAAGAATAGAGGCACAAGCAACCTCTTTGCACAAGTAATTTTGAAGCTTTATTTACAGTACTTGTGCACAGGGAAGACAAACAATTCAGCACTTTATTTGAAACAAAGATCTGATGTATAAAGCAACTGAACTGATACTGTGCATTAAATGTGTTGTACGTCTTTTGTGTAGTGCTCAGGTGTAAACTTTGGCATAATTATGTGGCCCCAGACTTCAGGGTTATTAACAAGTTAACTGCAAAGTAATGTGGGTTAAATGATCTTACATTTAAGGAATTTCTTTACCAAATAAAACAGTACTGTTGATTCACTGTGTTATTATGTTATAACATAGTTACAGGCTCTTCAGGAAGGATAGGCAAGGCAGGCAAGTCAGAGGATGGCTCTTTATATGAGGGAGGGGTTGAAATGTATAGTGCCTGCAGCTGATGATGACACGGTTGAGAGTCTCTGGGAAGGATGAAGATGCGTGTTGTTGTGGGAGTATACCATCAACCACCCATCTGGGACCATGACACTGAGGAATTCTTCCAGAAAGAATTAAGGAATATCTCCAGGTCCTTGTCCTTATGGGTGATCTTAACTTCCCAGACATCAATTGGGAACACCATAGAATGGACACAAGTAGTCCTGAAGCATGTTGAAGATCATTTCTTGATGGAGATATTAAGGGAACTGACTAGGAAAGGTGCCCACCTAGATTTGTTGTTTGGAAACAGAGAGGCATTCACGGGCAAAGTGGTGATTGGTGACTGACTCGGTCACAATGAGCACAAAGTAGTTGAACTTCAAATCATTGGTTTACAAACACGACCATAAGAAACCATAGCATCATAGAATAATTAAGGTTGGAAAGACTTTAAGATCATCAAGTTTAATCATCAGCCTAGCACCATGACTATGTTCACCATTAAAACATATCCTCAAGTGCCGTGTCCACATGTTTTGTGTACACTTCCGGGGATGGCGACTCCACCACTTCCCTGGCCAGTCTGTTTCATTGCTTGACAACACTTTCCATGAAAATATTTTCCTAATATCTAGTGTAAACCCACTCTGGTGCAACTCCAGTCCATTTCCTTTCATCCTCTCACTTTCTACATGGGAGAAAAGACTGGCTCCCACTGAGTACAGCCTCCTTTCAGGTGGTTATAACAAGTGATAAGGTCTCCCCTGAGCTGCCTTTTCTCCTGGCTAAACAATGCTGTGAGAATTATGTAAAAGGCTTTACTAAAATCTAGATAGACAACATCCACAGCCTTTCCCTCATCCACTAAGCAGGTCATTTTGTCACAGAAGGAGACCAGGCTGGTCAACCAAGACCTGACTTTCATAAACCCATGCTACCTGGACCTTATACCCTGGTTGTCCTGTACTTGTTGCATGATGGTATTCAAGATGATCGTCTCTATGACCTTCACTGGCACTGATGTCAGGCTGACAGGCCTTTAGTTCCCCAGATCCTCCTTCCAATGTTAAAATAAAGTCATAAAACACCCACTCTTCTAACCAGGCTCTTTCTCCTGCGGTAAATCAATAACACCACTGTGATAATTAGGAGGAAAAAAAATCCTTATTGTCTGTAATATTAGATGAACATTAGTTTTCTTGTTTGTTTTTGTGTTCTTGCCTGTCTTCACGCCTACAACTAAATCTAAAAGGGACTGTTTAAAGAAAGGACCAGACAGAAAAGCTAGGCAAAGAACTGCCAGAGGCAGCTGAGATCACAGAATCATAGAATAGTTTGGGTTGGAAGGGATCTGGAAGATCATCTAGTTCTTCATCTCTTTGGTTTAACTGATTTTCTCCATCTGCCTTGTGCCTCTCCCTCTGCCTATCTGCTCCCTCTCCTTGCATCCATGCAGCAGCTCCATGCACAAGGAATCCCTTTATCTTATGACCCCCTCCCACCTGTAGCCTACAAGACCTTCTGAACTGGTTTCTCACGTCTTCCCATTTTAGTCCACACACATACTTCCAAGTCTCTTCAGATTTGTGAACTTTTTGCCAGTGCAACAATGGGAGAGTTCCTGTACCAGACCCAAGCCCCTGACAGCAGTCGCAGCAGAATATGCTTTCCCCAGTTTGCCCACTCAGACAGAAGTGGTAGACTCAGAAACTGTAAGCCTAAGATGAAAAGATAAGAAATCTTTTCTTTTCCCAACTCCTAAGATCAAAGAATGAGCTTTTCTAAAGCTATTTTCTGACACAAATGTGTCAGCAACTGCTTTTCTTGATTTTCATAAATACAGCAAATAGAGAAACTATATATTTCTATAAATATCACATTTATTCCAACAGTGTCTGAACAGCAGCAACTTTAAGCATGGTCCAATCACTCCTTCATCCTGTGTACTTGAGCACATTGATCAAGTGTGTAACCCACACTTGATCCAACCAGAGGAGATGTTGGAGGCTTATTGTGAACTGGAAGTGGTGATTTTCTGCAACAGTGACTTCCAGGGGGTAGTGCATCATTTCTTGCTGTGCACTAAGTGCCAAGCAAGGTGCATATGTATCATAACAGTATTTAAGAAACTAAACAGTTTCTCGGAGAAGCTTGTTGTAAGCAAGC
>VXAZ01000708.1:0-14480 GCA_013399875.1 Gymnorhina tibicen | reverse complement strand
GTGGCCATGGTGCTTGTTGGTCTGTGCTCCCTCCTCCTCCCCCTAAGGGTGCTGTCTAGTAACAAGCAGTGTCTGATAACTAGTAGCCAGGTCTCAGCACGTTGCATAACTTTGTGCCTCTGGAGTTGCCACAGCAATTTTCTTTCACATATTTTGTCACTTTAACAGTGTCCTGTAGTTGTTCAGGAGTGAAATTCCAAATCATTGGAGGAAAGAAGTCCTCCAAATAATGACCCATGTCCTCCCACATTTCATGCCACTCATGACTATCTACCTTCAGGGCAGATCTCTGAATGACCTTCCTAGAAATCTGACTCTATAACATGGTGTGGACCTCACTGAGGAGACCTGGCAGACTTAGCAACAAGAACATGCTTTCCTTAACATCCAAAGGAAATTCAAAATTCTCAAAAGCTGTTGTACCAGGCCTGAAGGAGGAAAAGGGCATGAAAAGCTGGGGAAAATCATCCTCCTCTGTTCTTCCCACAGTCTACGTGCAATTATTAATGGAGTCCCAGAAGTAGCCCCCAGCAATGAGTTGGTATAGAATAACCTCCAGGTCCTAGCCATGCCCCCTCCTGGCTACTGCAAAAAATAACCCTGTCCTGGTCAGAACCAGGACACATGCTAATGTCTAGATTCTTATTAGATGTTCACACTCACTTTATAATTTGCATTTCAGGCATGATCCTCATTGAAACTGATGTTCAGGCTATGTTATTTCAGCACTGCATACAGTACATGTATAGTATACAGGTATGACTTAGGTTACAATGTAAGATGTGCCCAAAAGTATGTATTCTATCACCATCTTCATAAGCTGTTAAAAACAGGTGGGGCAGTGTTCTTTATCTCTTCCATTGATGCCTTAGGGTTTTAGCTTTTATATTTTCCATATATTTGTAATTCTGTAATTCTGCAATTCTTTAGTGTATAACTCTAAACTCCATATAGACTGTTAGCTACTGTTCTCCCATTTTGGTCAGACAAAACAATTCCTCTCTAGGCCTGGAAACCAAGGACACCTTACTGTCTCAGACCCCAAGAAATGTAAACAAAAGTGAGTTGGGGGGGAGCAAACTTGGGGAAAATTACTTCATTACCTGTGTCTTGGGGTGACTTTATGCTGTTGTATCCCCTATCACCGCTCTATGCCCAGATATGATCCTGAGCCTTTCTGTGCCTTTAAAACTGGGTGCAAGAGAGAGAGAAAAAAAACTGAGCAAACTTTTCAAAACAGTTTGTGCTTCAAGGTCACAGAGATTAGCTGCTGCTGCTGCTGAGGAGCGAAGGAAGCACCCTTTCTGTTTCTCTCGGCTTTTCGGCTCTGTTTCTCCGGAAACAGACTGAGAGTTAAGATTCTTTCTGGGACTTCGGCTTTTCCCTTCTTCTCTTCTGGACTGTTTCAACATCAGAACACCAGAACTCACTGGGAAAATTTCCACCTAAGGCCCGGAGGGGGCTCAGGCCGACCCAGCTCTGAGGAGGAGAAGGAGAGAGACCACACCCACAGAAGGACTTTAAAATCTTCCCAGGTTTCTCTCCACAGCAAGAGGTTTTATTATTTAGCAATATTATTCTTTTCCTGTGTGTTTGTTAAATAAATAGTTTTTTCCTTTCCTTCACTTTCCTCTGAGGAAAATATTTTTTTTCCCGAACCTGGTGGGGGTGGGGTGGCTGTAACCTGCCTCCTAAGAGAGGACATTCAAATTCAGACATTCCTCTGAAATTTGTCCCAAACCGGCACAACCTGAAGCTGTAATTGGAGGATTAACCCCCGATATGCAAATGGACCAAACTTATATAAGTATGAAAACCCGTGACTGATCGTCTGGTTTTGGGTGTAGCCCCTGGGGGCTTTGACTGCCCTAAATGTACTTGAAGGCCCTTCAATAAATATAACTGCTTTTTATTCTCTTAATTTTGTCTAGTCTCTGTTTTTAGGTAGTCCCAAAAAGGCAACACCATGACACATCCCTGATAACTCCCTCTGGGAGATATCTCTTCTAATGAGCCATCTAGCCTCACTTCATGACTCATAAAATTACATCATCCCATTGTGAGATGCTCCGCCCAGGGGGAGGAACCAAGCATTCCTACCTGGATATAATCTGAGGTTTGGAACACCATGGGGGCCTTACCTACTGGATTCCCAGAGGACAAGAGCTACAAAACCACCACCGGACCTTCAGAGGAAGACCAGACCCTTCTACAGGATCATCACTTCAACAGAACCACATCTATCACTTCAGGAGGACTGCAGCCACCATTTAATCAGACTGCTACCACCACCCTGCCTGGCAGGGTGTCAGATTGTATCCTGACTGGCAGTTTAAGCCAGTGTTTTCTGCCTTTATTTTAATTTTCCTATTAAATTGTAGTTCTGATTTGGAATCTCCTGCTGGTTTGCTTTCAATCTAGTACAATGATATACATTTACTACATGTAACAAACTCCCATTAAAGTAGTGACTTAAAACTTGATGATGATGATGACCTAAAATGCAAGTGGGACCTCATGGTCTGTAACTGTATCAGGGCATTATTGCACTGGGCAGCACATGCAGAGCCAGAGAAGCCCTGAGGAGGTTCCTTAAAGATGAGTAAAAAGGAAAGATTGTTACACCCATTTAAACACAGACAATCTGGAGAAGGACCAAATTATGAAGAGAAGGATTTATTGTATCTAGCTTAGACATGCAAGTGTCTACTGATTCCAGACTCCATCTATAGCTAATAGACCAGCATTTCAAGAGAGTTCTCTAAGAAAGACCCTGAGTCACTGTCTCAGATAGGACATGACTTTAGGATATGCAAAGTTATGTCCTTTTAAATCCAACCAATGCCACCCAGAAACTCTCTGGCAGAGCTGAGATTTCTGTCAATGTATCTCATTCCCTAGTCCACTGCCTTAGCAAAGAGAGAGAAACAAAAATATCAGTTTTCCTTAGCAATGCTACCTATCTTCTCAGTGACAGAAAAATATTTTATTAAACAACATACTGAGTTTTAAGGCTTTCCCTGAAAATGAAAGGTAGGTTTCCCTTACATGATAATTCAAAGTAAAATAAACAAGTCACTTGCATTTAAAAGAATCATGGAATCATTAAGGTTGGAAAAGACCTGCAAGATCATCAACTCAAAGCTTTGACCTAATACCACCATGCCCACTAAATCATACCACAAACATCATGTCCACTCATTTTTTGAATACCTCCAGGGATGGGGACTCCACCATCTCCCTGGGCAGCCTGTTCCAATGCTTAACTGCTCTTTCAGTGAAGAATTTTTTCCTAATATTCAACCTGAACCTCCCCTGGTGCAACTTGAGGCCATTTCCTCCTTGTCTTATCTCTGGTTACCTGGGGGAAGAGGCCGACCTACACCTCACCACAACCTCCTTCAGGTAGTTGTAGATGGCAATAAGGTCACGCCCAAGCCTCCTTTTCTCCAGACTGAACAACCCTAGTACCCTCAGCCGCTCCTCATAGGACTTACTCTCTAGACCCTTCACCAGCTCTGTTGCCCTTCTCTGGACACACTCTAGCACCTCAATGTCTTTCCTGGAGCGAGGGGCCCAGAACTGAACACAGTACTTGAGGTGTGGCCTCACCAGTTCCAAGTACAGAGGGACAATCACTCCCCTGGTCCTGCTGGCCACACTATTGCTAGTACAAGCCACGATGCCATTGGCCTTCATGGCCACCTGGGCACACTGCTGGCTCATGTTCAGCTGCTGTCAACCAGCACTCCCAGTTCCTTTTCTGCTGGGCAGCTTTCCAGACACTCTTTCCCCAGCCTGTCGTGCTGCAGGGGGTTGTTGTAACACAAGTGCATGACTTGGCATTTGGCCTTGTTGAACCTCATACAATTGGCCTCAGCCCATCGATCTAGCTATTTCAGATCCCTCTCCAGAGCCTCCTGCCCTCCAGCAGATCAACACTCACACCCAACTTGGTGTTGTCTACAAATTTACTGAGGGCGCACTTGATCCCCTCACCCAGATCACTGATAAAGATATTAAACAGGACTGGCCCCAAAACTGAACCCTGGTGATCACCACTTGTGACTGGCCACCAACTGGATTCAACAGCATTCACCACCACCCTCTGGGCTGGACCATTCAGTTACATATAAACCTTAATAAGATTAAAGCAAAACATAATAATCAGCAAGCTGATTTTTTTTCTCTAATTTTCAATTGCGGCAAAAGACCATCATGTCAATAACACCCGGGAAAACTCTGTTGAATATTTATTCCTTGTTAGCTCATAAACTTTCAGTGGTCTTGTAGCAAATGATCTCCCTTTCTTGGGCCTCTGGAATACTTGTCATTTCTGCATAGGTAGCAATCTATCTGCTTCAAGCTGTTGACTACCTCAACAGGATCCAGTAAAGAAAAATCCTCTGTAAGAACTATAAAGTTCTATTGGGAGATTTCAGATGTATTTCCTTGTCAGATGTGTCCACTCTGAAGGTCTTCCAATGCAAACCTGGTAATTACCAGAGGTGAAATATCCAACACAAACATCCAACCTACCAACCCAGCACTCACCTGGCATCACTGAATGACATATCCTGTGAAAATAATAGCAATAATGAGTAATTTTTCAAAGAAATTTCCTAACAGAAGGGTTGGAAGGGACCTTAAAGATCCTCTCATTCCAACCCCCTGTCATGGGCAGGGGCACCTTCCACTAGATCAGGTTCTTCAAAGCCCCATCCAACCTGGCCTTGAACACTTCCAGGGATGGGGCATCAACAACCTGAAAATCTGTCTTTCTCTAGCTCTTCCTATCTAGTCCAGCTCTATGAGGTGAAGGTGACAGGGAGCCATTCCCAGAAACTGAAACAAATCAAACAGGGAAAAACAAACAAGAAAAAAATTACTTGGGACAGTTGAAACATAATATGTCTCAAGGAACTCCTTCTGTTCCCTAAAAGAATTAAATCCCAAAGTACAGAATCCTTTCCACTGTAATTTTCCACCTTGAACCACGGTGAATTAAACCAGGGGAGGCAATCAAAAGGATAATAGAACATGCTAAGTATACAAGTCTAAGCATCTACCCTGGAACAACATCCTCCCCAAAAAAACCCCAACAAAATCACCTCCTGAAAGGAAACTATAAATGCCTAATACAATGAAAAATATAGAATTTTATGAGTCCATTTAAATAACTGTAGAGCCAAGTGCATACACAATTCCCATTTCTGTACAGAAAAAACCCATCTGCCAGTAAAATCCCTCTGTTTACTGATATACATTGTGTTGTCCAGCCTTTTCTGGACTGTCCACTTGTTAAGCAGTTCTGTAAAGTACTCTTATGTTTTCATTCCACCCAGTAGCTTCCTCTGTAAGCCACAACTGTGGTATCAAAATGTCACATCCACTGAAATATTCAAGTAACTATTTTTACTGTATATAGTCATATGGAATAGTTTGATTGTGATCCTACTCTTACAAGAGAAGCCACACTGGATATCTGATAGCACAGAGAGGCAATATGACAGGGTTTTTTGCCTTTTTTTTTTCTGTGTCCATTTCCTTTCCTATCATTAACAAGATTGCAGAATCACAAATTTATTTATAGATGCTTTCACTGGATCCAGCATATCAGGACATGATCCTGACAATCCCACACAAAGAGGAACCACAGATCTAGATTTAGGAAAATACTTTCCAGCTTTGCCCCATCTCAGAAACTTCTATGTCTAATTCAATATACTTGATGTATAATTGCAGGTCCACCAGCACAGTAACAAGTACCATGATTGCTTTCCACTGCGGTGTCAGCTTCTTACTTCTGATGAAATCCACCTAAGGCTTTGGCACTGTGCCGGTTTGGGACAAATTTCAGAGGAATGTCTGAATTTGAATGTCCTCTCTTAGGAGGCAGGTTACAGCCACCCCACCCCCACCAGGTTCGGGAAAAAAAATATTTTCCTCAGAGGAAAGTGAAGGAAAGGAAAAAACTATTTATTTAACAAACACACAGGAAAAGAATAATATTGCTAAATAATAAAACCTCTTGCTGTGGAGAGAAACCTGGGAAGATTTTAAAGTCCTTCTGTGGGTGTGGTCTCTCTCCTTCTCCTCCTCAGAGCTGGGTCGGCCTGAGCCCCCTCCGGGCCTTAGGTGGAAATTTTCCCAGTGAGTTCTGGTGTTCTGATGTTGAAACAGTCCAGAAGAGAAGAAGGGAAAAGCCGAAGTCCCAGAAAGAATCTTAACTCTCAGTCTGTTTCCGGAGAAACAGAGCCGAAAAGCCGAGAGAAACAGAAAGGGTGCTTCCTTCGCTCCTCAGCAGCAGCAGCAGCTAATCTCTGTGACCTTGAAGCACAAACTGTTTTGAAAAGTTTGCTCAGTTTTTTTTCTCTCTCTCTTGCACCCAGTTTTAAAGGCACAGAAAGGCTCAGGATCATATCTGGGCATGGTCCTGGGTTACAGTGTATTCTATTACCATGAGCTGTTGAAACCAGGTGTAGCAATGTTCCTTGCCTTCTCCCTCCGGACTACTTCTGTTAATGGGCCCATCAGTGCCTTGCCTCATGACTCACCATCCCATTGTGAGATGCTCCGCCCAGGGGGAAGGAGCCAAACATTCCCACCTGGGTAAAATCTGGGGTCTGGAACAGCACAAGCAGCCTTACCTGCTGGGTTCCCAGAGGACAAGAGCTACACAACCAACACTGGACTTCTCCGAGGAGGACCAGACCTTTTTCTACAAGATCACCGCTTCAACAGAACCACTTCAAAGAGAACTGCAGCTACCACCGAATCAGACTGCTACCAACACCCTGCCCAGCAGGGTGCCAGGTTGTACCTCTGACTCTGTCAGGTTAAATCAGTTTCTCTGTATTATTGTTTTGTTATATATATATAAGTAAAAAAACCCTGTTATTCCTATTCCTCATATGTTTGCCTGAAAGCCCCTTAATTTCAAATTTATAATAATTCGGAGGGAAGGGGGTTGTATTTTCCATTCCAAGGCGGGCTCCTGCCTTCCTCAGCAGACACCTGCATTTCAAACCAAGACAGCATAGAGCGGTGATAGGGGATACAACGGCATAAAGTCACCCCAAGACAGGCACGTATCACTGGAGATGTTCCCCAAGCAAGGTCAACTTTTGGGAGAGCAAGAATTTGTGAACACCATGAGGGGAATGATCAAGGCCTGAGTCATCAAACTTGTAGCTCCTTGCTCAGCTGTTGACTTTGGAAATCTCTCTTTTCTCAACAAGGTGGGTATGACCCCAGGCAGACAAACTCACACATCCAAGACCATGCTAGGTATGATTGCCCTATTAATGAGGAAGGCAGCAGAGCTGTTTTTTGATTTGCATCTCACAGAGGATTTTGCAGGGACAACTTTGCTTCAGAGGAACCATTTTCCTCCCAACAGTGTGCCAAGTAAAACACTTTGCAAGTCGTCCAGCCACTGTATATGAGCATCCACCTCCCTTTTTAGCTAATGGGCTAATGCACAGCCTCTGGTGCCAACCAGAGGGCATTCAGCTTAGAAAACACTAATGTGTAAAAATGTCTGCAGACTGACTACATGAATGGCAATATACATTTTTAATTTGAATGATATGCAGTGTTTACCATAATTAGACAGCACTTTAGCATGATTAAACCAGTGCTGTGGATCAGACTGACAAGGCACTCAACTAGAATGTGAAGCCTTTATTGCCAGGAGACGTGTGTTGTGCTTGTCCATTGAGCGACTGCTTGCCCTGTCCTTTTGCAGTGAGTTTGAAGCTTTCATTGCAGGGGGGCAAAATTTTCCTTGACAAGCAAACAAATCCATTAACATGTTAAAAGGTTTTGCATGTACATGTGGAAAATATTATGGACATCAACACAACAGCATGGTTAAGAGGGCAGTATTTAGTCTAATAGAACAAAATGCTCAAGTTTTACTAGGGGAGAGCAGGCAATACGCTTTTACCTATCCTGAAAGGCAGGAAAGGAATTGATTTTCAACAGTGGTTAAAATAACAGGACTAGGAAACAGCAGAAATCACTTCTATTTATAGCTGCTAGGTAGTTGATCTCTAGCATCCATCAAACGGCCACAATTATATTGCTATGTATGATTGCTTTGTGTATACCCTCCTGTCTTGGTTTCAAAGACAGGTGTCTGCTAAGGAAGGCAGGAGCCTCCCTTGGAATGGAAAAATGTAACCCCTTCCCTCCAAATTATTATAATTTTGAAATTAAGGGGCTTTCAGGCCGAGATACGAGAAACGGGAATAACAGATCTTTACTAGTATATATAACAAGGCAATAATACAGAAAACACTGGCTTAAACTGCCAGTCAGGATACAATCTGACACCCTGCCAGGCAGGGTGGTGGTAGCAGTCTGATTAAATGATGGTTGCAGTCCTCCTGAAGTGATAGATGTGGTTCTGTTGAAGCGATGATCCTGTAGAAGGGTCTGCNAAAGAACACTGCCCCACCTGGTTTTAACAGATGCTGATAGAATACATACTTTTGGTTACATCTTGCATTGTAACCTAAGACACCTCCAAGTACTCCAAATCACAGTCTTCTCTCCTACTTGTTGCTGTGAGCTTTGCCATTGATTTTAATCAGGCCAGAACTTCACCCTTGTTTCAGCCAGCAGAAATCCTGTCACCAGACCTTTTCTCTGGAGCAAGCCAAACGTGATGGAAAGTGGAAATGTTGGCAAATGGACACAAAGGCTACCCACATATTTAAAAGTGGGAGCATCCAGTTGTCGAGCTTTGGTGGGATAGGGAGGGGATGTGCTACATTTACTTAATTCTGTGTGTTTGAAGAACATGAGCATGGATTGCTTTAGAAAGATAGCAACTGGGCACATAGAAAAGAAAAAAATAATAATCAAGCACTAAATAAAAGAAAATGGTGATTCACAACTCCTTCATGTTCATACTTTCACTTGCAAAATTTAGTTTCCCCCTATACACCAGATAAGCACCCTAGCTTTTATTCATTAAGGAATTTGGCAACAAGAGTTATTACAAATCATAGCAGCTGCAGAGCATTAAGGGTGCTCTAACCATTAAAGGGGCATCTGAAACATCTCAAAACTAGTATTGCATCAGGCCACAGGCCACAGAGATTTCAATACAATGGGCACACTTCAATTCATTCCAGCTTTAGCTGTGTTCCAGCAGTATGCCGAGTGCCTAAGATGGGGAAAGCTCTTGCAATCTGCACCAGTTTCACAATTGACAGAGAATGATTTTCAGTACATAATCTTCAAAGCAAAGCAGAGCAACCCACAACACAGCAGTGAGATCACAATTTTTACAAATGCTTTGCTCATGACATGAGTGCCTAAAGTCAATAAAATGTCCTTCTGAGTAAGGTGCAATAAAAACTTGCAGGGCATCTTACAGAGTGTGAGCTCCAAATGTCTAAAGCAAGCACAAGGTGGAACTGAGATGCAGTACATAAGTAGAATGAACATGGCGACAGCTGTAAATATTATGTTATTCCCTGTCATCTTGGTCCCATTCATCCTAATTTAACAGTGGGGTCATCTGAGGAGGGGATTAGCGGGAAGGGAAGACAAAGAAAAAATCTGGAGATGGAGAACAGATAACACTGAACCACAAGAGAATCTTGGTAACCAGGTCCCTGGTTAAGCCACTTTCTTGTCCCTCTTCTTCCAGTGTAGGGTCTGTAGTCAAATAATCCCTTTTTCTTTCCAAAAGGATACATATCTTGGGGTTGGTGGATCTGGCTTGAATGGATATGGGAGAGGAAAAGAAAAAAGTATGTGTGTGTTGTTTGGCATAGTGGAGGGTGTAACTATGAGGTTTACACAGTCATTGTTGTGGTGAAAGGTGTTGATGCAAGTTAAGAAGCCTCTATTAGATAATCTTGCCCAAGGGTTAGGTTTTGAAGGAGAAATACAAGTGGGATATTCAGGTGTAACCTGCATGACCCTGTTCCCACTTCCAGGGAACACAGGAGCTTCATCACATCCTTCAGCAGTAACAGAAAATACTGAGCCCTTCACTCCACATATACAGAAAAAACTTGTAAGACCAGAAAAAAGAAACCCTTAGTGGTTTGTTTCTGCCTTCAACCTTCTCTGGCATTCCTAGAAAACCAAAAGTAACCCTTTCACTGAATTTCGAGGGGATATGAGAGCCAAGCTCTGCTAGTCTCTTTTGAAGCCCTTTGATAACAGGATGGTAAGAGCAACATAAGACAGATGGGGAAAAAAATACAGATCACAGCATAAGCACAACTTCTGCAAGGAAAGGACTCTTTTTAACTACTCACATCTCCAGACAACTGACAAGAGCAAGCAAAATATTGCTCTGTATCTAGTAACAAATCCAAACTTTTCATCTCTGGTTTTCTCCATTTCCATGTCTAACTGGTGTTTTCCTTGCTTCCAGGATGAAAAAAAATCATCCAGTCCAGAGGTTATTTGTGTCCTCCCACAATATACTGGGCTGGGGCATGCAAGGGGCAGTCCTGAGGGTGTTTGATGCTTGCAAGGGCAAAATTATTTCAGCAGGAGCTGAAGATGCTGGATACCCTGTGTTCAACACAGTGGATGCTTTCAAGCCTCAGAGGACTTGCTCATGGACCACAGAACTCAAAGGGACCTCCCCGGCATAGTGCAGGGCTCACTCACTCCTGACAATCTGACTACAGTCACAGCAGGGCTTCCCCAAGTCTGACTTCAGCACTTGGAGGAGGAAGAAGGGTGGACTTTTGCCTCTGAACCGAACAGTTCCAACTCCACTTTCAGTGGTTCAAATCACGTCTCCCTGCAGCTAACTGTGCAGATACGAAAAAATTAGGTTGAGTGAAGTGGCTTCACTTGTGAGGCTCAACTGGGAGTTCAGCACTGGCAGTGGAACTGGCAGCAATGCTTGCTGAGGCCATGATGGAGGACGTTACAGCATGTTGAGTAGATAAAACTCTTAGTTCCACTCCATGGCACTGAAATCGCATTAACTGATATGATAGCTCAGATTGCTGGAAGAGCCTCACGCAGAATTAAATGTGTCTCTTTATTCTTGTAAAACTCATTATAGTGAGCAGGGATGTGGCTGACCAGATCAGCAGTGCCACTGGGACTTGGGACCATTGATCTCTGCTGTCAGAGCAATATCAGCCTCCCAGATAAAACATCTCTCTCGTTCATGCTCTCCCTACCCCGTGGTGCAATGTCATTGCTTAATGACTGGCTCAAGCTAGCACCATGTTCACAGCCCAGGGTGGCTTGAGACATTATGATATATATTTCAGGTTTGTCCCCAGGCCCCTGAAGTATAGATCATTTTTAGAGTAGCTAAGCGTTGTGACCTATCTCCTGGACTATAAATCTAAGAGGACAATGTACTCACTCTGCTTCACTCCTCATACTCTAAACCAAAAAATTACTGTCCAAAGACTGAATGGGAGGGCAGTGTACACTTTTTCTCTGTAAGCAATGAGAAGCAGGTATCAAAAATGTACAAACTGTAATACTCAGAGTATCGGAAAGGGGCTTTAAGAAGAATTTACCAAATAAAATATGTGCAGTCCTTTCCCACATAGCCTGGGTTTGCTTGATTGTGTGTATGCTCAGTGAATTGGGAAGGACTAGAGATAAGGGAAAACATAAAGGTACAATATTCTAGACCTCTTACAGATGATAAAGAATGCAAATAGAACCTTGCAACCAAGATCATTCCCTGCCTTTTGTTCCTGAAGGGTTCATTATGACCCCAAAGTCTTTATGGTTTTTCTTTAAAAATACTGGTTTGTGTTATTGCATATATGAGTAGAGGATTCTCTGTAACTTGTGCTCTGGAGAAAGTGTAGAGGATGAGAAGTCTGGCCTTAATGGTTTGTGCAGCCATAAACCATTTGGGACACCTCACAGGTCCTGTCTGTGCACACTAGCTGGATTTACATCCCCAGGATCAAACAATAACAAGGCAATGTGCACACTCCTTTCTTCCAAAGAATCACAAATCTGGTGCTTTTGGACTGTCAACCATGCTTCACTTCAAAACTGTTACTTCCTATGATATAAAAGCCTCGGGCTTTCCCTCCCAGGAAGGAAAATACAAAAGTCTGTCTGAACTTCTGGGAACTTTGGACATTGCTTTCAGCATCCCTGTGGCTTGCCAAATCTTCAGAGTTCCTTAATGCCTCTGAGCTGAGCCGTGCTGTAACCCTGCAATGCTCCTCCATAGAGCCTGTCAGAATGAGCGCATCCCTTTCAACACTGGTGCTTTCTTGGCTTAAAAATAGCAGTCAAGACTTGAAATGGGAAAGAAAAAAAATTAAAATCATATTTTCTCAGAAAGCTTCATCCTCATTCACAATAAGAGAAAGAGCAGGCTCCTTTCTAGTTTTTCCAGCCCCAAAGAATCAAGATAAAATCTCAGAGATGATCTCCCCATACTCCTCCCTGAAGGTGAGCAGAGGGACAGACCCTCCTGTTGAGCGCACAGATGTAGCACACATGGATCATCTTTTTTGGTCCAGGATGGAAAAGGGCTTTTGAAGAATGCTGCTGGAAATGTAGGTTTTGCCTTCAAAAACAAAACTCTCGGCAGGTGCAAGCTCAGTGGGGGGGAGGGGTCCCATCTCAAATTTTAAATAGCACAAAAATGCAACTGGAAAGGAGTGAGGGGAGAACAGAGGGATAGAGGATGGCAATAGAGAAAGGCCAGGGCAAAATATCCGAAGTATAACTATTCCTCACAGTTTTGACTGTAACTGCTGGGATCAGCCCTTCACTGCTTGTAAATCAACACAACCCCAGTGACGTCGGGGAGCAGTGCCAACAGGTGCCAGCAGGAGAAATGTGTCCAGACCAGTCCCACATCTCCCTTTGGGGCTGGATCTACAGCCCTGGCTGGCCAGCAGCAGGATGCCCATGGAAGTAGCAGCACCAGGCAAAAGAGCCCAGGAGAGCTCCCTGACCTAAAAGGAGCATCTGCACAGGAACAACATCCATCCATCTGTTTTTTGAGCAGTACATTCTGTCCTGGCTGTCAGACACAGCTCTGTGTATGTTGCTGCCCATTCTATATTTACCCCTGATGTAACTAAAGTCAATAGTATTCCATTAGGGAAGCTGGTCCTAACTCTCAAATAGGCTTTCCTATGCCAGCTCCACCTACGCATGTCAAAAATCTGGACATATACATCAATAAAACCTTCCTGTGTTTATATACACAGTGGAACAGTTTTGAACAGAAAATATATGACTGTTAGCATAGTTTAACAGTCTGCTATATAACAGCAGCAGTACTTTTTTTACAAGAGACATTGATTCTTCCTGTCCAGGGATGAGTTTAAAGAGCTTAAGCTTTGTTGCAAGTCAATATTGGCCTTTCCCTTTTTAGGGTATGTTTCTGAATTGGAGCATTCCTTATCTCTGCTTCTGATTAAAGGTTGCCTGAAGGGTTTTGTAGTGTTTTCTAGGAAGGAAGGCATGCATATGTAATAGAAGAATCACATTGCAAGTCCCACACTTGAGCCTGTAAGAAGTTTACATCTGGTGTTTAGCATTACTCAAATAAGGGCTTGCATCAATGAGTGATTACCAAGATAAAGAAAAGTTAAAGGCACAGACCTGAAGTCATGAATGGGGAGGGAGAGGAAATCTCATATAACTTCTGCAAAAGATCCATCCATCCATCCATCCATCCATCCATCCATCCGTCCATCCTTCTATGAGATGATGTACATAGTGAAAATTCCCCAAATACATTCAAACTAACAAATAAATAGAGTTGTCTAAAAGAGACACACTTGAAGAAATATTCAAGTACAACTTAGACCTGAAGTTAATACTGCCTGTGTTCAATCCCTTGATCTCCACTGCATGTGCTAGAAGGGCACAGAGAACCTTTGTGGGAATTTCTGAGTAAATATAAATATTTCTTCCACTAGCAAGGTACATTTGGGAACAGAAAATTATGAGCCAGGAGTCTGCAGACATGTTGCCATTTAGATGAGTGGTTAAAGCCAAGCCAGCCAGTTATTAAGCTAAGTCTATTCCCAACTGATACCTATCTAACAGTTTTAAAGAAATGAACAAATGCTTCTGCAATTTGAAATTTAAAAAAATAAACACTATAAAGGATGCAATTTAACCAATATTTGGTGCATTCAGAGAGACTGGGGTTTAACTGAAGAGTTTCCTTAACCATGCAACCCAGAACATAAACAAATACCTCTGGTCACACAAAGACATGGTGAAGTGACACCCAAAAGAGAACCCTGACACCCACATGTACCCCCTGCAGCCATGTGTGACACCACAGTGTTGTGATGACAAAGGTTACATTTGGTTTTGAATGCCACTGATGAACCACAGAAATAGTCTCATGTCTGCAGACCCAGACAGGGGCAGCAGCTGGGGGAATAGCACCCTTGGGAAGTCAGGCTAAAGCCAACCACTACCTGAACATCACAGATCATAGAATAATATCATAGAATCCGAGAATGGTTTGGGTT